>JAEOAD010000130.1:0-23796 GCA_036365145.1 Orientallactaga sibirica | reverse complement strand
CCTGCATTTCACAGGGGGATCATCCATTATTTAGGTAAAGATATGCACGTGCATTGCACAGAGGGATCGTCCATTCCTTATGTATCAGTAAACATCTGCATTGCAATGTCAGATCATCCGTCCCTTAGGTAACTGTAAAACTCTGCATTGAACAGAGGGATCATCCATTCTTTAGATAACGGTAAGCACCTGCATTGAACAGAGGGCTCATCTATTCCTTAGGTAAAGATCAACACCTGCATTGCACAGAGGGATCATCCATTCCTTATGTAATTGTAAACACCTGCATTGAACAGAGGGTTCATCTATTCCTTAGATAACATTAAACACCTGCATTGAACAGAGGGATCATCTATTCCTTAGTTAGGGATCAACACCTGTATTGCACAGAGGGATCATCCATTCCTTAGATAATGGTAAACACGTGCATTGAACAGAGGGATCATCTATTCCTTAGGGAAAGATCAACACCTCCATTGCACAGAGGGTCCTCCATTCCTTAAGTAAAGGTAAACACCTGCATTGACAAAGGGATCATCCATTCCTCATATAACGGTAAACACCTGCATTGAACAGAGGGATCATCTATTCCTTAGGTAAAGATCAAACACCTGCATTGCACAGAGGGATCATCCATTCCTTATGTAATTGTAAACACCTGCATTGAACAGATCAACACCTGCATTGCACAGAGAGGATCATCCATTCCTTATGTAATTGATAAACACCTGCATTGAACAGAGGATCATCAATCCTTAGATAAAGGTAAACACCTGCATTGAACAGAGGGATCATCTATTCCTTAGTTAGGGATCAACACCTGCATTGCACAGAGCGATGATCCATTTCTTAGGTAAAGGTCAACGCCTGCCAGGCCCAGAGGGAATATCCATTCCTTATAAAAAGTAAACACCTGCATTGCACACAAGGAACATCCACTCTTTAGGTAAAGGTCAACACCGCCATTGCACAGAGGGATCTTCCATTCATTAGGTAAAGATAAACACCTCCATTACACAGAGGAATCATCCTGTCCTAGGTAAAGGTAAACACCAGCATTGAACATAGGTATCTTCTATTCATTAGGTAATAGTAAACACCTGCATGCACAGAGTGATCATTCCATTCCTTACCTAAACCTAAACACCTGCATGGAACAGAGGGATCATCCATTTCTTAGGTAAACACCTGCCTTGCACAGAGGGATCATCAATTCCTTAGGTAAGAGGTGAAAACCTGCATTGCACAGAGGGATCATACATTCCTTATGCAAAGATCAACACCTGCATTGAATAGAGAGATCATCCATTCCTTAGGTATAGGTCAACACTTGCCATGCCCAGAGGGATCATCCATCCATACCTCATGTAAAGTTAAACACCTGCATTACCCACAGGGAACATCAATTCCTTTGGTAAAGCTAAACACCTTCATTGAACAGAGGATTTTCCATTTCTTAGGTAATAGTAAACACCTGCAAAGCACAGAGGGACCATCCATTGCTTAGGTATGGGTAAACACCTGCATTGCACAGAGGGATCATCCATTCCTTAAGTGAAGGGAGTAACCTGTGATGAACAGAGAGATCATCTTCTTTTAGGTAAATGTAAACACCTGCTTTGAACAGAATAATCGTCTATTCCTTAGGTGTAGATCAACACCTGCATTGCACAGGAGGATCATCCCATTCCTTAGGTAAAGTTAAGCACCTGCATTGCACGGAGGGATAATCCATTCCTCAGGTAAAGATAAACACCAGCACTGAACATAGGCATCTTCCATTCTTTAGGCAATAGTAAATACCTGCAATGCACAAAGGGATCGTCCCACTCCTTATAAAAACGTAAACAACTGCATTGAACAAAGGGATCATCCATTCCTCAGATAACGTTAAACACTTGCTTTGAACAGAGGGATCATCTATTCCTAATGTAAACATCAACAAGTGCATTGCAGAAGGGCATCATCCATTCCTTAGGTTAAGGTAAACACATGCATATCACAGAGGGATCACCCATTCCTTAGGTAATGTTAAACACTTGCATTGAACAGAGGGATCAGCCAATCCATACATAACGGTAAACACCTGCATTGAACAGAGGGATTATGTATTCCCTAAGTAAAGATCAACACCTGCATTGCACAGAGGGATCATCCATTCTTTAGGTACAGGTCAACACCTGCATTGCAGAGAAGGATCATCCATTCCTTAGGTAAAGGGCAACACCTGCAATACACAGAGGGATATTCCATTCATTAGGTAAAGATAAACACCTCCATTGCACAGAGGAATCATCCTTTCCTTAGGTAAAAGTAAACACTAGCATTGAACATAGGCTTCTTCAATTCCTTAGGTAATAATAAACACGTTCAATGCACAGAGGGATCATCCCATTCCTTACATAAACGTAAACAACTGCACCATCCATTCCTTAGGTAAAGGTCAACTCCTGCATTGCACAGAGGGATCACCGATTCCTTGGGTAAAGGTCAACACCTGCCTGGCCCAGAGGGATGATCGATACCTTATGTAAAGGAAAACATATGCATCGAACAGAGGGATCTTCCATTCCTTAGGTAATAGTAAACGCCTGCAATACACAGAGGGATCATCCATTCCTAAGGTAAATGTAAACACCTGCAATGCACAGAGGGATCATCCATTCCTTAGGTTTTTGTAAACACCTGTATTGCACAGAAGGATCAACAATTCCGTAAGTAAATGTAGAAACCTGCGTTGAACAGAGGGATCATCCTTCTTTATGTATAGGCAAACACCTGCGTTTAACAGAGGTATCATCCATTCTTTAGGTAAAGGTAAACACCTGCAGTGAACAGAGGGATCATCCCATTCCTTACATAACTGTAAACACATGCATTGCACAGAGGAATCATCCATTGCTTAGGTAATGGTAAAAACCTGCATTGAACAGAGGGATCATCCAATCCTTAGATAATGGTAAACACCTGCATGGAACAGAGGGATCAACTATTCCTTATGAAACTGTAAATACATGCATTGCACACAGGGAACATCCATTCCTTTGTTAAAGGTAAACAACTGCATTGCACAGAGGGATCATCCATTCCTTAGGTAAGGGTAAACACCTGCATTGCACAGAGGGATCATCGATTCCTTAGGTAACAGTAAACACCTGCAATGAACAGAGGGATCATCCAATCCTTAGATAACAGTAAACACCTGCATTGAACAGAGGGGTCATCTATTAGTTAGGTATAGAACAACACCTGCATTGCACAGAGGGATCATCCCATTCCTGATATAAATGTAAACACCTGCATTGCATAGAGGGTTCATCCATTCCTTAGGTAAGGGGGAAGGACTGCATTGCACAGAGTGGTCATCCATTCCTGAGGTAACTGTAAACACCTGCATTGAACAGAGGGATCATCCATTTCTTAGATAATGGCAAAAACCTGTATTGAATAGAGGGATCATCTTTTCCTTAGGTAAAGGTCAACACTTGAATGGCACCGAGGGATCATCCCATTCCTTAGGTAAAGGTAAACATCTGCATTGCACATAGGGATCATCCATTTCTTAGGTAATGGTAAACACCTGCATTGTACAGAATGATCATCCATTCCTTAGATAGCGGTAAACACCTGCATTGAACAGAAGCATAATCTATTCCTTATGTAAGATCAAAACCTGCATTGCACAGAGGGATCATCCATTCCTTACATAACTGTAAACACCTGCATTGAACAGAGGGATCATCCATTCCTTAGATAATGGCAATCACCCCCATTTCACAGAGGGATCACCTGCTCCTTCGGTAAAGATCAACACCTGCATTTCACAGAGGGATCATCCCATTCCTTAGGTTTAGGTTAACACCTGCATTACACAGAGGGATCATCCATTCCTTAGGTAACTGTAAACACCTGCATTGAACAGAGTGATCCTCCATTCCTTAGATAATGGTAAACACCTGCATTGAACAGAGGGATCATCTATTCCTTAGGTAAAGATCAACACCTGCATTGCACAGAAGGATCATCCATTCCTTAGGTAAAGGACAATACCTGCATTGCACAGAGGGATCTTCCATTAATTAGGTAAAGATAAACACCTCCATTACACAGAGCAATCATCCTTTCCTAGGTAAAGGTAAACACCAGCATTGAACATAGTTATCTTCTATTCATTAGGTAATAGTAAACACCTGCAATACACAGAGCGATCATCCCATTTCTTACATAAACGTAAACAGCTGCATGGAACAGAGGGTCATCAATTCCTTAGGTAAACACCTGCCTTGCACAGAGGGATCATCCGTTCCTTAGGTAAGAGGTGAAAACCTGCAGTAAGAGTTGAAAACCTGCATTGCAAAGAGGGATCATCCATTTCTTATTTAAACATCAACACCTGCATTGAATAGAGAGATCACCCATTCCTTAGGTATAGGTCAACATATGCCAGGCCCAAGGGATCATCCATCCATACCTTATGTAAAGGTAAACACCTGCATTGCACACGGCGAACATCAATTCCTTTGGTAAAGCTAAACACCTTCATTGAACAGAGGGATCTTCCATTTCTTAGGTAATAATAAACACCTAGAAAGCACAGAGGGATCATCCATTACTTAGGTAAGGGTAAACACCTGCATTGCACAGGGGGATCATCCATTCCGTAAGTGAAGGGAGTAACCTGTGTTGAACAGAGGTATCATCTTTCTTTAGGTAAAGGTAAACACCTGCCTGGAACAGAGGAATCATCTATTCCTTAGGTAAAGATCAACACCTGCATTGTACAAGAGGATCATCCCATGCCTTAGGTAAAGTTAAGCACCTGCATTGCACAGAGTAATCATCCATTCCTCAGGTAAAGTAAACACCTGCATTGCACAGAGGGATCATCCATTCCTCAGGAAAAGGTAAAAACCAGCATTGCACATAGGCATCTTCCATTCCTTAGGCAACAGTAAATACCTGCAATGCACAGAGGGATCATCCCACTCCTTATATAAACGTAAACAACTGCATTGAACAAAGGGATCATCCATTCCTTAGATAACGTTAAACACGTCCTTTGAACAGAGGAATCATCTATTCCTTAGGTAAAGATCAACACCTGCATTGTACAAGAGGATCAACCCATGCCTTAGGTAAAGTTAAGCACCTGCATTGCACAGAGTAATCATCCAAACCTCAGGTAAAGTAAACACCTGCATTGCACAGAGGGATCATCCATTCCTCAGGAAAAGGTAAAAACCAGCATTGGACATGGGCATCTTCCATTCCTTAGGCAATAATAAATACCTGCAATGCACAGAGGGATCATCCCACTCCTTATATAAACGTAAACATCTGCATTGAACAAAGGGATCATCCATTCCTTAGATAACGTTAAACACGTCCTTTGAACAGAGGGATCATCTATTCCTTACGTAAAGATCAACACCTGCATTGCAGAAGGGCATCATGCCATTCCTTAGGTAAAGGTAAACACCTGCATTGCACAGAGGGTTAATCCATTCCTTAGATAACGGTAAACACCTGCATTGCACAGAGGGATCACCACATTCCTTAGGTAAAGGTAAACACCTGCATTGCACAGAGGAATCATTCATTCCTTAGGTAACTGTAAACACCTGTATTGAACAGAGGGATCATCAATTTCTTAGATAACGGTTAACTCCTGCATTGAACAGAGGGATGATCTATTCCTTAGGTAAAGATCAACACCTGCATTGCACAGAGGAATCATCCCATTCCTTAGGTAAAGGTAAACACATGCATTGCACAGAGGGTACATACATTCCTTAGGTAAAGGTAAACACCTGCATTGCACAGAGGGATCATCCATTCCTTATGTAAAGGTAAACACCTGCATTGCACACAGTAAACACCAGTTCCTTTGGTAAAGGTAAACACCTGCATTGAACAGAGGGATCATCCATTCCTAAAGTAAATGTAAACACCTGCAATGCACAGAGGGATCATCCATTCCTTAGGTAAAGGTCAACACCAGCATTCCACAGAGGGATCTTCCATACATTAGGTAAAGATAAAAACCTCCATTGCACAGAGGAATCATCCTTTCCTTTGGTAAAGTTAAACAGCAGAATTGAACATAGGCATCTTCCATTCCATAGGTAATAGTAAACACCGGCAATGCACAGAGGGAACATCCATTCCTTAGTTAAGGGTAAACACCTGCATTGCACAGAGGGATCATCCATTCCTTACGTAACTGAAAACAACTTCATTGAACAGAGGGATCATACATTCCTTGGATAGTGGTAAACACCTGTATTGAACAGATGTATCATTCATTCCTTAGGTAAAGATCAACATGTGCCAGTCCAAGAGGGATCATCCATTCCTTATGTCAAGGTAAACACCTGCATTGCACACAGTAAACAACAGTTCCTTTGGTAAAGGTAAAAACCTGCATTGAACTGAGGGATCTTCCATTCCTTAGGTAATAGTAAACACCTGCAACGCACAGAGGGATCATCCATTCCTAAAGTAAATGTAAACACCTGCAATGCACAGAGCGATCATCCATTCCTTAGGTAAAGGTCAACACCTGCGTGGCACAGAGGGATCACCCATTCCTTATGTGAAGTTAACCGCTGCATTGAACAAGAAGAACATCCATTACTTTGGTAAAGGTAAACACCTGCATTGAACAGACGGATCATCCATTGCTTAGGTAAAGGTAAACACCTGCAATGCACAGAGGCATCATCCATTCCTTAGGTAAGTGTAAACACCTTCATTGAACAGAGGGATCATCCATTCCTTAGATAACGGTAAACACCTGCATTGAACAGAGGGATCATGCATTCCTTAGGTAAAGGTCAACACACCTGCATTGCACATTGCACAGAGGGATCATCCATTCCTTTCGTTCCTGAGGTAATGGTGCAAACACCATTCCTAAGAGCAATGCACAGATGCTGAGGGATCATCCATTCCTTAGATAATGGGAAAACCTGCAACACCTGCATTGAACAGAGGGATCATGCATTCCTTATAAAGGTCAACACCTCATTGCACAGAGTCATCCATTCTGTAAAAACACCTGCATTGAACAGAAACACCTGGATCACCCATTCCTGTAAAAACCTGATAACAGAAGGATCATCGATTCCTAAGATAACACACCTGCATTGCACAGAGGGATCATCCATTCCTTAGACAACATTAAACACCTGCATTGAATAGAGGGATCATCCATTCCTTAGGTATTGGTAAACACCTGCATTGCACAGAGGGACCATCCATTCCTAGGTAAAGGTCAACACCTGCCTGGCCAAAGGGATCATTCATTCCTTATGTAAAGGTAAAAACCTGCATTGCACACAGAGTACATCCATTCCTTTTGTAAAGGTAAACAGCAGCATTGAACAGAGGGATCATTCATTCCTTAGGTAATAGTAAACACCTGCAATGCACAGAATGATCATCCATTCCTAAGACAATATAAACACCTGCATTGAACAGAGGGATCATCTATTCCTTAGGTAAAGATCAAAACCTGCATTGCACAGAGCATCATCCATTCCTTAGGTAAAGGTAAACACCTGCATTGCACACATGGATCATCCATTCCTTAGGTAATGGGGAATGGGAAACACCTGCATTGAAGGGAGGTATCATCCATTCCTTCAATAATGGTAAACACCTGCATTGAACAGAGGGATCATCCGTTCCTTAGGTAACATTAAACACGTGCATTGCACAGAGGGATCATCCATTCCTTAGGTAATGGTAAACACCTGTAGTGATCAGAGGGATCATCCATTCCTTAGATAATGGGAAACACCTGCATTGAACAGAGGGATCACACATTCGTTAGGTAACTGTAAAAACCTGCATTGAACAGAGGGATCATCCATTCCTAAGATAACGGTAAACACCTGCATTGAACAGAAGGATCATCTATTCCTTAGGTAAAGATCATCACCTGCATTGCACAGAGGGATCATCCATTCCTTAGGTAACGGTAAACACGTGCAATGCACAGAGGGATCATCCATTCCTTAGGTCTAGGACAACACCTGCATTGCACATAGGGATAATCCATTCTTAGGTAAAGGTAAACACCTGCATTGAACAGAGGTGTCATATAGTCCTTATGTAAAGGTCAACATATTCATTTCACAGAAGGATCAGCCATTCCTTAGTTAAAGGTCAACACCTGCATTGTACAGAGGGCTCATCCATTACTTAGGTATAGGACAACACCTGCATGAAACATGGGATCATTCATTCCTTAAGTAATGATCAACGCCTGCATTGAACAAAGGAATCATCCATTCCTTAGGTAAAGATCAACACCTGCATTGCACAGAGGGATCATCCATTCCTTAGGTATAGGACAACACCTGCATAGCACAGAGGGATCATCCATTCCTTAAGTGAAGATCAACACCTGCATAGAACAGAGGGATCATGCATTCCTTAGGTAAAGGTCAACACCTACATTGCACAGAGGGATCATCCATTCCTTAGGTAATGGTAAACACCTGCAGTGATCTGAGGGATCATCCATTCCTTAGATAATGGGAAACACCTGCATTGAACAGAGGGATCACCCATTCGTTAGGTAACTGTAAAAACCTGCATTGAACAGAAGGATCATCGATTCCTAAGATAACGGTAAACACCTGCATTGCACAGAGGGATCATCCATTCCTTAGACAACATTAAACACCTGCATTGAATAGAGGGATCATCCATTCCTTAGGTATTGGTAAACACCTGCATTGCACAGAGGGACCATCCATTCCTTAGGTAAAGGTCAACACCTGCCTGGCCAAAGGGATCATTCATTCCTTATGTAAAGGTAAAAACCTGCATTGCACACAGAGTACATCCATTCCTTTTGTAAAGGTAAACAGCAGCATTGAACAGAGGGATCATTCATTCCTTAGGTAATAGTAAACACCTGCAATGCACAGAATGATCATCCATTCCTAAGACAATATAAACACCTGCAATGCACAGAGGGATCATCGATTCCTTAGGTTAAGCTAAAAACCTCCATGGCACAGAGGGATCATCCATTCCTTAGGTAAATGTAAACAGCACCTGCACTGAACAGAGGGATCATCTATTCTTTAGGTAAAGTTCAACACCTGCATTGCACAGAGTATCATGCATTCCTTAGATAACAGGAAACACCTTCATTGAACAGAGGGATCATCCATTCCTTATATAACGTTAAACACCTGCATTGCACAGAGGGATCATCCGTTCCTTAGGTAATGGTAAACACCTGGATTGCACAGCAGGGAACATCCATTCCTTAGATAACGTTAAACACCTGCATTGAACAGAGGGATCATCCATTCCTTAGTTAATGGTCAACACCTGTATTGCACAGATGGGTCATCCATTCCTTAGGTAAAGGTCAACACCTGCATTGCACAGAGGGATCATCCATTCCTTTTGTAAAGGTAAACACCTGCATTGCACAGAGGATCATCCATTCCTTTGTAAAGGTAAACACCTGCAATGAGCAGAGGGATCATCCATTCCTTAGGTAATAATAAAAACCTGCAATGCACAGAGGGATCATCCATTCCTTAGACAAATATAAACACCTGCAATTGAACAGAGGGATCATCCATTCCTTAGGTAATAGTAAACACCTGGATTGAACAGAGGGATCATCCATTCCTTAGGTAAAGATAAACACCTGCATTGAACAGAGATACAGATTTCTTAGGTATCATCCATTTCATCCATTCCTAAAAGGTAAACACCTGCATTGCAGAGGGATCATCCATTCCTTAGGTAAAGGTAAACACCTGCATTGCACAGGGATCATCCATTCCTTAGGTAAAGGTAAACACCTGCATTGCACAGAGGATCATCCATTCCAGAGGATTTCCTTAGGTAAAGGTAAACACCTGCATTGCACAGAGGGATCATCCATTCCTTAGGTAAAGGTCAACACCTGCATTGCACAGAGGATCATCCATTCCTTAGGTAAAGGTCAACACCTGCATTGAACAGAGGGATCATCCATTCCTTAGGTAAAGGTCAACACCTGCATTGAACAGAGGATCATCCATTCCTTAGGTAAAAGTAAACACCTGCATTGCACAGAGGGATCATCCATTCCTTAGTAAAAAGTTCAACACATGCATTGAACAGAGGGATCATCCATTCCTTAGGTAAAGGTCAACACCTGCATTGCACAGAGGGATCATCCATTCCTTAGGTAAAGGTCAACACCTGCATTGGCCCAGAGGATCATCCATTCCTTAGGTAAAGGTAAACACCTGCACTGAACACAGGGATCATCCATTCCTTAGGTAAAGGTAAACACCTGCATTGCACAGAGGATCATCCATTCCTTAGGTAAGGTAAACACCTGCAATGCACAGAGGGATCATCCATTCCTTAAGTAAAAAGGAAAACACCTGCATTGCACAGAGGGATCATCCATTCCTTAGGTAAAGGTATAACACCTGCATTGCACAGAGGGATCATCCATTCCCATAGGTAAAGGTAAAACACCTGCATTGAACAGAGGGATCATCCATTCCTTAGGTAAAGGTAGTAAACACCTGCATTGAACAGAGGGATCATCCATTCCTTAGGTAATAGTAAACACCTGCATTGCACAGAGGGATCATCCATTCCTTAAGACAAATGTAAACACCTGCATTGCACAGAGGATCATCCATTCCTTAGGTAAAGGTCAACACCTGCATTGCACAGAGGGATCATCCATTCCTTATGTAAAGTTCAAACACCTGCATTGAACAGAGGGATCATCCATTCCTTAGGTAAAGGTCAACACCTGCATTGCAGAGGGATCATCCATTCCTTAGGTAAAGGTAAACACCTGCATTGCACAGAGGATCATCCATTCCTTAGGTAAAGGTAAAGGTAAACACCTGCATTGCACACAGAGGATCATCCATTCCTTAGGTAAAGTAAACACCTGCATTGAACAGAGGGATCATCCATTCCTTAGGTAATGGTAAACACCTGCATTGCACAGAGGGATCATCCATTCCTTAGATAAAGGGTAAACACCTGCATTGAACAGAGGATCATCCATTCCTTAGGTAAAGGTAAAAACCTGCATTGAACAGAGGGATCATCCATTCTTAAGGTAAAGGTAAACACCTGCATTGAACAGAGGGATCATCCATTCCTTAGGTAAAGGTAAACACCTGCATTGCACAGAGGATCATTCATTCCTTAGGTAATGGTCAACACCTGCATTGCACAGAGGGATCATCCATTCCTTAGGTAAGGTCAACACCTGCCTTGTCCCAGAGGGATCATCCATTCCTTATGTAAGGTAAAACCTGCATTGCACACAGAGAACATCCATTCCTTTTGTAAAGGTAAACACCTGCATTGAACAGAGGGATCATCCATTCCTTAGGTAATAGTAAACACCTGCAATGCACAGAGGGGATCATCCATTCCTAAGAAAGGTATAAACACCTGCAATGCACAGAGGGATCATCCATTCCTTAGGTAAAGCTAAACACCTGCATTGCACAGAGGGATCATCCATTCCTTAGATAATGGTAAACACCTGCATTGCACAGAGGGATCATCCATTCCTTAGGTAAAGGTAAACACCTGCATTGCCCAGAGGGATCATCCATTCCTTTGGGAAATGGTAAACACCTGCATTGAACAGAGGATCATCCATTCCTTAGGTAAAGGTCAACACCTGCATTGCAACAGAGGGATCATCCATTCCTTAGTAAAGGTAAACACCTGCATTGCACAGAGGGATCATCCATTCCTTAGGTAAAGGTAAACACCTGCAATGCACAGAGGGATCATTTATTCCATTCCTTAGTAACTGTAAACACCTGCATTGAACAGAGGGATCATCCATTCCTAAGATAAATATAAACACCTGCATTGCACAGAGGGATCATCCATTCCTTAGGTAAAGATAAACACCTGCATTGCACAGAGGGATCATCCATTCCTTAGGTAAAGGTAAACACCTGCATTGCACAGAGGATCATCCATTCCTTAGGTAAAGGTAAACACCTGCATTGCACAGAGGATCATCCATTCCTTAGGTAAAGGTAAACACCTGCATTGAACAGAGGGATCATCCATTCCTTAGGTAAAGGTAAACACCTGCATTGCACAGAGGGATCATCCATTCCTTAGGTAAAGGTCAACACCTGCATTGCACAGAGGGATCATCCATTCCTTAGGTAAAGATAAACACCTGCATTGAACAGAGGATCATCCATTCTTTAGTAATGGTAAACACCTGCATTGAACAGAGGGATCATCCATTCCTTAGGTAAAGGTCAACACCTGCATTGCACAGAGGATCATCCATTCCTTAGGTAACTGTAAACACCTGCATTGAACAGAGGGATCATCCATTCCTTAGGTAAAGGTAAACACCTGCATTGAACAGAGGGATCATCCATTCCTTAGGTAAAGATAAACACCTGCATTGCACAGAGGATCATCCATTCCTTAGGTAAAGGTAAACACCTGCATTGCACAGAGGGATCATCCATTCCTTAGGTAAAGGTAAACACCTGCATTGAACAGAGGGATCATCCATTCCTTAGGTAAAGGTAAACACCTGCATTGAACAGAGGGATCATCCATTCCTTAGGTAAAGGTAAACACCTGCATTGAACAGAGGGATCATCCATTCCTTAGGTAAAGGTAAACACCTGCATTGCACAGAGGGATCATCCATTCCTTAGGTAAAGGTAAACACCTGCATTGAACAGAGGGATCATCCATTCCTTAGGTAAATGGTAAACACCTGCATTGCACAGAGGGATCATCCATTCCTTAGGTAAAGGTAAACACCTGCATTGCACAGAGGGATCATCCATTCCTTAGGTAAAGGTAAACACCTGCATTGCCCAGAGGGATCATCCATTCCTTAGATAACTGTAAACACCTGCATTGAACAGAGGGATCATCCATTCCTTAGAAAGTTTAAACACCTGCATTGAACAGAGGGATCATCCATTCTTAGGTAAAGATAAACACCTGCATTGCACAGAGGGATCATCCATTCCTTAGGTAAAGTAAACACCTGCATTGAACAGAGGGATCATCCATTCCTTAGGTAAAGGTAAACACCTGCATTGAACAGAGGGATCATCCATTCCTTAGGTAAAGATAAACACCTGCATTGCAAGAGGGGATCATCCATTCCTTAGGTAAAGGTAAACACCTGCATTGCACAGAGGGATCATCCATTCCTTAGGTAACTGTAAACACCTGCATTGAACAGAGGGATCATCCATTCTTTTAGATAAAGGTAAACACCTGCATTGTTGAACAGAGGGATCATCCATTCCTTAGGTAAAGGTAAACACCTGCATTGAACAGAGGGATCATCCATTCCTTAGGTAAAGGTAAACACCTGCATTGAACAGAGGGATCATCCATTCCTTAGATAAAGGTCAACACCTGCATTGCACAGAGGGATCATCCATTCCTTAGGTAAAGGTAAACACCTGCATTGAACAGAGGGATCATCCATTCCTTAGGTAAAGATAAACACCTGCATTGCACAGAGGGATCATCCATTCCTTAGGTAAAGGTAAACACCTGCATTGCACAGAGGGATCATCCATTCCTTAGGTAAAGGTAAACACCTGCATTGAACACAGGGATCATCCATTCCTTAGGTAAAGGTAAACACCTGCATTGCACAGAGGGATCATCCATTCCTTAGGTAAAGGTCAAACACCTGCATTGAACAGAGGGATCATCCATTCCTTAGGTAAAGGTAAACACCTGCATTGAACAGAGGGATCATCCATTCCTTAGGTAAAGGTAAACACCTGCATTGCACAGAGGGATCATCCCATTCCTTAGGTAAAGGTAAACACCTGCATTGAACAGAGGGATCATCCATTCCTTAGGTAAAGGTAAACACCTGCATTGAACAGAGAGGGATCATCCATTCCATAGGTAACTGTAAACACCTGCATTGAACAGAGGGATCATCCATTCCTTAGATAAAGGTAAAACACCTGCATTGAACAGAGGGATCATCCATTCCTTAGGTAAAGATCAACACCTGCATTGAACAGAGGGATCATCCATTCCTTAGGTAAAGGTAAACACCTGCATTGCACAGAGGGATCATCCATTCCTTAGGTAAAGGTAAAACACCTGCATTGAACAGAGGGAATCATCCATTCCTTAGGTAAAAGTAAACACCTGCATTGAACAGAGGGATCATCCATTCCTTAGGTAAAGGTAAACACCTGCATTGAACAGAGGGATCATCCATTCCTTAGGTAAAGGTAAACACCTGCATTGAACAGAGGGATCATCCATTCCTTTAGGTAAAGGTAAACACCTGCATTGAACAGAGGGATCATCCATTCCTTAGGTAAAGGTAAACACCTGCATTGCACAGAGGGATCATCCATTCCTTAGGTAAAGGTAAACACCTGCAATGCACAGAGGGATCATCCCATTCCTTAGGTAAAGGTAAACACCTGCATTGCACAGAGGATCATCCATTCCTTAGGTAAAGGTAAACACCTGCATTGCACAGAAGGATCATCCATTCCTTAGATAAAGGTAAACACCTGCATTGAACAGAGGGATCATCCATTCCTTAGGTAAAGGTAAACACCTGCATTGAACAGAGGGATCATCCATTCCTTAGGTAAAGGTCAACACCTGCATTGCACAGAGGGATCATCCATTCCTTAGGTAAACATAAACACCTGCATTGAACAGAGGGATCATCCATTCCTTAGGTAAAGGTAAACACCTGCATTGAACAGAGGATCATCCCATTCCTTTGGTAAAGGTAAAACACCTGCATTGAACAGAGGGATCATCCATTCCTAAGATAACGGTAAACACCTGCATTGAACAGAGGGATCATCCATTCCTTAGGTAAAGGTAACACCTGCATTGCACAGAGGGATCATCCATTCCTTAGGTAAAGGTAAACACCTGCATTGCACAGAGGGATCATCCATTCCTTAGGTAAAGGTAAACACCTGCATTGAACAGAGGGATCATCCATTCCTTAGGTAAAGGTAAACACCTGCATTGAACACAGAGGGATCATCCATTCCTTAGGTAAAGGTAAACACCTGCATTGAACAGAGGATCATCCATTCCTTAGGTAAAGGTAAAACACCTGCATTGAACAGAGGGATCATCCATTCCTTAGTAAAGGTAAACACCTGCATTGCACAGAGGGATCATCCATTCCTTTAGGTAAAGGTAAACACCTGCATTGAACAGAGGGATCATCCATTCCTTAGGTAAAGGTAAACACCTGCATTGCACAGAGGGGATCATCCATTCCTTAGGTAAAAGTAAAACACCTGCATTGAACAGAGGGATCATCCATTCCTTAGGTAACTGTAAACACCTGCATTGAACAGAGGGATCATCCATTCCTTAGGTAAAGGTAAACACCTGCATTGCACAGAGGATCATCCATTCCTTATAAAGGTAAACACCTGCATTGCACAGAGGGATCATCCATTCCTTAGGTAAAGGTAAACACCTGCATTGCACAGAGGGATCATCCATTCCTTAGGTAATGTAAACACCTGCATTGCACAGAGGGATCATCCATTCCTTAGGTAAAGGTAAACACCTGCATTGCACAGAGGGATCATCCATTCCTTAGGTAAAGGTAAACACCTGCATTGCACAGAGGATCATCCATTCCATAGGTAAAGATAAACACCTGCATTGCACAGAGGGATCATCCATTCCTTAGGTAAAGGTAAACACCTGCATTGCACAGAGGATCATCCATTCCTTAGGTAAAGGTAAACACCTGCATTGCACAGAGGGATCATCCATTCCTTAGGTAAAGGTAAACACCTGCATTGAACAGAGGGATCATCCATTCCTTAGATAAAGGTAAACACCTGCATTGAACAGAGGGATCATCCATTTCTTAGGTAATTGTAAACACCTGCATTGAACAGAGGGATCATCCATTCCTTAGGTAAAGATAAACACCTGCATTGAACAGAGGGATCATCCATTCCTTAGGTAAAGGTAAACACCTGCATTGCACAGAGGGATCATCCATTCCTTAGGTAAAGGTAAACACCTGCATTGAAAAGAGGGATCATCCATTCCTTAGGTAAAGATAAACACCTGCATTGAACAGAGGGATCATCCATTCCTTAGGTAAAGGTAAAAACACCTGCATTGAACAGAGGGATCATCCATTCCTTAGGTAAAGATCAAACCTGCATTGAACAGAGGGATCATCCATTCTTTAGATAAAGATCAACACCTGCATTGAACAGAGGGATCATCCATTCCTTAGGTAAAGATCAACACCTGCATTGAACAGAGGGATCATCCATTCCTTAGGTAATGGTAAACACCTGCATTGAAGAGAGGGATCATCCATTCCTTAGTAAAGGATCAACACCTGCATTGCACAGAGGGATCATCCATTCCTTAGGTAATGGTAAACACCTGCATTGAACAGAGGGATCATCCATTCCTTAGGTAAAGATAAACACCTGCATTGCACAGAGGGATCATCCATTCCTTATGTAAAGATAAACACCTGCATTGACAGAGGGATCATCCATTCCTTAGGTAAAGGTAAACACCTGCATTGAACAGAGGGATCATCCATTCCTTAGGTAAAGTAAACAACACCTGCATTGCACAGAGGGATCATCCATTCCTTAGGTAAAGGTCAACACCTGCATTGCCCAGAGAGGGATCATCCATTCCTTAGGTAAAGGTAAACACCTGCATTGCACAGAGGGATCATCCATTCCTTAGGTAAAGGTAAACACCTGCATTGCACAGAGGGATCATCCATTCCTTAGGTAAAGGTAAACACCTGCATTGAACAGAGGGCTCATCCATTCCTTAGGTAAAGGTAAACACCTGCATTGAACAGAGGGATCATCCATTCCTTAGGTAACTGTAAACACCTGCATTGAACAGAGGAATCATCCATTCCTTAGATAATAGTAAACACCTGCATTGAACAGAGGATCATCCATTCCTTAGGTAAAGATCAACACCTGCATTGCACAGAGGGGATCATCCATTCCTTAGGTAAAGGTAAACACCTGCATTGCACAGAGGGATCATCCATTCCTTAGGTAAAGGTAAACACCTGCATTGAACAGAGATATCCATCCATTATATAAAGGTAACGGTAAACACTGCATTGAACAGAGGGATCATCCATTCCTTAGTAAAGGTAAACACCTGCATTGCACAGAGGATCATCCATTCTTTAGGTAAGTGGTAAACACCTGCATTGAACAGAGGGATCATCCATTTCTTAGATAATGGTAAACACCTGCATTGAACAGAGGGATCATCCATTCCTTAGATAAAGGTAAACACCTGCATTGAACAGAGGGGATCATCCATTCCTTAGGTAAAGGTCAACACCTGCATTGAACAGAGGGATCATCCATTCCTTTAGATAAATGTAAACACCTGCATTGAACAGAGGGATCATCCATTCCTTAGGTAAAGGTAAACACCTGCATTGCACAGAGGGGATCATCAATTCCTTTAGGTAAAAAAAACCTGCATTGAACAGAGGGATCATCCATTCCTTAGATAATGGTAAACACTGCATTGAACAGAGGGATCATCCATTCCTTAGGTAAAGGTCAACACCTGCATTGAACAGGGGCATCATCCATTCCTTAGGTAAAGGTAAACACCTGCATTGAACAGAGGGGATCATCCATTCCTTAGGTAAATGTAAACACCTGCATTGAACAGAGGGATCATCCATTCCTAAGATAATGGTAAACACCTGCATTGAACAGAGGGATCATCCATTCCTTAGGTAAAGATCAACACCTGCATTGCACAGAGGGATCATCCATTCCTTAGGTAAAGATAAACACCTGCATTGCACAGAGGATCATCCATTCCTTAGGTAAAAGTTAAACACCTGCATTGAACAGAGGGATCATCCATTCCTTAGGTAATGGTAAACACTCTGCATTGAACAGAGGGATCATCCATTCCCTAGGTAAAGGTAAACACCTGCATTGAACAGAGGGATCATCCATTCCTTAGGTAAAGATCAACACCTGCATTGCACAGAAGGATCATCCATTCCTTAGGTAAAGGGCAAAACCTGCATTGCACAGAGGGATCATCCATTCATTAGGTAAAGATAAACACCTCCATTGCACAGAGGAATCATCCTTTCCTTAGGTAAAGGTAAACACCAGCATTGAACATAGGTATCTTCCATTCATTAGGTAATAGTAAACACCTGCAATGCACAGAGGGATCATCCATTCCTTAAATAAACCTAAACACCTGCATGGAACAGAGGGATCATTCCTTAGGTAAACAACAAACACCTGCATTGCACAGAGGGATCATCCATTCCTTAGGTAAAGGTGAACACCTGCATTGCACAGAGGGATCATCCATTCCTTCTTATGTAAAGATAAACACCTGCATTGAACAGAGGGATCATCCATTCCTTAGGTAAAGGTAAACACCTGCAATGCACAGAGGGATCATCCATTCCCTAAGGTAAAGGTAAACACCTGCATTGCCCAGAGGGATCATCCATTCCTTAGGTAAAGCTAAACACCTGCATTGAACAGAGAGGATCATCCATTTCTTAGGTAAATGTAAACACCTGCATTGCACAGAGGGATCATCCATTCCTTTATGTATGAGTAAACACCTGCATTGCACAGAGGGATCATCCATTCCTTAGGTAAAGGTAAACACCTGCATTGAACAGAGGATCATCCATTCCTTAGGTAACTGTAAACACCTGCATTGAACAGAGGGATCATCCATTCCTTAGGTAAAATAAAAACCTGCATTGCACAGAGGATCATCCATTCCTTAGGTAAAGTAAACACCTGCATTGCAACAGAGGATCATCCATTCCTCAGGTAAAGATAAACACAGCATTGAACAGAGGCATCATCCATTCCTTAGGTAAAGTAAACACCTGCATTGCAAAGAGGGATCATCCATTCCTTAGGTAAAACGTAAACACCTGCATTGAACAAAGGGATCATCCATTCCTTAGATAACGTTAAACACCTGCATTGAACAGAGGGATCATCCATTCCTTAGGTAAAGGTAAACACCTGCATTGCACAGAGGATCATCCATTCCTTAGGTAAAGGTAAAACACCTGCATTGCACAGAGGGATCATCCATTCTTTAGGTAATGGTAAACACCTGCATTGAACAGAGGGATCATCCAATCCATAGATAACATTAAAACACCTGCATTGAACAGAGGGATCATCCATTCCTAGGTAAAGATCAACACCTGCATTGCACAGAGGAATCATCCATTCCTTAGGTAACAGGTCAACACCTGCATTGCACAGAAGGATCATCCATTCCTTAGGTAAAGAGCAACACCTGCATTGCACAGAGGGATCATCCATTTCATTAGGTAAAGGTAAACACCTCCATTGAACAGAGGAATCATCCATTCCTTAGGTAAAAGTAAACACTAGCATTGAACATAGGGATTCATCCATTCCTTAGGTAATGAAAACACCAGCAATGCACAGAGGGATCATCATCCCATTCCTTAAACATAAACATAAACACCTGTTCCATTCCTTAGGTAAAGTTCAAACACCTGCATTGCACAGAGAGATCATCCATTCCTTGGGTAAAGGTCAAACCTGCATTGCACAGAGGGATCATCCATTCCTTAGGTAAAGGTAAACACCTGCATTGAACAGATGGATCTTCCATTCCTTAGGTAATAGTAAACACCTGCAATGCACAGAGGGGATCATCCATTCCTTAGGTAAAGTAAACACCTGCAATGCACAGAGGGATCATCCATTCCTTAGGTAAAAAGTAAACACCTGTATTGCACAGAGGGATCATCCATTCTTAGGTAAGTAAAACAAACTGCATTGAACAGAGGGATCATCCTTCTTTAGGTAAAGGCAAACACCTGGGTTGAACAGAGGGATCATCCATTCCTTAGGTAAAGGTAAACACCTGCATTGCCCAGAGGGATCATCCATTCCTTATGTAACTGTAAACACATGCATTGCACAGAGGGAACATCCATTCCTTAGTTAAAGGTAAACAACTGCATTGCACAGAGGGATCATCCATTCCTTAGGTAAAGATAAACACCTGCATTGAACAGAGGGATCATCCATTACTTAGGTAAAGGTAAACACCTGCATTGCACAGAGGGATCATCCATTCCTTAGGTAAAGGTAAACACCTGCATTGAACAGAGGGGAACATCCATTCTTAGATAAAGTAAACACCTGCATTGAACAGAGGGATCATCCATTCCTTAGGTAATAGTAAACACCTGCAATGCACAGAAGGATCATCCATTCCTAAGGTAAATGTAAACACCTGCATTGCACAGAGGGTTCATCCATTCCTTAGGTAAAGGTGTAAACACCTGCAATGCACAGAGGATCATCCATTCCTAGGTAAACACCTGTAAACACCTGCATTGAACAGAGATTCCATTCCTTAGATAAACGTCAACACCTGGTTGAACAGAAGGATCATCCATTTCTTTAGGTAAAGGTAAACACCTGAATTGCACAGAATTATCATCCATTCCTTATGTAAAGGTAAACACCTGCATTGCA
Source organism: Orientallactaga sibirica (assembly GCA_036365145.1). Taxonomy (NCBI): domain Eukaryota; kingdom Metazoa; phylum Chordata; class Mammalia; order Rodentia; family Dipodidae; genus Orientallactaga; species Orientallactaga sibirica. The sequence goes on along the minus strand of JAEOAD010000130.1, from coordinate 3,214 downwards.
CAGAGGGATCATCCATTCCTGAGGTAATGGTAAACACCTGCATTGAACAGAATGATCATCCATTCCTTAGATAAATATAAACACCTGCATTGAACAGAAGGATCATCCATTCCTTAGGTAAAGATAAAGACCTGCATTGAACAGAGGGATCATCCATTCCTTCCATGTAAAGTAAACACCTGCATTGAAAAGAGGGATCATCCATTCCTTAGATAAAGGTGAACACCTGCATTGCACAGAGGGATCATCCCAATCCTTAGGTAAAGCTAAACACCTGCATTGCACAGAGGGATCATCCATTCCTTAGGTAAAGGTAAACACCTGCATTGCACAGAGGATCATCCATTCCTTAGGTAACTGTAAACACCTTCATTGAACAGAGGGTTCATCCATTCCTAAGATAACAGTAAACACCTGCATTGAACAGAGGGATCATCTATTCCTTAGGTAAAGATCAACACCTGCATTGCACAGAGAAGGATCATCCATTCCTTAGGTAACGGTAAACACCTGCATTGAACAGAGGGATCATCCATTCCTTAGGTAAAGATAAACACCTGCATTGTGCAGAGCAATCATCCCAAACCTTAGAGTTAAGGTAAACACCTGCATTGAACAGAGGATCATCCATTCATAAGTAACTGTAAACACCTGCATTGAACAGAGGGATCATCCATTACTTAGATAAACGTAAACAACTGCATTGGAACAGAGGGATCATCCATTCCTTAGGTAAATGTAAACACTGGCATTGCACACAGGGATCATCCATTCCTCTGTTAAAGGTAAACACCTGCATTGAACAGAGGGATCATCCATTCCTTAGGTAATAGTAAACACCTGCAATGCTCAGAAGGATCATCCATTCATTGAGGTAAATGTAAACACCTGCATTGAACAGAGGAATCATCCATTCCTTAGGTAAAGGTAAACACCTGCAATGCACAGAGGGATCATCCATTCCTTAGGTAAGGGTAAACACCTGCATTGCTCAGAGAGATCATCCATTCCTTTAAGTAAACGTCAAAGCCTTGGTTTGAACAGAGGGATCATCCTTCTTTAGGTAAAGGTAAACACCTGTGTTGAACAGAATTATCATCCATTCCTTATGTAAAGGTAAACACCTGCATTGAACAGAGGGATCATCCATTCCTTAGATAACGGTAAACACCTGCATTGAACAGAGGGATCATCTATTCCTTAGTTAAAAATCAACACCTGCATTGCACAGAGGGATCATCCATTCCTTAGGTAAATGTAAACACCTGCATTGCACACAGGGATCATCCATTCCTTAGGTAAAGATAAACCTGTGCATTGCACAGAGGTATCATCCATTCCTTAGGTATCAGTAAACACCTGCATTGAAAAGAGGGCTCATCTATTCCTTAGGTAAAGGTAAACACCTGCATTGCAAAGTCAGATCATCCATTCCTTAGGTAACTGTAAACCTCTGCATTGAACAGAGGGATCATCAATTTTTAGATAACGGTAAACACCTGCATTGAACAGAGGGCTCATCTATTCCTTAGGTAATAATAAACACCTAGAAAGCACAGAGGGATCATCCATTACTTAGGTAACAGTAAACACCTGCATTGCACAGAGGATCATCCATTCCTTAAACGTGAAGGGAGTAACCTGTGTTTGAACAGAGGGATCATCCAAAACCTTAGGTAAAGGTAAAGACCTGTGTTGAACAGAGGATCTATTCCTTAGGTAAAGATCAACACCGGCATTGTACAAGAGGATCATCCCATGCCTTAGGTAAAGTTAAGCACCTGCATTCTACAGAGTAATCATCCATTCCTCAGGTAAAGTAAACACCTACATTGCACAGAGGGATCATCCATTCCTCAGGAAAAGGTAAAAACCAGCATTGGACATAGGCATCTTCCATTCCTTAGGCAATAGTAAATACCTGCAATGCACAGAGGGATCATCCCACTCCTTATATAAATGTAAACATCTGCATTGAACAAAGGGATCATCCATTCCTTAGATAACGTTAAACACGTCCTTTGAAAAGAGGGATCATCTATTCCTTACGTAAAGATCAACACCTGCATTGCAGAAGGGCATCATGCCATTCCTTAGGTAAAGGTAAACACCTGCATTGCACAGAGGGATCACCACATTCCTTAGGTAAAGGTAAACACCTGCATTGCACAGAGGAATCATTCATTCCTTAGGTAACTGTAAACACCTGCATTGAACAGAGGAATCATTCATCATCAATTTCTTAGATAACTTAGTTAACTCCTGCATTGAACAGAGGGATGATCTATTCCTTAGGTAAAGATCAACACCTGCATTGCACAGAGGAATCATCCCATTCCTTAGGTAAAGGTAAACACATGCATTGCACAGAGGGTACATACATTCCTTAGGTAAAGGTAAACACCTGCATTGCACAGAGGGATCATCCATTCCTTATGTAAAGGTAAACACCTGCATTGCACACAGTAAACACCAGTTCCTTTGGTAAAGGTAAACACCTGCATTGAACAGAGGGATCATCCATTCCTAAAGTAAATGTAAACACCTGCAATGCACAGAGGGATCATCCATTCCTTAGGTAAAGGTCAACACCAGCATTCCACAGAGGGATCTTCCATACATTAGGTAAAGATAAAAACCTCCATTGCACAGAGGAATCATCCTTTCCTTTGGTAAAGTTAAACAGCAGAATTGAACATAGGCATCTTCCATTCCATAGGTAATAGTAAACACCGGCAATGCACAGAGGGAACATCCATTCCTTAGTTAAGGGTAAACACCTGCATTGCACAGAGGGATCATCCATTCCTTACGTAACTGAAAACAACTTCATTGAACAGAGGGATCATACATTCCTTGGATAGTGGTAAACACCTGTATTGAACAGATGTAGAATTCATTCCTTAGGTAAAGATCAACATGTGCCAGTCAAGAGGGATCATCCATTCCTTATGTCAAGGTAAACACCTGCATTGCACACAGTAAACAACAGTTCCTTTGGTAAAGGTAAAACCTGCATTGAACTGAGGGATCTTCCATTCCTTAGGTAATAGTAAACACCTGCAACGCACAGAGGGATCATCCATTCCTAAAGTAAATGTAAACACCTGCAATGCACAGAGCGATCATCCATTCCTTAGGTAAAGGTCAACACCTGTGTGGCACAGAGGGATCACCCACTCCTTATGTGAAGTTAAACCGCTGCATTGAACAA
>JAEOAD010001557.1:2802500-3310962 GCA_036365145.1 Orientallactaga sibirica | reverse complement strand
ATGTACAAAGTGGTATATACATCTGTCATTTGTTTGCAGCATCTCTCTCCTCACATATAAATACATTTTTAAAAATTTAAAAAATTGTACCTAGGGATGGAGAGATGGCTTAGCGGTTAAGGTTCCTGCCTCCTAGGCCTAAGAACACTGGTTCCAATCTCCAGCGGTTCCAATCTCCAGGTCCCACTTTTTTAGCCAGATGCAAAGTGATGGAAGGATGCAATGCTGCATCTGCTGACAAGGGGGTACACACATCTGGATTTCATTCACAGCAGCTGAGAGACTGCTGGCGTGCCCATTCTCTGTCTCCCTGTCCCTCTCTGTCTGTCTCTCTGTGTCTCTGTCCATAATAATAAAAAAAAAAAAAGATGGGTATGGTGGCACATGCATTTAAACCAGGCACTTGGGAGGCAGAGGTAGGAGGATCGCTGTGAGTTTGAGGCTACCCTGAGACCACATAGTGGATTCCAGGTCTTCCAGGACTAGAGTGAAACCCTACTTCGAAAAACCAGAAAAAAAGCATGTATGTCTATTCACTAAGACATCATTTACATGGTGCTATCTGCCAAGTACCTAGAATTTATTAAGTTTTAATTATTTTCTTCTTAATTGTAGTGCTGGCAAAAAGAAAAAATATATTGTTGGGTATGGCGGCACTTAGGAGAAAGAGGTAGGAAGATCATTGTATGAGGCCACCCTGAGACTACATTGTGAATTCCAGGTTATCATGGGCTAGAGAGAGATCCTACCTCAAAAAATTCATATATATAACTTTTATGTATGAACAATCAGGGGTACCTGCCAAAAGCTGTTACTGACAATTAAAACATTATCAAAGCTGTTCATGGTGACACACGCCTTTTATCCCAGCACTTACGAGGCAGAGGTAGGAGGATCACTAAGATTTTGAGGCCACCCAGAGACTACATAATGAATTCCAGGTCAGCCTGGGCTACAGTGAGACCCTACCTCAAAAAACCAAACATTATCAAATGGCCAGGATATGATATAACAAAGATGGGAGTGGCTCAAATTTCAAAACACAGTTTCCCATGTAAGCCAGATGCACAAGGGGGCACATGCATCTGGAGTTTGTTAGCAGTAGCTGGATGCCCTGCATGCTCATTCTCAATCTCTCTCCCCCACCTTTCTCTCTCACATAAGTAAATAAAAAGAAAAAAAGGAAATGCAGATCACACATGGAAAGCCAGTGGCTTGAGAAGGTGTCTGGGGAGATATCAAGGTTTACAGGATCCATCAACATGTCCCACATTTAGCCAGACATAAAGTGACATAAGGGTGCAATGTCACTCTTGTCCACAAGGGGGTGCACACAAGGGTGCAATGTCACTCTAGAGTTCATTCTCAGCTGCTGAGAGCTGCTAGTGAGCCCATTCCCTTTTTTTTTTTTTTTTTTTTGTGTTTTTGAAGTAGGATCTCACTCTAGCTCAGGCTGACCTGGAATTAACTATGTCATCTCAGGGTGGCCTGGAACTCCTACCTCTGCCACCCGAGTGCTGGGATTAAAGGCATGTGCCACCACGCCCAGCTGGCATGTCAATTCTCTCTCTCTCTCTCTCTCTCTCTCTCTCCCAAAAAAAAAAAAAAAAAAGACTAAAGGGGCCAGGATGTGGTGGTGCACACCTTTAATGGCACCAATACAGAGGGCTGTGAGTTTGAGACCATCCTGGGACTACAGAGTGAGTGCCAGGTCAGCCTGAGATAGAATAAGACCCTAACTTGAAACCAAACAAACAACCAACAACAAAAAAAGGGATGGGCAGACACATGAAGGGAGATCAATATTCAAACATGCCCTTGCCCCTTCTAACACCAGTTGCAAAACTAAGCAAATTCATTTTATGTCCAAAAAAAATTTTTAGGACTACTGAGGCACTTTAGGATGACTGAACCCCCAAAAGTAAAAAGCAGGAATGTCATCAAGCCTGTGCTAGCAGTCCCCATGTTACCACAGACCAGAGAAGTCTTCTCTTTATCTCTTGCCTAAAGGAGGTCTCCAGATCATAAACAACCTAAGTCCTTTCCTGTACCCCTTTCCTAGAATTGCATTTCCTGGAAGGCTTACATTGGGTAGTGACATTGTGGCATCATGGCAGGTTAGCTCAGCCCCATTCCAAATCCATCAGTGACCTGGAACTCAGTATGTAGTCTCAGGGTGGCCTGGAACTCACAGTGATCCTCCTACCTCTGCTTACCAAGTGCTGGGATTAAAGGCATGCACTGGCATGCCTGGCTTCTAATGTTTCTGTGTGTGTTGTTGTGTGTTGTGTTTTTTTTTTTTTTTTTTTTATTTATTTATTTAACAGAGAAAGAGAGAGAGAGAAGAAGGTGCACCAGGGCCTCCAGCCACTGAACACCAACTCCAGATACATGTGCCCCCTTGTACATCTGGCTAATGTGTCCCTGGTGAATTGAACCTGGGTCCTTTGGCTTTGCAGGCAAATGCCTTAACCTCTAAGCAATCCCTCCAGCCCTCTGCTCGATTACTTTGACAGGCCTACTAGAGAAGTCATGCTCTACTGGCATCAGGTTATATCTGGACAAAAACTCCCTCCCTACCACATTTTTTTTTTTTTTCTAGTGTGGTCTCCCACCCACCCAGGGTGACCTGAAATTCCCTATACACTATATAGTCTCAGTCTGACCTTGAACAGTGATCCTCCCACCTCTGCCTCCTGAGGGCTAGGATTAAAGGCATGTGCCACCACACCCAGCCCTACCTCATTCTTGACCTTCTTTGTGATCTATGTATAGAGAACTTACTTTTTAAAAAAAAAAGTTATTGGGGGCTGGAGAGATGGCTTAGTGGTTAAGGCAGATGTCTGTGGAAGCCAAGGACCCTGGTCCAATTCTCCAGGCCCACATAAGCCAGATGCACATGGTGGTGAATGCATCTGGAGTACATTTGTGGTGGCTGGAGGCCCTGGTGCACCCATTCTTTCTCTCTCCCATAAATAAATACATAAATAAATCATTAAATATAATATTGGGCTGGAACCCTATGGTTCTATTATAAATTCTTTTTTTTTTTTTTTAAGTTTTCCAAGATGGGGTCTGACTCTAGCTTAGGCTGACCTGGAATTTACTGTGGAGTTTCATGGTGGCCTGGAACTCAGAGATCCTCCTACATCTGCTGCCTGAGTGCTGGGATTAAAGGCATGAGCCACAATGCCTGGCCCATAAAATCTTTATATAAGGAAATGAGTTGCTCACCTCATTCAAACAAGTAACTCCAAAAGCCACCAGTCACTGACACAACTGCTGCTGAAGAATTTGGGGGCGTTCTTCTCTTGAGGCCCACACCTGATGCTCCTCAATCATCTTTCCATTCTCCTAAGGCAGACCCGGCTGCACCTGAGTGGAAGGCCTTCAGAGAGCAAAGCTGGGGACACGGAGATGTCTTCCCACCGCTGGTGACATGGTCAATATAAGTCACATTTTGGCATTAGCCATCTGATATCTTGCTAAGAATATGCAATTTAGTTTATGGTCCTGGAATAGATCAGGTAAGGGGTCAATTAGGCATTCTCCCTCACCTGGGCATGGTGACAATATCAGAACCCAAGCAGACCTTTGAGAAAACTGTTAAATAGCCCAAGGATTCCTCCTTCTTTCCTAATATCCATTAGTGTGAAAATATTTCCTCCACTCAGCACCATTTGACGTTTTAAAATCTTTTTTTTTTTTTTCGAGGTAGGGTTTCACTCTATCTCAGGCTGACCTGGAATTCATTCTGTATTCTCAGGGTGTCCTTGAACTCAAGATGATCCTCCCACCTCTGCCTCCCACGTGCTGGGATTAAAAGCATGTACCACCAGGCCAGGACTTAAAATCATTTTTTAAAAGCCCCCAGTTAGCTGAACAAGGGGAAAAATGCATCTGGAGTTCATCTACAGTGGCTGGAGGCTCTGGGGCACCCAATCTCCCTCTACCCCCCTCTCTCTGTGCAAGTTTCTCTCTCTCAAATAAATAAATAAAAATATATTTTTTAAAAAGCCCCAGGGTTGGGCTGGAGCAATGGCTTAGTGGTTAAATTGCTTGCCTGCAAAGGCAAAGGAGCCCAGTTCGATTCTCCAGGACCAATATGCATGCGTCTAGAGTTTGTTAGCAGTGGCTGGAAGCCCTTCTGCACCCATTTTCTCTCTCATTCTGCCTCTTTCCCTCCCTCAAATAAGTAAAAATAAAAGCCCCCAGGTCTTTTCCTTAAACCCAGTGGCACTGGACAATCACATGAAAGGAACTCCTTCAACTTTCTCTTCTCTCTTCTCTTTCTGCAATTTTTTTTTTCAAGGACCTCCATGGTGGGCTCTCCAGCCACGTGTGTGCCTTTCCTTGCTTGTGTAGTTTTCTCAATAAATATAATAATTTAATAATAAAAACTTAAGATGGGCATGGTGGCACATGCCTTTAATCCCAGCACTTGGTAGGCAGAGGTAGGAAGATAGCCATGAGTTCAAGGACAGCCTGGAACTACAGAGTGAGTTCCAGGTCAGCCTGGGCTAGAGTGAGATCCTATCTCAAAGATAGAGAGGGCGTGGGAGAGAAAACAAATAATAGCCTTGAAGCTCCAGGACCACCTCAATCCTTCTGTGATAAAAAAAAAAAAAAACATGGGTTGAGCTGGGTGTGGTAGTACACACCTTTAATCCCAGCACTTGGAGGCAGAGATAGAAGGATCATTCAGTTGAAGGTCACCCTGAGACTACACAGTGAACAGGTCAGCCTGAACTAGAGTGAGAACCTACCTCCAAAAACCAAAAACAAAACAAACTAAAAATAATCCATGGCTACCCAAGTACTGCATGTGGTGACACATACCTGTGATCCCAGTGAGAGGGAGTCAGGTAGCTTTGTTAGGGTTAGTTTAGGGTGACTGGGCCCCGAAAGTAAAAAAGCATAAATGTCCTTAAATCTGCCCTTTCAATCTCCACTTTTCTAGAGATCAGAGGATAATCTCCTTATCTCTTGATTGAAGGAGTTCTCTAGCCCTATTTTTCTACAAACAACCTGTGCCCCTCTTGGGACACAGAAGTTCCCCTTTCCAGGGAATTTAAACCAGATATTTGCATTGTGGTTGGTTAATCATGGCCCGAAAAGATGGCTTCATGGCTGGCCTCTTCCCGAGCCAGCCTCTAGCCCAGACCAATCAGCCCTCACTCTGGCCTACCTATGTTTCTTTTTTCCTGGCTGTTCATCTCTCCTGAGCTTCCAGGATTGGGTAAGGTTCCCCTACTCCCACATGGCAGTTCTCTGTACTGTCTTCTCTGTCCTCTTTAAATCCCCTTTTTAGTTATTTATTAAGAGACAGAGAGAGAGAGAGAGAAAAGGCAGATGGTTAGAGAATGGGTGCACCAGGGCCTCCAGCCACTGCAAACAAATTCCCCATGCATGCACCACTTCATGCATCTCAATTACTAGGTCCTGGGGAATTGAGTCTCAAACCCGGATCCTTTGGCTTCACAGGCAAATGCTTAACAGCTAAGCCATCTCTCCAGCATTCTATATCCCTATTTCATGCTCAGCACACCTAAAGCCCGATGCACAAAGTGGTATGTGCATCTGTAGTTTGTTTGCAGCATCTCTCGCCTCACATATAAATACATTTTAAAAATTTTTTGAAATTGGACCTAGTGCTGGAGACATGGCTTAGTGGTTAAGGCGTCTGCCTGCTAAGCCTAAGAACACCTGTTTGATTCTCCATATCCCACATTTAGCCAGACTTAAAGTGACACAAGGGTGCAATGTCACAGTTGTCCACGAGGGGGTGCACGCATCCAGAGTTCATTCATAGCTGCTGAGAGCTGCTGGTGAGCCCATTCCTTTTTTTTTCTTTTACTGTTTTCAAGGTAGCCTCTCACTCTAGCTCAGGGTGACCTGGAATTCACTCTTTATTCATTTATTTATTTATTTATTTATTTATTTATTTATTTATTTATTTATTTGCAAGCAGAGAGAGAGAATGGGCATGCCAGGGCCTCTAGCCACTGCAAACGAACTCCAGATGCATGTGCCCCTCACGCATCTGGCTTATGTGGGTCCTGGAGAATCGAACCAGGATCCTTTGGCTTTGCAGGCAAACGCCTTAACCACTAAGCCATTTCTCCAGCCCTAACTCTTTTTTTTTTTTTTTTTTTTTTTTTTTTTTTTTTTTCGAGGTAGGGTTTCACTCTAGCCCAGGCTCACCTGGAATTAACTATTTAGTCTCAGGGTGGCCTCGAACTCATGGCAATCCTCATACCTTGGCCTCACAAGTGCTGGGATTAAAGGTGTGCACCACCACACCCAGCTGGAATTCACTCTTTATTCTCAGGGTGGCCTTGAACTCATGGTGATCCTCCTAGGGCTGGGATTAAAGGCGTGTGCCACCACACCTGGCTGTATTTTTTTCTATCCTGGAATAGATCAGGAAACAGGTCAATTATGTATTCACCCTCAACTGGGAATGGTGACAATATCAGAACCCAAGCAGACCTTTGAGAAAACTGTTAAGCAGTCCAGTTTCCTGCCTCCTAATATCTGTGAGCGTGAAAAAATTTACTCCACTCAGCACCATTTGACGTTTTAAAATCTTTTTTTTCTAGGTAGGGTTTCACTCTAGCTCAGGCTGACCTGGAATTCACTCTATATTCTCAGGGTATCCTTAAACTCAAGGCGATCCTCCCACATCTGCCTCCCACGTGCTGGGATTAAAAGCATCTACCACCAGGCCAGGACATAAAATCATTTTTAAGAAGCCCACAGTCAGCTGCACAAGGGGGCATATGCATCTGGAGTTCATCTACAGTGGCTGGAGGCTCTGGGGTGCCCAATCTCTCCCTCTCACCCCCCCGTGCAGGTTTCTCTCTCAAATAAATAAATAAAAATATAGTTTTTTAAAAAGCCCCCAAGGTTGGGCTGGTGAGATGGCTTAGTGGTTAAATTGCTTGCCTGCAAAGGCAAAGGAGCCCAGTTCGATTCTCCAGGACCAATACGCATGCCTCTAGAGTTTGTTAGCAGTGGCTGGAAGCCCTGGTGCGGCCATTTTCTCTCTCATTCTGCCTCTTTGCCTCCCTCAAATACATAAAAATGAAAATAAAAGCCCCCAGGGCTTTTCCTTAAACCCGGTGGCACTGGGCACTCACATGACAGGAACTTCTTGAATTTTCTCTTCTCTTTCTGCAGTTTTTTTCCAGGACCTCCATGGTGGGCTCTCCAGCCACGTGGGTGTCTTTCCTTGGTTGTGTAGTTTCCTAAATAAATATAATAATTTAATAATAAAATCTTAAGCTGGGCGTGATGGCGCATGACTTTAATCCCAGCACTCAATAGGCAGACGTAGGAGGATAGCCATGACTTCAAGGACAGCCTGGAACTACAGTGTGGGTTCCAGGTCAGCCTGGGCTAGAGTGAGATCCTGTAATGCCCAGTTCATGGCGCCCCACTGACCACCAAGGAAGACCAAACACGTATGCAAATGCAAAGAGGGCTTAAGCTTGGCCTCTTCCCTTCACCAACACAGTGGATCCCTGTAAGAGGCTGGAGATTCAGAAAAATGGGCTTTTATTGAGGTTTGAGCAAGGGGGAGGGGACTATCACCTACTCAACTACATGATTGGCTGATTTGAACATTAACTGTACTTGGAGGTTCCTGATTGGTCTTAGGATTTTGGCGGGCTAGGTCTAGGGGAATTTCAAACTTAATTGGCTCAGAAAATGGCGGTTACATTCATTTGATTGGTTGACATTTACAAAACTCTGAGATGGTGGATCTTATTGGGCCATCCGGTCCAGGACCTTAAGAATGTTGAGTCATGCTCACAGGGCAAGTTTATGGTTTTTCCTGGTACTGCTTGTCCTTCCCTTGGTTCTGGGAACTCGCCCCTGTGGCCTACAGAGTGACTGAGGCCTGTCATGGTGCTACTCTGGCCTGGGTCTTTCAATCCTACCTCAAAGAGAGAGAGGACTTGGGGAGAGAAAACAAATAATAGCCTTGAGGCTCCAGGATCACCTCAATCCCTGTGTGATACAAGAAAATCCTTGGTTGAGCCGGGCGTGGTGGACCACGCCTTTAATCCGAGCACTCCTGAGGCCGAGGTAGGAGGATCATGCAGTTCAAGTCCACCTGAAGACTACAGTGAACTTCAGGTCAGCCTGAACTCTTAGAGTGAGACCCTACCTCGAAAAACCAAAAAAAAGAGAGAGAGAGAAAGAAAAAAAAAAAAAAAAAATAAAAAAAAAAAAAAAATCCATGGATGTGGTGACACATACCTGTGATAACAGTGAGAGGGAGTCAGCTTTGTTAGGTCAGTATATAAACTTTTAAGTATGAACAATCAGGGGTACCTGCCAAAAGCTGTTACTGACAATTAAAACATTATCAAAGCCATGCATGGTGACACACGCCTTTAATTCCAGCACTTGAGAGGCAGAGGTAGGAGGATCACTAAGATTTTGAGGCCACCCTGAGACTACATAGTGAATTCCAGGTCAGCCTGGGCTACAGTGAGACCCTACCTCAAAAAACCAAACATTATCAAATGGCCAGGATATGATATACCAAAGATGGGGTGGCTCAAAGTTCAAAACAGGGTTTACCATGTAAGCCAGATGCACAAGGGGGCATGTGCATCTGGTGTTTGTTTGCAGTAGCTGGATGCCCTGCAGGCTCATTCTCAATCTCTCTCCCCCAACCTTTCTCTGTCAAATAATGAGTAAATAAAAAGAAAAAAAAGAAAATGCAGATCACACCAGGAAAGTCAGTGGCTTGAGAAGGTGTCTGGGGAGATATCAAGGTTTACAGGATCAAGTTCCTCAGGGAAAGCTATGTACAGCAGGAGGGAGGGAGGTGCTGCAAACATCAACATGGAGTATCAACATCAACATGGAGTTGATCGGGGTAGGTCCTCAACATTCATTCTTCCTGCTATGGCAAGTTAAATCCCATCAGACTCCCTTTAGAATAACTGAAGGGGAGCTGGAGAGACGGCTTGGTGGTTAAGGCGTCTGCCTGCAAAGCCTAAGAACACCTGTTTGATTCTCCAGGTCCCACATTTAGCCAGTAGTGAAGTGACACAAGGGTGCAATGTCACTCTTGTCCACAAGGTGGTGCACGCATCTAGAGTTCATTCTCAGCTGCTGAGAGCTGCTAGTGAGCCCATTCCCTTTTTTTTTTTTTTTTTTTTTTTGTGTTTTTGAAGTAGGATCTCACTGTAGCTCAGGCTGACCTGGAATTAACTATGTCATCTCAGGATGGCCTCAAACTCCTACCTCTGCATCCCGAGTGCTGGGATTAAAAGCATGTTCCACCATGCCCGGCTGGCATGCCAATTCTCTCTCTCTCTCTCTCAAAAGAAAAAAAAGAATGACTAAAGGGGCCAGGATGTGGTGGTGCACACCTTTAATTGCACTAATACAGAGAGCTGTGAGTTTGAGACCATCCTGGGACTACAGAGTGAGTGCCAGGTCAGCCTGGGCTAGAATAAGACCCTAACTTGAAACCAAACAACCAACAACAAAAAAAGGGATGGGCAGACACATGAAGGGAGAACAATATTCAAACATGCCCTTGCCCCTTCTAACACCAGTTGCAAAACTAAGCAAATTCATTTTATGTCCAAAAACAATTTTTTTAGGACTACTGAGGCAGTTTAGGATGACTGAACCCCCAAAAGTAAAAAGCAGGAATGTCATCAAGCCTGCGCTAGCAGTCCCCATGTTACTACAGACCAGAGAAGTCTTCTCCTTATCTCTTGCCTAAAGGAGCTCTCCAGATCATAAACAACCTGAGTCCTTCCCTGTACCCCTTTCCTAGAATTGCAAGTCCAGGAAGGCTTACATTTGGTAGTGGCATTGTGGATACTCAGCCCCCAAACTGGCATCATGGCAGGTTAGCTCAGCCCCATTCCAAATCCATCAGTGACATGGAACTCAGTATGTAGTCTCAGGGTGGCCTCGAACTCACAGTGATCCTCCTACCTCTGCTTCCCAAGTGCTGGGATTAAAGGTGTGCAGTGGCATGCCTGGCTTCGGTTGTCTTTTTCTGTTGTTGTTGTTGTTGTTTTCTTTTTTAATGTATTTATTTAAAGAGAGAGAGAGAGAGAGAGAGGTGCACAAGGGCCTCCAGCCACTGAAAACCAACTCCAGATACATGTGCCCCCTTGTACATCTGGCTAATTTGGGTCCTGGTGAATTGAACCTGGGTCCTTTGGCTTTGCAGGCAAATGCCTTAAACTCTAAGCCATCCCTCCATCCCTCTGCTCGATTACTTTGACAGGCCTACTAGGAGAAGTCATGCTCTACTGGCATCAGGTTATATCTGGACAAAAACTCCCTCCCTACCACATTTTTTTAATGGTAGGGTCTCCCTCCACCCAGGGTGACCTGGAATTCCCTATACACTAGGAAGTCTCAGGCTGACCTTGAACTCAGTGATCCTCCCACCTCTGCCTCCTGAGGGCTGGGATTAAAGGCATGTGCCACCACGCCCAGCCCTACCTCATTCTTGACCTTCTTTGTGATCTATGTATAGAGAACTTACTTTTTAAAAAAAGTTATTGGGGGCTGGAGAGATGGCTTAGCAGTTAAGGCAAATGTCTAACAATGGCCTAAGTAAGGTCATGGGAAGGGTGGGGGAGGGTTAATCAAAATTCAAGATGTGGTGAATAACATGGAAGCCTATTCTTTTGGATAACAGCACACCCAGAAGCCACACACTGTTACTAGCAAGATTTCAGTACCAGGGGTGGGATACCTTCCAGTGAGTTGTTGGACAGTGAGGTCCCTGAGGCCCCCAAACATTACAGGCCATTGTCAATACAATTGATTTCCCATTGGAAATAGATGGTGAGACCCTGTTGCTGAAAACTCCACATACCTGGACTGCAAGGTCACTGAGGACTCAAGCTGGAGCTGAGCTGAAAACCTCCTCCCTGTAGAACAGCTGACAGAAAGGTGGGAAAAGCTCCACTGCATGCAGCCCTATGGGAAACAGAAGTCACCAGTGGTAAAAACAGTGGGCCCTGCAAGCCTCAAGTTTGGACAGCCAGGCCAAATGACTGCACAGGTGCAATAGTATCATGTCTGTTATGGAGAAACCCAACTGCACTCAAATTTGACTAGAGGACCATGCCACAGGAGGGAATGCATGTCTGCTACTGAAAACCTAATCAAAAGCCTATGGTGGGGGAGTGTAATGCCTGCTCTTGCCTGGCTAAATGCATATATTATGCTCAACAAAATGCCCGGTAAGCACTTTATTGAATGTTCATACCCATATATTAATGCTAGTTTCACTTTGGGCTAGAGAAGCCTCCCTTTTCCGATGGTGGTGACCACAGGCATGACACAACAGGCACCATGGTGCTGACAGAGGAATATTCAGCGCTGAAATAGCACCACCACATCTTCCAAGGTTCAAGGTCCATTGAGGAAAAAGTGGCAGAAATAATGTAAGAGCCAAAGGAAGGGGAGGACTGCTTACAATGCAATGGTTCAGAGAGAAATTGGCCACAATATCCATGACCTAACAGTGTCCAGCAGTACCTTCACAAGACCTTCATAATAGGAGGAAAAGATGACATCAAAATTAAAGAAAGACTAATGGAGAGAGTGAGGGGATATGGTGGAGAATGGATTTGTGAGGGGAAAGGAGGGGAGGGGAGGGGATTATCATGGTTTATTGCCTGTAATTATGGAAGCTGTCAATAACAAGTCTTAAAAAGGGGGTCAAGCCGGGCGTGGTGGCTCACGCCTTTAATCCCAGCACTCAGGAGGCAGAGGTAGGAGGATCACCGTGAGTTCGAGGCCACCCTGAGAATACAGAGTGAATTCCAGGTCAGCCTGGACCAGAGTGAGACCCTACCTTGAAAAACCAAAAAAAAAAAAAAAAAAAAAAATTGGGCTGATGGGATGGCTCAACAGATAACACTCTTGACTGCAAAGTCTAATGAACAAGGTTCCACCCCCCAGTATCCACATAAAGCCAGAAGCATAAAGAAGCACATGCATCTGGAGTTTGTTTGCAGTACCTGGAGGTCCTGTCATGACAATTCTCTGTCTCTCTAACCCTCTGTTTGCAAATAAAATAAAAATGGTTTTTAGAAGGGTCAGTTTTTCAATGTTTGTACTATCACACTCACTCAGGAAGAGTTCTAAACTGACACAAAAGCTTATCTCTAGGGACAATAGGGAAGAATGGGATGTATAGGCACAGAGGGTGAGAGTAGACCTACAACTTTGTACCTCTCTTCAATGTTTAAATCACATGAGTTCTCAGAAATTTTAAAAATATGGCTGATATAGCCAGGCATGGTGGCACACACCTTTCATCCCAGAACCTAAGCTTGTCCTCAATTACTGACTACATCCTGTGTCAGTGGATGATGATCATGTTCAATTCCAAGGCTGACTCTCCAGTGCTGCACTGGGTCCTTTCATGGGGATTTCTTCATCCAGGTGCAGTCGTGCACACCTATAATCCCAGCTACATCAAGATCACAAGTTTGAGGCCAATCTGGCCAACAAAGTGAGTTTCTGCTTCTTTCTAAACAAGAGAGGGGGCTGAAGAGATGGCTGAGCGGTTAAGGTGCCTGCCTGCTAAACCTAAGAATGCCAGTTCCAATCTCCACGTCCCACGTTTAGTCAGAGCAAAGTAACACAAGGGCGCAATGCCACACTTGCCCACCAGGCGGTGCACGCATCTAGATTTTATTGACAGCATCACACCCATTCTGTCTTCCTCTCCCCTCTCTCTGTCTCTCTCTCTCTCAAAAAAAAAAAAAAAAAAAAAAAAAAAAAGGGCCGGGCATGGTGGGCGTGGTGGCGCACGCCTTTAATCCCAGAACTCGGGAGGCAGAGGTAGGAGGATCCCTGTGAGTTCAAGGCCACCCTGAGTTTGCATAGTTAATTCCAGGTCAGCATGGGCCAGAGTGAGACCCTACCTCAAAAAACCCCCAAAAAAAAAAAAAAAAAGGGAGGGCTGGAGATATGGCTTAGCAGTTAAGGCACTTGCCTACAAAGCCCAAGAACCCATGTTCAATTCTCCCAGACCCATGTAAGCCACATGCACAAGGGTTGCATGCATCTGCAGTTCATTTGCAGCTGCAGGAGAACATGGTGTGACATTCTCTCTCTCTCCCACTCCCTCTCAAATAAATAAATAAAAATTAAAAAATAATAGGCTGGAGAGATGGCTTAGCTGTTAAGGCACTTGCCTGCCAAGCCCAAGGACCCAAGTTTGATTCCCCAGAACCCACATAAGTCAGATGTATATAGTGGCTCTTATGTCTAGAGTTCACTTGTAGTGGCTACAGGCCCTGGGGTGCCCTCTACCTACCTTCCTCCCTCCCTTCCTCTCTCTCTCTCTCTCCCCCATCCCCAATTAAAAAAATATATAAAATTTTTAAATTAAAAAAAATTAAAAAGAAAAAAATTAAAAAAAAAAAAAAAAAAAAAAAAAAAGAAGGGAACTTCCTCAAAAAACTAAGATGCACTGATAAGTCCATGGTGAATACCACCAACACTGGGGATGGGGAATAGGGGATATCATGAGAGGTATAGGACCAACACACTATTTGTTCATACAGTGAAGTTCATAATTAATAAAAATAATAAAAAATACAAGAGGGGAGATATTTAAGATAGCAAATTACTTTACTCATGGATTAAAGCCATAACCTAGGGCCTATACCTGACTGTGATACAATTCATTTTTTTTATTTTTAAAATTTATTTATTTGCAAGGAGAGAGCTGCTGCAAACTACAGATGTAGCTGGATGTGATGGTACATGCCTTTAATCTCAGCACGTGGGAGGCAGAGTAGGATCACCATGAGTTTGAGGTCACCCTGAGACTACATAATACATTCCAGGTCTGAGCTAAAGTGACACTTGACCTCAAAACAACAAAGAAAGAAAGAAAGAAAGAAAGAAAGAAAGAAAGAAAGAAAGAAAGAAAGAAAGAAAGAAAGAGAGAGAGAGAGGGAGAGAGAGAGGGAGGGAGGGAGGAAGAAAGACTACAGATGCTTACACCACTTTGTGCATTGGGCTTTACGTGGACACTAGGGAATCAAACCTCAGTCATTAGGCTTTGCAGACCAAGCATCTTAACTGCTGAGCCATTTCTGCATTCCCAAGACCAGGTCACACTGCTAAGAAGACTAAAGATGCAAATGTTCAGAAAAGGGAAATCTTTTTACCTTGATTTGTTCCCTGGGACTGAGCATGAGAATACTTTTTTTTTAAATATATTTTATTTATTTATTTATTTAAGAGAAAGAGGCAGAGAGAGAGAGAGAGAGAGAGAGAGAGAGAGAGAGAGAGAGAGAGAGAGAAATGGAGGCACCAGGGCATCTAGCCACTGCAAACGAACTCCAGATGCATGTGCCCCCTTGTGCATCTGGCTAACGTAGGTCCTGGAGAATCGAACTGGGACCCTTTGGCTTTGCAGGCAAATGCCTTCACCGCTAAGCCATTTCTCCAGCTCGAGAATCCTTTTTAATGGGGTTATTTTAATGGAGAAACTACTAATGGAAGGCCGTGACTTGTGGAAGGTTATCTACTATAGTTTGTATGGTGGATGTTCCCCTAACATTGAAGCCTTAATTCCACAGTCAGTGACATGACAGGGAGGGAGAAGAGCACTGAGGAGGTGAGGCTCAAGGAAGGAAGTTTAGGTGAGTAAGGCAATGTTCTTGAAGGGGATCCTGGGACCTGGCCTCTCCTCCTCTCTCTAGATTCCAGGATTGTATGAGGTGAGCAGCTACTTCTACTAGGCTCTCCCACCATCTGCCTTATCAGGGACCCAAAAGCAACAGGGCTGCAATCTCTTACCATGATCCAAAATCAAGGCTTCCTCTTCTGAAGTTGATCATCTTAGTGACTCTGTTCCAGTACTCGAAAGCTGAGTAACAGTGGACAAAAATAAAACAAACGGGGGGGGAGGGAAATATCATAAGGTTTTTGTATGTAAGTATAGAAGTTGTCAATAAATAAAAGATTTACAGCCGGGCGTGGTGGCACACGCCTTTAATCCCAGCACTCGGGAGGCAGAGGTAGGAGGATCAACAAGAGTTCCAGACCACCCTGAGACTACATAGTGAATTCCAGGTCAGCCTGGGCTACAGTGAGACCCTACCTTGGAAAAACAAAAAAGAAAAAAGAGAAAAACAAAAATTAAAGAAATACCTCTACTAACTAAGTCATGATTTACATGGTGCTATCAGCCATGTAAACCTGGCATTTATGATGTTTTAATTATCTTCTCCTTACTTGTAGTGCTGACAAAAAATAAGAAAGAAAAAATATTGCCGGGTGGGGTGGCACATACCTTTAATCCCAGCACTTGGGAGGCAGAGGTAGGAGGATTGCCATGAGTTCAAGGCCACCCTGAGACAACATAGTGAATTCCAGGTCTGCCTGAGCTAGAGTGAAGCCCTACCTGGGAAAAACAAAACAAAAAAAGGAAAAAAATATATTTTTGTTGGGCATGGTCATATATATATATATACAGTGATTAGGTCTTATGTCTGAACAATAGGGGGTACCTGACAAAAGCAGTTACTGACAATTAGAACATTATCAAATGTCCAGGATATGATATGGCATAGATGGGAGTGGCTCAAATTTCAAAAACAGGTTTCCCACTGCAGCAGACTCATATCTCTGCTGTTACTTTGCCAGGCCTACTACCAGGCATTCTCTACTGGCATCAGGTTATACCTGGAGGAAAAAGCCCTCCCTACCACATTTAAAATAATTTGGGGGCTGGAGAGATGGCTTAGCTGTTAAGGCATTTGCCTGCAAAGCCAAAGGATCCCAGTTCGATTCTCAAGTACCCATGTAATCCAGATGCACAAGGGGGCACATGCATCTGGAGTTCCTTTGCAGGGCTGGAGGCCCTGGCATGCCCATTCTCTCTCCCTCTCTCTCTCCCTATTTGTCTCTCTCAAATAAATAAATAAAATATATTTAAAAAAATTTTTTTTGGTTTTTCTAGGTAGGATCCCCCTGTAGCCCAGGCTCAGCTGGCATTCACTATACACTATGTAGTCTCAGGCTGGCCTTGAACTCACAGTGATCCTCCTACCTCTGTTTCCTGAATGCTGGATTGAAGGCATGTGCCACCATGCCTGGCCCTACCACATTCTTTTACATCTTTGTGATCTATGTGTAGCAAATTTACATTTTGTCTTTTTAGAAAAATTTATTGGGCTGGGACATGGTTTAGCAGTTAAGGCGCTAGCCCACGAAGCTTAAGGACCCAGGTGTGATTCCCCAGTACCCACAAAGAGCCAGATGCATATGGTGGCACTTGTGTCTGGGGTTTGTTTGCAGTACCTGGAGGCCCTGGCACCCCTATTCTTTTTATCTGTTCCCCCCTCTCAAATAAATAACTGGAGGTAAAATATTTGTAAAATTTAATGCTATCCATTTTTGCTTTAGTTATATATTTCCTTATATGCAAGTCAGTCCAGTACCCTTATAAATAACCCTATGATTTCATTATAAAATCTTTTTATAAGGAACTGAGTAGCCCACATCCTTTAAACAACACAACTCCAAAAGCACCAGTCACTGATGCAGCTGCTGCTGAGGAACTTGGGTGCATTCCTCTCCTGACTCAATGATCCGTCCTTTCTCCTACTCAGTCTCATTGAC
The DNA here is from genome assembly GCA_036365145.1 of Orientallactaga sibirica. Classification (NCBI taxonomy): domain Eukaryota; kingdom Metazoa; phylum Chordata; class Mammalia; order Rodentia; family Dipodidae; genus Orientallactaga; species Orientallactaga sibirica. Next base: position 3,294,306 of record JAEOAD010001557.1, on the reverse strand, counting down.
TCTGCTTCTGACTCAGCCTGAATTTCTTTTCAGCTGTGTTAAGAATCCAGCTGCACCTGAGTGGAAGGCCTGCAGCTAGCAAACATGTGTTCCACTGCCCGTGACATGTTCAATATAAGTCACGTTGTGTCATTAGCCTCCTGATATGCTTCTAAGACAAGTCTGGGAAGGGGTAAATTAGGCATCAATCCTGGGCATGGTGACAATATCAGAACCCAACCAGAACTTTAAGGAAAAAAAAATTTTTTTGTTGTTTTTCGAGGTAGGGTCTCACTGTAGCTCAGGCTGACCTGGAATTCACTATGTAGTCTCAGGGTGGCCTTGAACTCATGGCAGTCCTCCTACCTCTGCCTCCCCAGTGCTGGGATTAAAGGCGTGTGCCACCACGTCTGGCCTTAAGAAAAATTTTAAGTAGCCCAAGAATTCCTGCTTCCTAATATCCGTCAATGTGAGACAATTTCCTCCATCCTGAACTTTCCTTCACTTCGGCCATTCAGCACCATTTTACATTTTAAAGTCATTTTTTTTTTTTTTTTTTTTTTTCAAGGTAGGGTTTCACTCTGGTCTAGGCTGACCTGGAATTAACTATGTGGTCTCAGGGTGGCCTTGAACTCACAGCGATCCTCCTACCTCTGCCTCCCAAGTGCTAGAATTAAAGGCGTGCACCACCACGCCCGGCTTTAAAGTCATTTTTAAAAAGTCCTGGTGGCTTAGATGTAAACATGGGGGCCTTCTCTGCCCATTAACAGCCTTAACATTGAATGCACTCGGACTGAAACATGGTTTCAATACTCAGAGTAAGTCATAGTAAACCAAGAGCATTCTTGGGCTTTCTTATTTTTTTGAGAGAGACAATGGGTGCGCGCGTGACAGGGCCTCCAGCCACAGCAAACGAACTCCAGATGCATGCGCCCCCTTGTACTTTTGGCTTTAAAGGTGAGCGCCTTACCTGCTAAGCCATCTCTCCAGCCCCATCCTTTGGTCTTCTGAGAACCTTGACATTCTCAGAAATACTCAGGTGAGAAGGTAAAACTCACTGAGCCGGTGTGAAGACCAGGTGAGTGAAGCTGACCCACAGTCTCTGCATCTCAGGTACTTGTCCACAGGAAGGCAAACGTGCTGTGTGCGCGCTCTGCTCCCACAGGCGTGTGTGGAGCCGGCTGGCCCTGGCCAGGCCCTGCAGCCGTTTTCTGCCATTTGTAACAGCAGTGCGGGGCTCCAGACCCGTTCTTGTGTGAGTTAAGCCGGCTGACTCGCCCTCGTTCCTCAAAAGTTTGTGACTGGAGGCGCGGGAAGCAGCCGGAAACACCTGTGTGAGGCTCTTCCCGGAAGTCCAGCCCCAACACGACTGCCAGAAACCAGCCTATTGGCCGCCCAGGGAGGGGGCGGAGCCTTTACCTCAGAACGCACGCAGGCCTGCAAGTCATGCGCCCAAGCATGGTTAGTAGATGGCATTTGTGGAGTGTAGTGAGAAGGAGAGGCACTGGACCGTCACATAACATAACGCCTACCTTTCATTTCTGTCTTCTTTTTTCTACAGAGTTTCAGGCCCGCCACGTGGGCTCTCCAGCCACTAGGGTGCCTTTCCTTGATTGTGTACTTCCCTCAGTAAATATAATCATTTAATAATAAAACAGCCGGGCGTGGTGGCGCACGCCTTTAATCCCAGCACTCGGGAGGCAGAGGTAGGAGGATTGCTGAGAGTTCGAGGCCACCCTGAGATTACATAGTTAATTCAAGGTCAGCCTGGACCAGAGTGAAACCTACCTTGCAAAACCAAAATAATAATAATAATAATAATAATAATAATAATAATAAAACACTATTCCATCTCATCCCAGTTTTTCCATATGCATTTCAGTGTCACTAGCAAGTTGTTAACTGTTGACCACAGGCAGAGGCACAATAGACCACATTATGGAGAACATATGGCTCAGTCATGGTAAGAAATGTGTAGTAGTAGCTGACGTACAGACAGTCCCCAGAGACCCAAAACTCAGCACTGTGATGGCAATGTAAATAATGGGGTAAACCCCTCATGACATTAGAGAGTATTTATGAGTAAAAAAGTGTAATGAGACCATGGTCACATATCTCGTTTTAAATTGTCAGTCACCCTGGGAGGACATAAATGACCAGAAAGTTAAGCCCATGCAGCTGAGTGCTGCCATGACCCCTTAAGATCCTCTCACCTTCATTCTTCCCTTAAGGAGGAGAGCAAGTGAGCCTACTCTTACGACCTTACCTTGCCAATAGGATGGCAAGCATTAAACAAAGAAGTCACCAGACTTCTGCCAGACACCCTGTGCTGCCACCAGAAGGGGACCCAATGTGGACATATGGCTGCTCATCTCAGCACTTTTGGAAAGAAAGAGTGGCATGACCTGCAGGGCTTCAGAACGCCATCTGAACACTCCCTCTTCAGGGGGCTCCTCCAGGTTGTGACCACAGGTGGCACACAACACAAGAAGAGAAGCACATGCTTCCAGTGAATGCCACTTGAGACACACTTCTCCAATAAGGCACCCAAGTGTATGACCTACCCCAAGAAGAGTTCTCTTTGCAGAATTTACTCTCTGAAAAAATCTCCAGGGAGGCACCCCAGTGTGTGACCAACACCAAGAAGTTTGTTTTCACCAAATTCATCATCTGGTAAACCTTCTCTGGAAAGAACCCCAATCACCCATAACAGCAGCTTGTTCCCCCAGAATACAGCCTATGAAAACAATTTCCCCAAAGAGTGATCACCATAGACACACAAGATGACAGGAGCTCATTCACCGGGATTCCATAGCCTGAACAGAACTTCACCAGGGGCCAGCCCCAGGGTAGGATGCCAGCCTCGATACACAACATATCCTTGAGCTGGAAGAAATAATGAGCCGGGTGTGGTGGCGCACGCCTTTAATCCCAGCACTCGGGAGGCAGAGGTAGGAGGATCGCCTTGAGTTCAAGGCCACCCTGAGACTACATAGTGAATTCCAGGTCAGCCTGGGCTAGAGTGAGACCCTACCTCAAAAAAAACAAAAAAGGAAAAAAGAAAGAATGAGAAAGTATTGTAAATTGTGTCATAAATTATGTTGCTGCTACAGGTCAAAATAGAAGCTGTACAAGTCGGGCGTGGTGGTGCACACCTTTAATCCCAACACTTGGGAGGCAGAGGTAGGAGGATCGCCATGAGTTCGAGGCCATCCTGAGACTACATAGTAAATTCCAGGTCAGCCTGGATCAGAGTGAGACCCTACCTCGAAAAACAAAAAAAAAAAAAAAAAAAAACTTCCAAAAGAAAGTGGATCCAATAAAAAGTAAACAACAAAGCTGGGCGTGGTGGCACACGCCTTTAATACCAGCACTTGGGAGGCAGAGGTAGGAGGATCGCCAAGAGTTCTAAAAAAATAGTTAAAGGTCAGCCTGGACCAGAGTCACACCCTCACAAAAAAAAAAAAAAAAAAAAAAAAGGGAAAAAAAAAGTAAACAACAGAGTCACACATCACACACAAAACTGTTTAGGTTAGGCAGCCAAGTTTTTTTTTTTTTTTTTTTTTTTTTTTTTGGTTTTTCGAGGTAGGGTCTCACTCTGGTCCAGGCTGACCTGGACTTCACTATGGAGTCTCAGGGTGGCCTTGAACTCACGGCCATCCTCCTATCTCCGCCTCCCTATTGCTGGGATTAAAGGCGTGTGCCACCATGCCGGCTATCTCATGCATTTTATATCTAGTTTTCTGTTTGTTTGTTTTTTGTTTTCTTCAAGGTAGGGTCTCACTCTAGCCCAGGCTGACCTGGAATTCACTATGGAGTCTCAGGGTGACCTTGAACTAATGGTGATCCTCCTACCCCTGCCTCCTGGGTGCTGGGATTAAAGACGTGCGCCACCACGCCCGGCTATATATGGTTTTTAAATGTCCTTTGCAATTGACAAATGATAATTGTATGGATGTATTGGACAAGTGATCTAATAGATCTGTCACCCCAGAAAGATCAATTCTGTAGCTCCCCTGTTGTAGCAGGCAGCTTTAGGTTTGCTGAGATGAACTTCCAGACCAGGTGCAGATATGGAGGAAGGGATTTACTGAAGCTTACAGATCCAGGGGAAGTTCCATCATGGCAAAGAAGCTGGCCTGCCTTCACGGGACCAAACACAGGGAGAAACCCACAAGCCAAAAGCCACACAGCACAGCACACCTCAGGAACTCCAGCTAGGCACACTTTCCTATATCTTTAGATTGAAATCCCAAGCCCACCACCACACCTTAAGACCCATCCAGTGACACTGCCTCCAACCAGGTGGCTGCAGGTGCAAACTACAAGCCAACAAAACACAGAATATATTGGGGGACACCGATTCAAACCGCCACACCTGTCTTATGTAGTAATTGAGAAGGCAGAACTGGAGGTAGCAAGAGAGAGCATAAGTGAACATGGGAGGAAGCAGGAGGTTCTGTGGTATAAAAAATGTGAGCACTGCCAGGCGTGGTGGCGCACATCTTTAATCCCAGCACTTGGGAGGCAGAGGTAGGAGGATCGCCATGAGTTCAAGGCCACCCTGTGATTACATAGTTAATTCCAGGTCAGCCTGAGCTAGAGTGAGACCCTACCTCAAAAAAACAAACAAAAAAATGTGAGCACAGTCAAGAATAAACCTTGTAGGCAGGGTGTGGTGGCACACGCCTTTAATCCCAGCACTCAGATGGCAGAGGTAGGAGGATCACCATGAGTTTGAGGCCACCCTGAGAATACATAGTGAATTCCAGGTCAGCCTGGACCACAGGGAGACCCTACACCAAAAACAAAACAAAACAAAAAACCACATAAATAAATAAATAAAAATAAAAGAATAAATCCTGTATATTTCAAAGTCCTTCCTTTCAGAGCCCCCAAGGCAGCAATAGTGCCTTTGTGTGCGTGCAGGACTCATCGCAGAGCAAAGCTTGGTCAAACCTCAGCTAGGAAGTGTCCCCAAGGAAAGCTGCATCCCGTTCTCCTCCAGTACTGCTCTCTAATCACTCCTCCTCTTGCCTCTCCATACTTGTTCCATTAAGACCAGGAAGCAACCTGGGCACACTGTGGGCCCAGATTCCACAATTAACACCAACAACTCTTCCATCTCACAGTGAGTGACAGGCACAGACACCCCACTTAATTCAGCTCTTCTAGCTCAGCATGGCTGCAAGTGGAGCCTGTATCAGACCCATTTTACAGGGAGACACTGTGACTCTCAAAGGACAAAGTCCTCGTCAAAGGTTGACAGTGGACTCACCACAGATCCAGTGGCCTCTGAGGCTGTCTCTGAAGAGTGACCTGGAAATCATGTTGATCCTCATTATTATTATTATTATTATTATTATTATTATTATTATTTTTAGTTTTTTGAGGTAGGGTCTCACTCTGGTCTAGGCTGACCTGGAATTTACTATGTAGTCTCAGGGTGGCCTTGAACTCACAGCGATCCTCCTACCTCTGCCTCCCGAGTGCTGGAATCAAAGGTGTGCGCCACCATGGCCAGCTCTGATCCTCATTATTTTGGCCTGCAAGGCAGCAGGGACAGAATGGCTCAGTCAGGCACCCATATGGCTCTTTTTTTTTCAAGGTAAGGTCTCACTCTAGCTCAGGCTGACCTGGAATTCACTCTGTAGTCTCAGGGTAGACTTGAACTCACGGTGATCCTCCTACCTCTGCCACCCAAGTGCTGGGATTAAAGGCGTGCACCACCACGCCTGGCCCATGTGGCTCTTTTTCATATCTGAAGCACATGCCATCCCAGGGCCTATGTATCCAAAGTGTATTAGTCAGGATTCTCTAGAGGAACAGAACCTATAAAATGAATTGTATGAAAAGGGAATTTATTGGGATTACCTTACAACAGTCCAGCGATAGCAGGCTGCAGGCCTGAGAGTCAAGGAACCTGGTAGCTGCTCAGTCCTCGAGGCTGGATTTCTCAGCAGTCCTGATCCCGCACTGAAGGCCTGGAGGCGTCCTGGAGAGATTGCTCTTCAGTCCACGCTGCTCTTCAGTCCACAATGTTAAGCAGCAAGCAGTACCTGCAGCCAGGTGGGGGGAGGAGATCCTTTCCTTCCCAGAGCTCATTTAGACAAAGCCCTCACCCAAGAGGGGACGCCCATAGACAAAGGCCTCACCCAAGAGGGGCCACCCACTCTGGGGGAAGGGCTCACCCTGGGGAAAGGATTCCTGCTTTAGTTAATCCTTCCAGGAAGCAACCTCAGAGATCCACTTATGAGGAATGTCTGTGGATTCCTAAACAGATCAAGTTGTCACAAACTCAACCATCACACAAAGCTAGCGAGTGGGCCAGGTGACATAGAGGTTATCTCCCTGTGGGCTCTCGGGAGCTACAAAAAGTAACTGGCAGAGAACAGAAGGCACTGGCTCCCAAAATGGGTGGCCTTCCCCCCGGGGGCTCTTTGCTATCTCTCCAGCTTGGCGGCTCAGATGGGCCCAGCAGTGAGGAGTATCTGCCCTGTGGAAGACTCTTCCCCTTACTTTCCCTGTCACCAACCTCCAGTGTCTGCTGAGGGTTTTGCCTACTGTCCAGGGCTTCTTCCTCCCTCCCAGCCCAAGAGGTCCAGACTCACTGCCCACTGGTCAAGTGAGTCAGAAGTGGGCCACGGTGCCTTTTCTGCAGGGACGATAGGCTGGGAATAAGACTTAAGGATGCACAGACTATAAACATGTCAGTTTGGGAGAAGCTGAAGCTGGCATTGAGGAAGTGGAACTGAGGATTAAGTGAAAAGCCACTAAGCCTAGCCGGGCGTGGTGGTGCACACGCCTTTAATCCCAGCACTCAGGAGACAGAGGTAGGAGGATCACCTTGACTTCAAGGACACCCTGAGACTACAGAGTGAATTCCAGGTCAGCCTAGGCTAGACAAAAAAAAATTATATAGATATAGATAGATATAGATAGAGATAGAGAGAGAGAGAGAGAGACTTCCTTGGGTTGAAGTTTTATTTATAAACTCTAAGTGAAAACTATATGGAAAGCCATATGTGGTGGCACACATCTACCTTTAATCTCAGCCCATGGGAGGCAGAGGTAGGAGGATCGCCATGAGTTCAAGGCCACCCTGAGACTACAGAGTGGACTCCAGGTCAGCCTGGGATAGAGCGAGACCCTATCTCAAAAAAAAAATCTGGGCGTGGTGGCGCACGCCTTTAATCCCGGCACTCGGGAGGCAGAGGTAGGAGGATCGCTGAGAGTTCAAGGCCACCCTGAGACTACATAGTTAATTCCAGGTCAGCCTGGACCAGAGTGAGACCCTACCTTGAAAAAAAAAAAAAAAAAGAAGAAGAAGAAGAAGGAAAGAAAGAAAAGAAAAGCCACTAACCAGGCATGGTGGCGCACGCCTTTAATCCCAGCACTTGGGAGGCAGAGGTAGGAGGATCGCCATGAGTTTGAGGCCACCCAGAGATGACATAGTTATTTCCAGGTCAGCCTGAGATAGAGTGAGACCCTACCTCAAAAAACCAAAACCAAAAAAAAAGAAAAAAGAAAGAAAGAAAGAAAGAAAGAAAGAAAGAAAAGCCACTAAACCAAGTACAGCTGTAGACCTGTGCATACTGCCAGACCTGTAGTCCCCCCACCAATGGCCCAAATGTTCTCTAGTCCCAGAGGGAATTCCCTTCAGGCTCTGGTCATCAGAGGAGTTGTGTGACACAGGAGACCTGAAAGTCAGGGTTGGCCCCTGCAGTACGTTGAGCTGTAGGTGCTCAAAGGTTGCTGGTGATGTTCATCTTCTTTGAAGAGAGGTGACACTTCACCTCTGTGTACCTGTGGCTTACACTCATTAGGCACCAAGGCAGAATTGGAGCACAAGCTCCTGCTTCCCCTGCATGCTGCATCCTGACCCACCTGCTCCCTCTTTCTTCAGCACTCTGCACCCCTCGCCCTGCTAGCTAAGGCCAGGAAGAAAGAGATGGCTGGGGGGGAGTGGAGGGAAATATACGTTTTTTGTATGTAAGTATAGAAGTTGTCAATAAAAAAAAAGAAAGAGATGGCCACACTGGCATCCATCTGATGAGGCCCCAGCTCCACAGCTCCTAAGGCATCTCTGGAATGGAGCAACTAGAGGGAGGGGCCGGGTGGGCCACACTGGCAAGCAACACTGACTGTCCCCCACCAGGTCCAGGCTTCTCGCATGATTCAGCTACTGAAGTCATTGTCCAGCTTGGTTCTCTTAGTCCCTTCAACCGTATTGATGACCAACTATTGGACAGAAATAAGGAAAGTGTGAGGGTTCAGAGTGATGGGCAGAAAGAGAAACAGGGGGCTGGAGAGGTGGCTTAGCAGTTAAGGCACTTGCCTGTGCAGCCTAAGGGCCCCAGTCCAAGGCTTGATTCCCCAGGACCCACATAAGCCAGATGCCCAAGGGGGTGCATGCATCTGGAGTTCATTTGCAGTGGCTGGAGGCCCTGGTGCACCCACTCTCTCTCTCTTCCCCTCTCTGTCTCTGATACATAAATGATAGATAAAAAATAAAATCAGATAAAAAGAGAAATAGAGGACTGGACAGATGCCTTAGCAATTAAGCGCTTACCTGTGAGGCCTAAGGACCCCGGTTGAGGCTTGATTCCCCAGGACTCATGTAAGCCAGATGCACAATGGGGTTCATACATCTGCAGTTTGTTTGCAGTGGCTGGAGGCCCTGGTGTGTCCATTCTCTCTCTCTCTCTCTCTCTCTCTCTCTCTGACTCTCTGAAAAGAATGAATGAATGAATGAATAAATAAATAAATAAATAAATAAACTTTTGCCAGGCGTGGTGGTGCACGCCTTTAATCCCAGCACTCGGGAGGCAGAGGTAGGAGGAGTCACACCTGATGGCTCATCATTATACATCCGAAAATGGTGAAGAAAAATTTAAGTTTGAATCACAATCATACAATGGTGTTGCTAAGGCCAGGGTATGAAACGGTCTCTCAGAGTCTTGGGGATCGTATGAAGGAAACTAGGGAGAGGGAGGGGAAGGACAAACATCTGACTTTGGTGACCTAGACACACAAGTGGTCTGGTCTGAATTTTGTTCACTCCCCTTGCCATCCTATTTCCTGAGCCCCTTCCTTTGCGCTTCTGGCCCACTGTCCTGACACAGTCTAAAGGAGATGGAGGCCATAGCACTCTTCTGACCTAGGACCCTCAAGAGCATGTGGTGAGCTGCCTAGGCTGGAAAATAGTCCCAGAGTAAATAAGCAGTTTACTCATGGGACCAGAGTGAATTTGGGTCAGTGAGTGAGTACTGAGCCAGGCTTTTGGTCATGATGCCAGGGCCTGGGGAAGGGAGGAGCTGGGTGCTCTGGCCCTATAGAGGATTCCCAGGAGGAATGGGCCTGATGAATCAGGGGCTGCAGCACCAGGTGGTGGTCCCTGGGAAAGGACAAGTCTTGGAAATGTACAGAGGGGCTGCCTGGGAGGCTGGGTGGCTTTGCTGTGGGATGGCCATGTCTGTGTTGCTCAAATAGGACCAGTGCCTCCTTTCTTTCTTTCTTTCTTTCTTTCTTTCTTTCTTTCTTTCTTTCTTTCTTTCTTTCTTTTGTAAAATTTTTATTTTATTTGTACTTATTTATTTGCAAGCAGAGAGAGAAAGAGAAAGAAGAGAGACAGAGAGAATGGGCACGCCAGGGCCTCCAGCCACTACAAACGAACTCCAGATGCCTGTGCCCCTTGTGCATCTGGCTTAGGTGGCCTGGGCTAGAGTGAGACCTTATCATCTTGAAAAACCAAAAATAAAAATAAATAAATAATTAGCCGGGTATGGTGGTGCACACCTTTAATCCCAGCACTTGGGAGGCAGAGGTAGGAGGATCGCCGTGAGTTCAAGACCACCCTGAGACTACATAGTGAATTCCAGGTCAACCCGAGCTAGAGTGAGACCCTACCTCAAAAAAAAAAAAAAAAAAAAAAACAAAAAAAAACCTAGAAAGCAGTTTCTTCCTTTTTCTTTTTTATTTATTTATTTTTTGGTTTTTTCAAGGTAGGGTGTGGCTCTAGCTCCGGCTGAGCTGGAATTCACTATGTAGTCTCAGGGTGACCTTGAACTCACAGCGACCCGCCTACCTGTGCCTCCCCAGCGCTGGGATTAAAGGTGTGCTCCACCACGCCCGGCTCTAGGTTCTTTTTGGTTTTCAGTTCCGGGGGAACTGAAACTGAGTCCTGTGGCTTTGCAGGCCAAGGCCTTTAACCATTAGGCCATCTCTCCAGCCCACGACCAAGGTTCTTCATTCCTTTATAGTGTGTCTTCCATTTATTTTATTTTTTTTATTATTTTATATTTATTTTATTTTATATTTTATTATTTTAGTTTATTATTATTATTTTTTTCTTTGAGGTAGGGTCTCCCTCTAATCCAGGCTGACCTGGAATTCACTATGTAGTCCCAGGGTGGCCTAGAACTCTCAGCAATCCTCCTACCTCTGCCTCCCGAGTGCTGGGATTTAAGACATGCACCTCCATGCCCTATTTTATTATTTTATTTTATTTATTTTATTTTATTGTTTCTTTCATGAGCCACCTAATCACGATGGTGGTCGAAACAGCCTCTGAAGTCACTCCAGACAGCTATATACCCAGCCGCTTACATCTCATGATGGCCCAAGACGACGGTACAGCGTGGAATTTCCTAACCAGTTAATACATAGTTTCCATGCTGGAGAGGTGCCTTAGCGGTTAAGCTGCTGCCTGCAAAGCCTAAGGACTCTGGTTCATTCTCCATGTCCCACGTAAGCCAGATACACAAGGTGGCACATGCGTCTGGAGTTTGTTTGCAGTGGCTGGAGGCCCTGGTGCACCCATTCTCACTCTCTCTCTAATAAATAAATAAATAAATTTTATTTTATTTTATATTATTTATTTCTGGCTTTTCAAGGTAGGGTCTCACTCCAATAAAAAAAAATTAAAATAAATAAATATTTCCTTGCTCCAGGATGAAAACAGAATGTTCAGCATAATGGGGGGGGGGGCAAATAAAAGAGAGGAGGAACAGTGACTGAAATTCATGGATATTCTTCCAGGGTGTCCATTGTGGCTCGCTTAGAAAATAGCTATCAGTTCCCTGTGGGCATATTTCTTATGATTCTGAATCACTTGTGGATTCTATTTAGCTATTTATTTATTTATTTATTTGCTTGTTTATTTATTTATTTATTTATGAGAGACAGAAGAAGACGGAGAGGGAGAGAGGATGGGCACGCCAGGACCTGCAGCCACTGCAAACAAACTCCAGACACATGCGCCAGCATGTGCATCTGGTTAACGTGCGACCTGGCGAATCGAACCGGGGAGTTTGGCTTTGCTGGCCGCTAAGCCATCTCTCCAGCTTACTTGCTGATTCTACTTTTTATTTTTTATTTTTTATTTATTTTTATTTATTTATTTATTTATTTATTTATTTATTTATTTATTTATTTTGGTTTTTCGTGGGTCTCACCTGGGGCTGACCTGGAATTAACTATGTAGTCTCAGGGTGGCCTCGAACTCACAGCGATCATCCTAGTTTGGCTTTAAAGCTGGCCACCAAGCCCGGCTATTTTTTTATTTTTATTATTATTTTTTTCGAGGTAGGGTCTCTCCAGCTTACTTAACTGATTCTACTTTTTAAAAAAAAGGCGTTATTTTATTTTTTTTATTTTATTATTATTATTATTATTTTTTTTTTTTTGGATTTTTTGAGGTAGGGTCTCACTCTGGTCCAGGCTGACCTGGAATTAACTATGTAGTCTCAGGGTGGCCTCGAACTCTCAGCGATCCTCCTACCTCTGCCTCCCGAGTGCTGGGATTAAAGGCGTGCACCACCACGCCTGGCTTAAAATTTTTCTTTTTTTTTTTTAAAGATTTTATTTTGTTTTTAAATTTATTTTATTTTATTATTTTATGTTATTGTTTTATATTTTATTTCATTTTACTTTAGAGGTCAAGAGAGGGAGAGAGAGAGAGAGAATGGGCATGCCAGGGCCTCCAGCCACTGCAAATCAACTCCAGATGCATGTGTCCCTTGTGCATCTGGCTTACGTGGGACCTGGAGAATCCAACCTGGGTCCTTAGGCTTTGTAGGCAAACGCCTTAAACGCTAAGCCATCTCTCCAGACTCCTATTTCATTTTATTTTTTTATTTTTCTTCTTTTCTTTTATTTTTTATTTATTAGAGACAGGGAGAGACAGAATGGGCGTGCCAGGGCCTCCAGCCACTGCTCACGCCCTCCAGATGCGTGCGCCCCCTTGTGCGTCTGGCTTGACGTGGATCCTGGGGACCTGAGCCTCGAACCGGGGTCCTCAGGCTTCGCAGGCCATCGCTGAACCACTGAGCCATCTTCTATCCAGGCCCGCTCACCCTATTTACACCACAGAGTTTCCAAGACTGATTCTAGCAAATCTTCAGTCAAGTCGTCAGCACAAAACATGTGAGAGAGAGAGAGAGAAAATACACCAGGGGGGGCCATGCGTCTCCAGTAATAAATAATAATGAAATAAAAATAATACAATAAAAGATAATAATACAATAAAATAATAAAATAACGATAAAATAATAATAATAAATTAAATTAATAAAATAATAATAATAATAATAAAATGAAATAATAATAATAATAAAATAAGCAAAATATATTTATGGTAGCGCTCATGCCTTCATCCCAGTAACACTGGGAGGGAGGCAGAGAGTGAGGAAGGTCGTGGCTGTGAGTTCAAGGCCACCCTGAGACGACAGAGTGAATTCCAGCTCAGCCTGGGCTAGAGCCAGTCCTACCTGGAAAACTAAGACAACCCCCAAAAACCAAAGAAGTAAATGTAACATCTACCCTAAGTACATTGTCATGCAGCCAAAATCAGGAGGAGGTGTTTAGAGCATTATATATATATATATATATAATGTGTATTTACTTTATATATTATACATAATATATACATATATAAATATGTGTTTAAATTTATATATAAATTTACATGTAGGTATGTAAGTTTATATATGGATATATATTTAAATTTATGCATATATATTTTTAAAAATATTTTTATTTATTTACTTATTTGAGAGAGAGATACAGAAATAGGCAGGGAGAGAGAGAGAGAGAGAGAGAGAGAGAGAATGAGAATGGCAGGGCCAGGGCTTCCAGCCACTGCAAACACACTCCAGATGCATGTGCTCCCTTGAGCATCTGGCTTATGTGGGTCCTGGAAAATAGAGCCTTGAACTGGGGTCCTTAGGCCTCATAGGCAAGCGTTTAACCGCTAAGCCATCTCTCCAGCCCCAATTTATACATATATTATATACATAAATATATATGTTATATTTACATATACAATATGTACAATATATTATTTTATATTATATATTATTAAATATTATATATACTACATAATATATACATATATATAAACTTATATGTAAACATGTAAATTTATGTATATATCATAATAGGATTAGGGTTAAGGTTATATGTAAATTTATATACATAAACACACACACACACACACACACACACACACACACATATATATATATATATATATTTTTTTTTTTTTTGTTTGTTTGTTTTCAAGGTAGGGTCTGGCTCTAGCCCAGTCTGACCAGAATTCACTCTGAGGTCTCAGGCTGGCCTTGAACTCACAGCCACGACTCTTCTACCTCTGCCTGCCCAGTGCTACTGGGATAAAAGATGTGAGTGCCTCCACACCCAAGTGATTTATTATCGCTCTTATTATTAGTACTTGGTTTTCCTTATTATCATTATTATTACTACTACTACTATTATCATTATTTCGTTTTCATCATTATTACTATTATTTGGTTTTTATTATTATTAGTTTTCACTATTATAATTATATTATTATTTTTATTTATTATTATTATTATTATTATTATTATTATTATTATTATTTTAGTTTTCCTTACTACCACTACCACTACTTGGTTTTCCTTATTATTATTACTATTATTAGGTTTTTGTTATTATTATAATTACTATTACTATTATTTGGTTTTCATTGTTATAACTGTTATTATTATTTGGTTTTCCTTATTGTTATTATTACTATTGTTATTATTATTGCTATTGTTATTGTGATGTTTTCATTATTATAATTACTGCCATTATTATTTGTTTATCATTATTATTACTATTACTATTGTTTGCTTTTCATTATTATTACTGTTGTTGTTGTTATTATTATTAGGTTTTCCTTATTTTACTTTTTATTATTATTATTACTACTACTACTATTATCACTAGGTTTTTCTTATTAATATTGTTATCACCATTATTTGGTTTTTATTATTACTACTACTATCATTATTATTTGGTTTTAATTATTATAATTATTGCTATTATTTTGTTTTCCAATGTCCAGTTTTACTACTAGTATCATTATCTCATTATTATCAACAACATTATTACATTATTAGGTTTTCATTATTACTATTAACCATAATAATAATAATAATTATTATTATTATGTTATTTTCCCGAGGTGGGGTGTGGCTGCAGCGCAGGCTGACATGGAACTCAGGCCGCCTTCCCCATCCCCGTCCCCCTGTCCTCCCTCCTGTCCTTCTGACCTCCGTTCTGTTCCGGTTCCAGTGGATTCGAGGTGCAGGTGCAGGTGCAGGTCCAGGTGCAGGTCCTGGTGCAGGTGCAGGTGCAGGTGCAGGTCCTGGTGCAGGTTCAGGTCTTGGTGCAGGTGCAGGTGCAGGTGCAGGTCCAGGTTCTGGTGCAGGTGCAGGTCCAGGTGCTGCCCAGGCATTACCCTGGGTGCGGGTGGCTTTGGTCACGTGGAGGTGGGGAGCAGTGGGTTGGGGGTGGTGTGGATTCGAACCCGGGCTCCTTTGGCTTCGCATGCGGGAGGACAGACAGACGAGCGAGTGAGCGAGCGCCTGAGCTGCTGAGCCATGAGTGAAGCCACTCCTGACACCCCTTGGAGGAACATAAAAAAGATGTCCAACGGAGGGGGGGCCTCGAGTTCAAGACCAGTCAGAAACCACAGAGTGGGTTCCGGGTCAGCCTGGCCTACAGCTACACCCGACCTCAAAAAACCATATTAATAATAATAACAATAACAATAAAAATAATAAATAAAATAAAATTAAAAAGTAAAATGAAATCATAAATAATAAAATAACAAGTAAAATAAAATAATAAAATTAAATTTAAAAGTAAAATAAAGTAGTAAAATAATAAATAATAAAATAATATAATATACTAAAATAAAAAGTTAAATAAAATGTCAAATTAATAATAAATATTAAAATAAATAACATAAAATAAAAATAAGAAAATTGCAGTCGATTTTCTTAGGAGGAGGAGGAGGGTCGTGGCTGTGAGTGTGAGGCCAGCCTGAGAAGGGGACAGAATGGATTCTGGGTCAGATTGGCCTAGAGCCACAGCCATCCGACCTCAGTGGTAATCATAATAATGATAATGATCATCATAATGAAATAAAATAATAAACAAATAAACTGGGTCTGGAGAGGTGGCTCAGCAGTTAAGGGACATGCCTGTAAAGCCTAAGGACCCAGGTGCGACTCTCCAGGACCAACGTAAGCCAGACGCACAATGTGGCGCATGCGTCTGGAGTTC
This sequence comes from Orientallactaga sibirica, assembly GCA_036365145.1. Lineage (NCBI taxonomy): Eukaryota > Metazoa > Chordata > Mammalia > Rodentia > Dipodidae > Orientallactaga > Orientallactaga sibirica. Next base: position 3,278,730 of record JAEOAD010001557.1, on the reverse strand, counting down.
GTTTGCAGCGGCTGGAGGCCCCGGCGTGTCCTTCCCTCCTCTCCCTCTGCCTCTCTCTGTCCCTCTCTATTTCTCTCTCTCCAATCAATAAATAACTATTTACTTTCATTTATTGACATTAGACACACAGAGAGGTTGTGCACTGGACAGGCCTTGAGCCAGGAGGCCAGCCACATGGCCCGTTAAGATTTCTTTATTTCTTTCTTTACAGCTATTTATTCATTTATTATGTACATTGATTTATTATTTAGATTTATTTACTATTTAAATTTATTCATTATTATTTGTAATTATTTCCTTATTATTGATATCTACTTATTATTTATACTTATTTAATATTCACTCTATTAGTTTATTTATTTATTATTTGTATTCACTTATTCAATATATTTATCCTTTTATGATATTTATTTGTTTTATTTATTTATTTACATTCATTTAGTATTTATCCTTGTTTGTTTATTCTAGTTATTTATTTATTAAATGTATTTGTTTTACTTATTTATTACTTATAGTCATTTGTTTAATCCTTATCCTTATTTGTTTATCATATTTGTTTATTATATTTATACATTCATTTATTTTTTATTTACATTGGCTTATTTAATATTTATATGCTTTGTTTTTTTTTTTATTATATTTACTTATTAATTATTAAGTTTTTGTTTTATTATTTATATTCATTTATTTAATATTTAATACTTATTTGTTTACTATATTGACTTATCGTTCATAGCCATTTACTTAATATTTATCCTTATATGTTGAATTATATTAATCTATTGATTATTTATATTCATTTGGTTAATATTCATACTGATTTGTATATTACATTTATTTATTATTTTTGTTTATTGTTTTATTTATGATTTCTATTCAATTATTTAATATTTATACTTATTCACTATATTTATTGTTTGTATTCATTTGTTTAATATTCATATTTATTGATAACATTTATTTATTGTTGCATTTATTTATTATTTATATTCATTTATTTGATAGTCACCCTTTTTTATTATACATATTTTTTATTTATTGTTTGTATTCATTTAATATTTATCCTTATTCATTATCTTTACTTAGTATTTATTATGTTTATTTATTGTTTATGATTTTTCATATGTTTAATATTTATCCTTATATATATTAATTTAACTTATTTATTATAATGTTTATTAATTGTATTATTTATATTCATTTGTTTACTATTCATACTGATTTGTTCATCATATTTATTTGTTGGTTGTATTCATTTATTCAATATTTACACTGCTTTATTATATTTACTTTTTGCTTTTCTTTATTGGTTGCATTCATTTACGTAATATTTATACTGGTTTGTTCATTATATTTATTTATTTATTATTTGTATTTATTGCTTTAATTATTTATTGTTTATATTATTTTTAAATTTTTATTATATTCTTTTAATTTATCGTATTTATTTACTGGTTTTATTGATTATTCACATCTATTATTATATTATTTATCTATTATTTTATCTATTATTTATCTCTATTTTTTCGTTGTATCATTTCACCCTTTATTGATGAGAGAGAGAAAAGAGGACACGGGGACACCGCTTTCTGCACGGGGGACCTGGGGATTCGAACCAGGGTGGTTGGGCTCCACGATCAGGCGCCCTAACTGTTGAGCCACCCCGCCAGACCCCAAGTCCACGCACGCACACACGTGCACGCACGCCACAGAGAAGGGAGGCTGCCACGGCTACACGGCTCCAGCTGGATTCGAACTCACAGCCCTGCCTCTCTAGCTGGACTTGAACTCATGTCTGTGGGTCCCTGGATTCAAAATCATGACCGTGTGTCTCCGGCCTAATTTGAAGTCACTGGCTGTGGGTCTCTGGCTGGACTTGAACTCACGACCGTGTGTTTCCGGCTGGATTTGAACTCATTGCCATGTGTCTCTGGCTGGATTCGAACTCATGACCACACATCTCTGGCTGTATTCAAACTCACAGCCCTGCGTCTCCTCTTGCTGGATTTGAACTCATGGCTGCGCGTCTCCACAGGAAGCAAACACACGGCCATGAGTCCTCAGGCTGGATTTGAACTCACGGCGTGCTTATGCTCAGTCCTCTATAGGTGAAACGGGATCATCTAAAAGAATGGGGAGAATGGGGGGAGGGGAGGGAAATATCATTTTTTGTATGGAAGTATAGAAGATGTCAATAACAAAATTAATAATTAAAAATTAATTAATTGAATTATTAATTAAAAATTAATTAATAATAAAAAAGAATCTGGGAAAACGGCCGAGCATCTTCGGGGATGGCCGAGCGTCTTCCGGGACGGCCGAGCGTGGAGAGAAGTTCCCGACCATCTCTGGAAACAGCCAAAGGTGGACGATGGGGCCGGGGTTGGCAGAAAAGGCCGAGCGTCTTCGGGGACAGCTGAGTGTTGACGGAAGTTCCCGAAGAGTCCCGGAAACGGCCGAAGATGGCTGACAAGATCGGGGTTCATGGAAACGGCCGAGCATCTTCGTGGCGGCCGAGCGTGGACGGAAGTTCCCGAAGATTTCCGGAAACAGCCGAAGATGGACGACAGGTACCTGGATGACGTAAACAGCCGAGCATCTTCGGGGATGGCCGAGTGTTCATGGAAGTTCCCGAAGATCTCCGGAAATGGCCGAAGATGGACGATGGTCCAGGGCTGACGGAAATGGCCGAGAGTCTTCCGGGACGGCCAAGCGTGCAGGAAGATGCCCGGAAAAAGTGTTTATGTGTGCACTCAGTATGCGCCGCCTGTGTACACTGTGGGCGTGTGCATGACGTATGTGCCAACTGTGTACACTGTGGCAGTCTGCAGGTACCAGGTGCCAACTGTGTACACTGTGGGCGTGTGCATGCAGTAGGCACCACCTGTCTCCATTATAGAAGTATGAGCCCATGGCCTACACTGTGGACATGTGCACGCAGTATGCCCCGACTGTGTACACTGTGGACATCTGCACACAGTCTGAGCTGGCTGTGTGCACCAATCGTGCGCAACGTAGGCATCTGCATACAGTATGCACTCACAGTGCACACCATGCGTGTCTGCACCCTGTATGCGACTACTGTGTGCACCGTGGGCATGTCCACACAGTCTGCGCCGGCCGTGTGCAGGGCAGAGGCATGCATACCTACTATGTGTGCCCTGGAGGAACGAACGCAGCAAGCCAGGTCTGAGTACCGCCAGGAGGCACACAGTTGGCTCCACCTGCATACACTCACGCTCACTCACCCACACAATAATAAAATAAAATAAAATATAAATAAACTGGGTCTGGAGAGGTGGCTCACAGACAGAGGTGAGTCACAGACAGACAGACAGAGGCTGGGTTTTTCTCTCCAGGACCCAGGCAAGCCAGAGAAAGAGGTGGCAGATGTGTCTGGAGTTGAGAGACAGAGGCTGCAGGCCCCGGCGTGTCCGTTCCCTCCTCTCCCTTTGCGTCTCTCTGTCCCTCTCTATTTCTCTCTCTCCAATCAATAAATAACTATTTATTTTCATTTATTGACATTAGACACAGAGAGGTTGTGCACTGGACAGGCCTTGAGCCAGGAGGCCAGCCACATGGCCTTTTAAGATTTCTTTATTTCTTTCTATAATAGTTACAGTTATTTATTCATTTATTACTTACATTGATTTATTATTATTTAGATGTATTTACTATTTAAATTTATTCATTATTATTTATATTTATTTCTATATTATTGATATTTATTTTTATACTTGTTTAATATTCACTCGTATTAGTTTATTACATTTATTTATTATTTGTATTCACTTATTCAATATATTTATTATTTTATAACATATATTTGTTTTATTTATTTACATTCATTGATTTATTATTTATCCTTATTTGTTTATTATAGTTATTTATTTATTATATGTATTTATTGTTTTATTTATTTATTACTTATAGTCATTTGTTTAATCCTTATACTTATTTGTTTATTATATTTCTTTATCATATTTATACATTCATTTATTTATTTTTTATTTACATTGGCTTATTCCGCATATTTATACTGGTTTATTTATTATGTTTACTTTTCATTAAGTTTTTTGTTTTATTATTTATATTCATTTATTATATATTTAATCCTTATTTGTTTACTATATTGACTTTAAGTTCATAGCCATTTATTTAATATTTATCTTTTTCTTTTGTTTGTTTGTTTGTTTTGTTTTTTTTTTTCGAGGTAGGGTCTCACTCTGGTCCAGGCTGACCTGGAATTAACTATGTAATCTCAAGGTGGCCTCAAACTCTCGGCGATCCTCCTACCTCTGCCTCCCGAGTGCTGGGATTAAAGGCGAGCGCCACCACGCCCGGCAAATATTTATCCTTATATGTTGAATTATATTTATCGATTGATAATTTATATTCATTTGGTTAATATTCATACTTATTTGTATATTACATTTATTAATTATTTTTGTTTATTTTTTTATTTATGATTTCTATTCAACTGCTTAATATTTATACTTATTCATTATATTTATTTATTTATTTTTTGTTTATATTCATTTGTTTAATATTCATATTTATTATGTTTATTTACTGTTCTATTTATTTATTACTTATATTCATTTATTTGATAGTCACCCTTGTTTATTATATCTACTTATTTATTTATTGTTTGTATTCATTTAATATTTATCCTTATTTATTATTTTTATTTATTATGTTTGTTTCTTTATGATTTATATTCATATGTTTAATATTCATCCTTATATAATTATTTATTCTGCTTATTTATTGTATTATTTATATTCATTTGTTTACTATTTATACTGATTTGTTCATTATATTTAGTTATTGGTTATATTCATTTATTGAATATTTATGCTGCTTTATTATATTTACTTTTTGCTTTTCTTATTTATTGGTTGCGTTCATTTACTTAATATTTATACTGATTTGTTTATTATATTTCTTTTTTTGTTTGTTTGTTTGTTTGTTTGTTTGTTTGTTTGTTTTTCAAGGTAGGGTTTCACTCTGGTCCAGGCTGACCTGGAATTAACTATGTAGTCTTAGGGTGGCCTTTCACGGCAATCCTCCTACCTCTGCCTACCAAGGCCTGGGATTAAAGGCGTGCGCCACCACACCCGGCTTTATAATATTTCTTTACTTATCATTTGTATTTATTGCTTTAATTATTTATTATTTATATTATTTTAAAATTTTTATTATAATATTTTAATTTATTGTATTTATTTATTGGTTTTATTGATTGATTATTCACATCTATTATTATATTATTTATCTATTATTTTATCTATTATTTATCTCTATTTGTTCGTTTTAACATTTCACCCTTTTTTTGAGAGAGAGAACAGGACACCAGGACACCGCTTTGTGCACGTGGGACTTGGGGATTCGAACCCAGGTCGTCGGGCTCCACAAGCAGGCACCCTAACTGCTGAGCCACCTGGCCAGACCCCAAGTTCATGCACGCACACAAACGCACACACATGTGCACACACGTCACAGCGAAGGGAGGCCACCACGGCCACATGTCTCAGGCTGGATTTGAACTCACAGCCATGCCTCTCTGGCTGGACTTGAACTCATGTCTGTGAGCCTCTGGATTCGAACTCAAAACCGTGTGTCTCCAGCCTAATTTGAAGTCACTGACTGTCTGTCTTTGGCTGCATTCGAACTCACGGCCATGCATCTCCGGCTGGATTTGAGTTCATGGCTCTGTGTGTCTCTGGCTGGATTTGAACTCATGGTCACGCATCTCCGGCTGGATTCAAACTCACAGCCATGTGTCTCTTCCCGCTGGATTTGAACTCATGGTTTCGCGTCTCCAGAGGAAGCAAACGCACGGCCATGCGTCTCAGGCTGGATTCGAACTCACAGCCTATGACCCATGCCCAAGGAGGTGGTCACCGGGAGGGTGCTCATACTCAGTCCTTGCCCTGAAAAGTGGTTCAAGTCTTGGGGTGCTCTATGCTCAGTCCTCCATGGGGAGACCTGGGACCAGCTGTTGGGGTGCTCAGCAGTCCACGGTGGCATAAGGCATGACACGGGGTGCTCATGCTCAGTCCTCCACGGGTGTTCACCCAGACTAGTCGGGGTGCTAAGTACTCCATGGTGGCATGAGGAATAGCACGGGGTGCTTATGCTCAGTGCTCCATGGGAGAAACGGGATCATCTGTCGGGGGCTCAGTACTACCCCTAAAAGAATGGGGGAGAATGGGGGATGGAAGGGACATATCCTTTTTTTGTATGTAAGTACGCAAGGTGTCAATAAAAAAAATAATAATTTAAAAAATTTAAAAAAAAAAGAATGGGGAAAACGGCGCATGCGCCTAGGTTGACGGAGGGAAACGAAATGGCCGAGCATCTTCGGGGACGGCCGAGCATGGAGGGAAGTTCCCGACCATCTCCGGAAATAGCCGAAGATGGCGGACAGGTGCCGGGCTGATGGAAATGGCCGAGCATCTTCGGGGATGGCCGAGTGTTCACAGAAGTTCCCGATGATCTCCGGAAACAACCGAAGATGGACGACGGGTCCCGGGTTGACGGAAACGGCCGAAGGTCTTCGGGGACAGCTGAGCCTTGACGGAAGTTACCGAAGAATCCCGGAAACGGCCGAAGGTCTTCGGGGACAGCTGAGTCTTGACGGAAGTTACCGAAGAATCCCGGAAACGGCCGAAGATGGCTGACAGTTCCGGGGTTTACGGAAACGGCCGAGCGTCTTCGGGGATGGCCGAGCATGGAGGGAAGTTCCCGAAGATGTCCAGAAATGGCCGAAGATGGACGACGGGTCCCGGGCTGACTGAAACGGCCGAGCGTCTTCAGGAAGGGCCGAGTGTTTACGGAAGTTCCCGAAGATGTCCGGAAACAGCCGAAAATGGACGATGGGTCCCGGGTTGACGGAAATGGCCGAGGGTCTTCGGGGACAGCTGAGTGTTGAAGGAAGTTACCGAAGATGTCCGGAAATGGCCGAAGATGGACGACGGGTCCCGGGCTGACGGAAACGGCCGAGCGTCTTCAGGGAGGGCTCAGTGTTCACGGAAGCTCCCGAAGATCTCCGGAAACAACCGAAGATGGACTACGGGTCCTGGTCTGATGGAAATGGCCGAGAGTCTTCAGGGACAGCGGAATGTGCAGGAAGATGCCATGGAAGAAGTGTTTATGTGTGCACGCAGTATGCGCCGCCTGTGTACACTGTGGGCGTGTACATGACGTATGTGCCAACTGTGACTGTGTACACTGTGGGCGTGTGCATGCAGTACGCACCACCTGTCGGCATTAGAGAAGTAGTCGCCCATGGCCTACACTGTGGACATGTGCAGGCAGTATGTGCCAACTGTGTACACGGTGGACATCTGCACACAGTCTGCGCTGGCTGTGTGCACCAATCGTGCGCAACATAGGCATCTGCATACAGTGCACACCATGCGTGTCTGCACGCTGTGTGCGACTACTGTGTGCACCGTGGGCATGTCCACGCAGTATGCGCTGGCTGTGTGCAGGGCAGAGGTATGCATACCTACTATGTGTGCCATGGAGGAACAAGCACAGAAGCCAGCTCTGAGCACCACCAGAAGGCACGCAGTTGGCTCCACCTGCATACACTCACTCTCACTCACCCACACAGGCCAGGGGGCGCGTAATGTCATGGGGTAAGCAGGGGCGGGGCCACGGGTGGCAGCTCCTGTCCGTCATCCTCCAGGCCCTGCCCACCCCTCTCTGACTCACCTGGGCTGACCTGAGGGGAACTGCAAACATTAGCTCACCTGGGAGGGGGAGGGTGACGTCACCAAATCAGTCGGGAGGGAAAAACAGATGGACCAATGGACTGATAGCTGGACTCAAGGCTGCCAGGAGACATGCAGACAGACGCCCGGTGAGACAGAGACACAGGTGAGAGACAGACAGGATAAGATATAGCAAAGATCGGGTGGCTCACATTTCAAAGCAGGGTTTCGCACTTAAGCCAGATGCACAAGGGGGCACATGCATCTGGAGTTTCTTTGCAACAGCTGGATGCCCCTGCATGATTATTCTCTATCTCTCTCCCCCACCCTTTCTCTGTCAAATAATAAGTAAATAAAAAGAAAAAAATGCAGCTGACACCAGGAAAGCCAGTGGCTTGAGAAGGTGTCTGGGGAGATATCAAGGCTTACAGGATCAAGTCCCTCAGGGAAAGCTCTGATGCTCTGCACAGCAGGAGGAGGGAGGTGCTGCCAACACATGGCTTTCATTGCTCGCAGACAGCAACATGGAGTTGATCAGGGTGGATCCCCAACATTCATTCTTCCTGCTATGGCAAGCTAATTCCCATCAGACTCCCTTTAAGAATAACTGAAGGGGGCTGGAGAGACAGCTTGGTGGTTAAGGCGTCTGCCTCCTAAGCCTAACAACACCTGTTCAATTCTCCATATCCCACATTTAGCCAGTTGTAGTGACACAAGGGTGCAATGCCACACTTGTCAACAAGGGGGTGCACGCATCTAGAGTTCATTCGCAGCTGCTGAGAGGCTGCTAGTGAGCCCCCTTTTTTTTTTTTTTTTTTTTTTTTTTTTTTTTTCGAGGTAGGGTCTCACTCTAGCTATGTCATCTCAGGGTGGCCTCGAACTCATGGTGCTCCTCCTACCTCTGCCTCCCGAGTGCTGGGATTAAAGGCGTGTGCCACCACTCCTGGCTGGCATGCCCATTGTCTCTCTCTCTCCAAAAAAAAAAAAAAAAAAAAAGAAATAACTAAAGGGGCCAGGATGTGGTGGTGCACATCTTTAATCCCAGCAATAGGGAGGGCAGAGGTAGGAGTATGGCTGTGAGTTTGATACCATCCTGGGACTATAGAGCGAGTACAAGATCAGTCTGAGCTAGAATAAGACCCTAACTTGAAACCAAACAACCAACAACAAAACAAGGGATGGGAAGACACATGAAGGGCGAACAATATTCAAACATGCCCTTGCCCCTTCTAACCTGAAAAACTAAGCAAATTCATGTTTATGTAAACAAACAAAAAAAAACTTTTAGGACTACTGAGGCAGTTTAGGATGACTGAACCCCCAAAAGTAAAAAGCAGGAATGTCATCAAGCCTGAGCTAGCAGTCCCCATGTTACTACAGACCAGAGAAATCTTCTCCTTATCTCTTGCCTAAAGGAGCTCTCCAGATCATAAACCTCCCTGTACCCCTTTCCTAGAATTGCAATTCAAGCTCTTGGAGGATGACAGGGGTCTAGTGGTCAGACACAAGCTCAGATGGGCCCAGCAATGAGGAATAGCTCCCAAAGACTCTTCCCCATACTGTCCCTGTCACCAGCCTCCAGTGTCTGCTGTGGGTTTTGCCGACTGTCCCAGGCTTCTTCCTCCCTCCCAGCCCAGGAGGTCCAGACTCACTGCCCACTGGTCAAGTGAGTCAGAAGTTGGCCACGGTGCCTTTTCTGCAGGGACAATAGGCTGGGAATATGGCTTAAGGCTGGAAGGACTATAAACACCTCAGTTTGGGAGAAGCTGAAGCTGGCAACAAGGAAGTGGAACTGAGGATCAGGTGAAAAGCCACTAAGCTTGGCCGGGCATGTGGCACACACGCCTTTAATCCCAGCACTCAGGAGACAGAGATAGGAGGATCACCATGACTTCAAAGCCACCCAGAGACTACAGAGTGAATTCCAGGTCAACCTGGGCTAGACAAAAACAAATATATATACTTCCTTGGGATGAAATTTTATTTATAAACTCCAAGTGAAAATTATATAGAAAGCCATGTGTGGTGGCACACATCTACCTTTAATCTCAGCACATAGGAGGCAGAGGTAGGAGGATCGCCATGAGTTCAAGCCCACCTTGAGACTACAAAGTGGACTCCAGGTCAGCCTGGGCTAGAGCAAGACCCTATCTCAAAAAAACAAAAACACACACACACAAAAAAAAAGAAGAAGAAGAAGAAGAAGAAGAAGAAGAAGAAGAAGAGAAAAGAAAAGAAAAGAAAAGAAAAGAAAAGAAAAGAAAAGAAAAGAAAAGAAAAGAAAAGCCAAGCCACTAGCCAGGCATGGTGGCGCATGCCTTTAATCCCAGCACTCGGGAGGCAGAGGTAGGAGGATCGCCATGACTTCAAGGCCACCCTGAGACTACATAGTGAATTCCAGGTCAGCCTGTGCTAGAGAGAGACCCTACCTCGAAAGAAAGAAAGAAAGAAAGAAAGAAAGAAAGAAAGAAAGAAAGAGGGAAAAGAAAAGCCACTAAACCAAGTACAGCTGTAGACCTGTGCATACTGCCAGACCTGTAGTCCACCCACCAATGGCCCAAATGTTCTCTAGTCCCAGAGGGAATTCCCTTCAGGTTCTGGTCATCAGAGGAGTTGTGTGACACAGCAGACCTGAAAGTCAGGGTTGGCCCCTGCGGTAGGTTGAGCTGTAGGTGCTCAAAGATTGCTGGTGATGTTCATCTTCTTTGAAGAGAAGGAACACCTCACCTCTGTGTACCTGTGGCTTACACTCATTAGGCACCAAGGCCAAATTGGAGCACAAGCTCTTGCTTCCCCTGCGTGCCGCATCCTGACCCACCTGCTCCCCCTTTCTTCAGCACTCTACAGCCCTAGCCCTGCTAGCTAAGGCCATGAAGAAAGAGATGGCTGGGGGGGGGAGGGGAGGGAAATATACGTTTTTTGTATGTAAGTATAGAAGTTGTCAATAAAAATAGAAAGAGATGGCTACACTGGCATCCATCTGATGAGGCCCCAGCTCCCCAGCTCCTAAGGCATCTCTGGGATGGAGCAACTAGAGGGAGGGGCCGGGTGGGCCACACTGGCAAGCAGCACTGACTGTCCCCCACCAGGCTCAGGCTTCTCACATGATTCAGCAAGAGCCATAACTTCTGAATCATCTCTCCATTTTATTTATTTATTTTTATTTATTTTTAATTTTTTTTGGTTTTGCAAGGTAGGGTCTCACTGTGGTCCAGGCTGACCTGGATCATCTCTCCATTTTAAATTTAGAACCACTGTTGTGGTTTCTGTACATTTCTGCTCCCTTTTTTTTCACCTACATGGCAGCATACTATTGGGTTGCTATGTAAAAATTCCAATTTACCCGGCCCAATCCAGGATAAGGTTACTGTTAGGTTGAGATGGGCTCCCAAGATGGAGTCACCATGGATTGGGAGACAGTGGAAGGAGATCAGCATGAGTTCGATGCCAGCCTGAGACTCCCTAGTGAACTCCAGTCAGCATGGGCTAGAACGAGACCTTACCATGAAAAAATAAGAGTCTCTCTCTCTCTCTCAATCTCTAGCCCTCATTTTACTTTTTTTTTTCCCTTCCAGGTTGACCTGGAATTAACATGTAGTCTCAGGGTGGCCTCTACTCTTGGTGATCCTCCTTCCTCTGCATCCCTAGTGCTGGGATTAAAGGCGTGCGCCACCACGCCCGGCTTGGAACTCGGTTCTTAGGCTTAGCAGGCAGGCGCCTTAACCGCTAAGCCATATCTCCAGACCTGCTGATTCTATTATTTTTTAAAATTTTCTTTATTTTTTAAAAGATTTATTTTATTTTTAAATTTATTTTGTTATTTTATTTTATTTTATATTTTATTTTAGAGACCAAGAAAGGGAGAGAGAGATAGAGGATGGGCATGCCAGGGCCTCCAACCACTGCAAACGAACTCCAGACACATGTGCCACCTTGTGCATGTGGCTTACATGGGACCTGGAGAATCTAACCTGAGTCCTTAGGCTTTGTAGGCAAACACCTTAACAGCTAAGTCATCTTTCCAGCCCCCTGTTTTATTTTATTTTATTATTTTTTATTTTATTTTTAAAATTTTATTTATTATTTTTTTTTTTTTTTTTATTTATTAGAGACAGGGAGAGACAGAATGGGCATGCCAGGGCCTCCAGCCACTGCACACACACTCCAGACACGTGCGCCCCCTTGTGCGTCTGGCATGACAGGGTCCTGGGGAACTGAGCCTCGAACCGAGGGCCTCAGGCTTCACAGGCCAGCACTGAACCGCTGAGCCATCTTCTCTCCAGGCCCACTGACCCTATAGATACCACAGAGAGTTTCCAGGACCACGATCACAGGAACCCATTCTAGCAAATCTTCAGTGAAGTCGTCAGCCCAAAACATGTGAGAGAGAAAGAGAACATACACAAGGGTGGGCCCAAGAGTCTAAGGTAATAAATAATAATAAAATAAAATAATACAATACAATAATAATGACAATAAAATAATAATAATAAAATAATAGAAATAATAAATAATTGAAATAATAATTATAATAAATTAATAAAATAATAATAAAAATGAAATAATAAAAAAATAATAAAATAAATAAAATATATTTATGGTGGCGCTCATGCCTCTCATCCCAGCAGCACTGGGGAGGGAGGCAGAGATGGAGGAGGGTTGTGGCTGTGAATTTGAGGCCACCCTGAGATGACAGAGTGAATTCCAGATCAGCCTGGGATAGAGCCAGACCCTATCTCGAAAACCAAAGAAAAAGAAAACCAAAGAAATAAATGTAACATCTACCGTAAGTACAGTGTCATGTAGCCCAAAGCAGGTAGAGGTGTTTAGGGCATCATATATATATATATATATATGTAATGTATAATATATATTTATTTTATATATTATACATAATATATACATATATAAATATATATTTAAATTTATACATATATACATAAGTATATATGATATATATTTACATATATAATATGTACAATATATTATTTTATGTGTTATAGATTATTATATATTATGTATATTATATATTATGTATACTACATAATATATACATATACAAATATATATAAACATATGTAAATATGTAAATTTATGTATATATCATAATAGGATTAGGGTTAATGTTATATGTAAATTTATATACATAAACACACACACACACACACACACACACACACACACATATATATATATAAATTTGTTTTTGGTTTTCGAGGTAGGGTCTGGCTCTAGCCTAGGCTGACCCAGAATTCACTCTGGCATCTCAGGCTGGCCTTGAACTCATGGCCATGACCCTTCTACCTCCGCCTGCCCAGTGCTACTGGGATGAAAGGTGTGAGTGCCACCACACCCAAGTGATTTTTTATTGCTCTTAATATTATTATTTGGTTTTCCTTATCATCCTTACTACTGCTACTGCTACTGCTACTGCTACTGCTACTGCTACTACTACTATTTGGTTTTCATCATTATTACTGTTATTTGGTTATTATTATTATTTAGTTTTCATTATTATTATTATTATATTATTTTTATCATTATTATTATTACTACTATTATTTGGTTTTCCTTACTACCACTACCACTATTTGGTTTTCCTTATTATTATTACTATTATTAGGTTTTTTATTATTATTATTATTTATTTGGTTTTCATTGTGATAACTGTTGTTATTATTATTATTTGGTTTTCCTTATTGTTATTATTACTATTGTTATTATTATTGCTATTGTTATTATGATTTTGCTTTCATTGTTATGATTATTGCCATTATTTTTGGTTATTATTATTATTACTATTAGTATTGTTTGGTTTTCATTATTATTACTGTTGTGGTTATTATTATTAGGTTTTTCCTTATTTTACTTTACTACTACTGCTACTACTATCACTAGGTTTTTATTATTAATATTGTTATTACTATTATTTGGTTTTCATTTTATTATTATTACTACTATCATTATTTGGTTTTAATTATTATAATTATTGCTATTATTATTTTGTTTTCCAATTTCCAGTATTACTACTACTACTACTACTACTACTATTATCTTATTATTAACATTATTACTATTATTAGGTTTTCATTATTACTAGTACTAATAATAATTATATTATTATTATGTTTTTTTTCCCGAGGTGGGGTGTGGCTGCAGCGCAGGCTGAAGTGGAACTCAGGCTGCAGTCCTCGTCCTCCTGTCCTCCTGTCCTCCTGACCTCCGTTCTGTTTTGGGTCTGGTGGCGTCCAGGTCCAGGTGCAGGTCCAGGTGCAGGTCCAGATCCAGGCAGAGTGGCGCAGGCGTTACCCTTGGTGCTGGTGGCTTTGTGCACGTGGGGGGGGAGTTAGGGTTGGGGTGGCCAGGATTCGAACCCAGGATCCTTCAGCTTCGTGGGTGGGCGGACAGACAGACAGATGAGCGAGTGAGCCAGCGCCTGAACCGTTGAGCCAGGAGTGCAGCCGCTCCTGACACCCCCTGAGCCAGAGTCACATAAAAATGATGTCCAATGGGGAGGAGGGGGGAGAGGCAGGGAGGATGAGGGTCAGGGCCAGGAGTTCAAGACCAGCCTGAGAACACAGAGTGGGTTCCGGTTCAGCCTAATAAAAAATAAAATTAAAAACAATAAAATGAAAATCAAAAAACATAAAATTAAATAATAAGAAAAAAAATAAATAAAAAATAAAATTAAAATAAAATAAAAATAATAAAATAAATTAAAATAAACATAAAATTAAAATTAAAGTTTAAAAGTAAAATAAAGTGAAATAAAAGGCATGGTGGCGCACGCCTTTAATCCCAGCACTCGGGAAGCAGAGGTAGGAGGATCGCTGAGAGTTCAAGGCCACCCTGAGACTACATAGTGAATTCCAGGTCAGCCTGGAGCCAGAGTGAGACCCTACCTCGAAAAAAAAAAAAAAAAAAATAATAAATAATAAAATTAAATTAAAAGAAAAAAAATAAAATAATAGTGAAATAAAAGTAAAATAAAATAATAAAATAAAACAAAAATGATAAAATAAAAAATGTAAAACTAAAATAAATAAAATAATAAATAATAAAATGAAATGATAAATACTAAAATTAAAAAGTTAAATGAAATGACACGTTAATAATAAATAATAAAATAAATAAAATAAAAAGTAAGAAAATAAACTGGATTTTCTTATGGGACTAGGAAATTTAAAAGTTTGAGGCCAGCCTGAACTCTCCAGGACCCATTAAACCAGATGCACAAGGAGCCACACCTGACCTTTGTTTTAATAAATAAATAATGATCATCATCATAATAATAAAATGAAATAATAAACAAATAAACTGGGTCTGGAGAGATGGCTCAGCAGTTAAGGCACATGCCTGCGAAGCCCAAGGACCCAGGTTTGACTCTCCAGGACCCATGTAAGCCAGATGCACAAGGTGGTGCATACGTCTGGAGTTCATTTGCAGCGGCTGGAGGACCTGGCGTGTCCATTCCCTCCGCTCTCTCTGCCTCTCTCTGTCCCTCTCTATTTCTCTCTCTCTAATCAATAAATAACTAAAATATCTTTTAAATATTTCTTTTCATTTACTTACTTATTAGACACACAGAGAGGTTGTGCACTGGACAGACCTTGAGCCAGGAGGCCAGCCACATGGCCTTTTAAGATTTATCTTTATTTCTTCCTTTAATAGTTACAGTTATTTATTCATTTATTACTTACATTGATTTATTATTATTTAGATTTACTTACTATTTAAGTTTATTCATTATTATTTGTATTTATTTCTTTATTATTGATATTTATTTATCATTTATACTTGTTTAATATTCACTCATATTAGTTCACTATATTTATTATTTATATTCACTTATTCAATATATTTATTAGTTTATGACATTTGTTTTATTTATTTATTTACATTCATTTAGTATTTATCCTTGTTTATTATAGTTATTTATTTATTATATGTATTTATTGTTTTATTTATTATTTATACTCATTTGTTTAATCCTTATCCTTATTTATTATATTTCTTTATCATATTTATATATTCATTTATTTTTTATTATTTATATTGGTTTATTTAATATTTATACTGCTTTGTTTATTTATTATATTTACTTATTATTTATTATGTTTATTGTTTTATTATTTATATTCATTTATTTAGTATTTAATATTTGTTTATTATATTTACTTATCGTTCATAGCCATTTATTTAATATTTATCCTTATATGTTGAATTATATTTATTGATTGATTATTTATATTCATTTGTTTAATATTCATACTTATTTATTATATTAATTTATTTGTTTCATTTATGATTTCTATTCAATTATTTAATATTTATATTTATTCATTATATTTATTTATTTCTTTATATTCATTTGTTTAATATTCATATTTATTTATTATTTTATTTTTTTATTTATTTATTATTTATTTCATTTAGAGAATGAGATGATTATTTATATTCATTTATTTGATAGTCACCCTTATTTGTTTATTATATTTATTTTTATTTATTGTTTGTATTCATCTAATATTTATCCTTATGTATTATTTTTACTTATTATTTATTATGTTTATATATTGTTTTATTTATATTCATTTATTATTAATATTTATAATTATTTGTTATTGTTTGTATTATAATTATTTATTTATTTGTTATATTCATTTATTCAATATTTATACTGCTTTATTATATTTACTTTATGCTTTTCTTATTTATTGTTTGCATTCATTTACTTAATATTTATACAGATTTGTTTGTTATATTTATTTATTATTTATCATTTGTATTTATTGCTTTATTTTTTATATTAATTTTAAATTTTTTTATATTCAATTTATCGTATTTATTTGTTTTATTGATTGATTATTCACTTCTATGATTATATTATTTATCTATTATTATATCTATTATTCATCTCTATTTGTTCGTTGCATCATTTCACCCTTTATTGATGAGAAAAAGAGAGAACAGGACACCAGTGCATGACACGGCCTCCCAGCGACACTGGGACACTGCTTTGTTCACGTGGGACCTGGAGATTCGAACCCGGGTCCTCTGGCTCCGTGAGCAGGTGCCCTAACCGCTGAGAAACCTCGCCAGACCCCAAGTCCACGCACGCACACACGTGCACACACATGTGCATGCAAGTCACAGAGAAGGGAGGCCGCCACAGCCACACGTCTCTGGCTGGATTTGAACTCACAGCCATGATTCTCTGGCTGGACTTGAACTCATGTCTGTGGGTCTCTGGCAGGATTTGCACTCACGGTCACGTGTCTCCAGCTGGATTTGAAGTCATTAGCTGTGTGTCTTTGGCTGAATTCGAACTCACGGCCATGCGTCTCTGGCTGGACTTGAAATCATGGCTGTGGTTCTCTGGCTGGATTCAAACTCACTACCGTGTGTTTCGGCTGGATTTGAACTCATGGCTGTGTGTGTGTGTGTGTGTGTGTGTGTGTGTCTCTCTGGCTGGGTTCGAACTCATAGTCACGTGTCTCCAGCTGGATTTGAAATCACTGGCTGTGTGTCTTTCGCTGGATTGGAACTCACGGTCATGAGGCTCTGGCTGGACTTGAACTCATGGCCATGTGTCTCTGGCTGGATTCGAGCTCATGGTTGTGTGTGTGTGTCTCTGGCTGGATTTGAACTCATGACCACGCATCTCCCTATGGATTCAAACTCACAGCCATGAGTCTCCTCCCACTGGATTTGAACTCATGGTTGCGGGTCTCCTGCTGAATCCGAACTCACAGCCGCGTGTCTCCAGAGGAATTCAAACACACGGCCACGCGTCTCCAGCTGGATTCGACTCACAGCCTATGACCTTGGCCATGGGAGGTGGTCACCTGGAGGGTGCTCATACTCAGTCCTCGCCCTGAAATGTGGTTCGGATCTTAGGGTGCTCTATGCTCAATCCTCCATGGGGAGACCCGGGACCAGCTGTCGGGATGCCCAGAACTCCACGGTTGGCATGACGAATGATACGGGGTGCTCAGTACTCCAATGGTGGCATGAGGCATGACACGGGGTGCTTATGCTCAGTCCTCCATGGGAGAAACGGGATCTGCTGTCGGGGTGCTCAGTACTTTCCCCAAAGGAATGGGGGGAAACGGCGCATGCGTCAAGGTTGTCGGACTGAAACGGAAAGGGCCGAACGTCTTCGGGGACGGCCGAGTGTGGACGGAAGTTCCGGAAGATCTCCGGAAATGGCCGAAAATAGCCTACGGGTCCCGGGTTGACGGAAAGAGCCGAGCATCTTCGGGAACGGCCGAGTGTTGACGGAAGTTCCCGAAGATTTCCGGAAATAACCGAAGAGTGCCCGCGGATTCTCCGTTTGACGGAAAGGGCCGAGTGTGAACGGAAGTGACCGAAGACCTCCGGAAACGGCCGAAGATGGCTGACGGGTTCCGAGCTGACGGAAAGACCCGAGTCTTCGGGGACGCCCTAGTGTGGACGGAGATACCCGAAGATCTCCAGAAATAGCCGAAGATGGCTGTCGGGTCCCGGGCGGACAGAAATAGCCGAGCGTCTTCGGAAACGGCCGCATGTTGACGGAAGGTCCCGAAGATTTCCGGAAAGTGACGAAGATGGCCGAGGGGTCCAGGGTGATGGAAAGGGCCGAGCGTCTTTGCGAATGCCCGAGTGTGCACGGATATACCCAAGATACCCGGAAATGGCCGAAGATGGCTGACGTCCCGGGCTGATGGAAAGGGCCCAGCTTCTAGGGGAGGGCCGCGTGTGCAGGAAGATCTGAAGATCTGTTTATGTGTGCATGCAGTATGCGCTACCTGTGTACACTGTGGGCGTCTGCATGACGTATGTGCTAACTGTGTACACTGTGGAAGTCTGCAGGCAGTAGGTGCCGACTGTGTACACTGGGCGTGTGCACGCAGTAGGCAACACCTGTCTGCATTACTGAAGTATGCGCCGATTGTCTACACTGGATATGTGCACGCAGTATGCACCGACTGTGTGCACCGTTCGTGTCTGCATGGGTGTCTGCATGTGGTATGTGTACACTGTGGACGTCTGCGCTGGCTGTGTACACAATGCCTGTCTGCATGCGGTGTGCAGCTACTGTGTGCACTGTGGGCGTGTGCACGCAGTATGCACCGGCTGTGTGCAGGGCACTGGCATGCATACCTATGTGCGACGTGGATGAACTAACGCAGGAAGCCAGCTCTGAGCATCGCCAGTAGGCACGCAGTTGGCTCCACCTGCATACACTCGCGCTCACTCACCCACACAGGCTCACACACGCCCAGGGGCGCGTGATGTTACTGAAGGTCAGAGGGCGGGGCAACGGGCAGCAGCTCCTGTCCATCATCCTGCAGGCCCCGCCCTGACTCACAGGGCCCCCCGCCCGACTGGCAGGGGGCGTGGCAACAGGTGGCAGCACCTGTCTGTCATCCTCCAGGCCCCGCCCTCCCCGCACTGACTTTCCTAGGCTGACCTGACTGGACCTGCAAACATTCCCAGGCTGGGGAGGGTGACGTCACCACGTCAAACCCGCCCACCTGCCCTGACTGACAGAGTGGCAGGACGGATGGCTGGACTCAAGGCTGCCAGGAAGACACCATACAGGCGCCCCGGGTGAGACACGTATGCACACAGAGACACAGATGAGAGACAGAACGGCAGAGGTCAGAGACTGAGGTGAGAGACAGACAGAGGCTGGGTGAGAAACAGAGAGAGGCAAAGGTGAGAGACAGACAGACAAAGGCTGGG
Organism: Orientallactaga sibirica; assembly: GCA_036365145.1. Taxonomy (NCBI): domain Eukaryota; kingdom Metazoa; phylum Chordata; class Mammalia; order Rodentia; family Dipodidae; genus Orientallactaga; species Orientallactaga sibirica. The sequence continues at coordinate 3,259,276 of JAEOAD010001557.1, read as the reverse complement.
TAAGAGACAGAAAGAGGCTGGGGTAAGAAACAGACAGACCGACAGAGGCCGGGGTGAGGAGAGGCAGATGATGCGGGAGGGACAGGACAGGAAGTGGAGGACAAACGAGCAGGGTCAGGAAGTAAAATAAAAAAGATCTGTACAGCTGCATAGAATGCCTCATTTTCTCTGTGAATGAGAAATCCAGAGCAAGGCAGTCAAAGGCTTGTGTGGCAGTTTCACACCTGCACTACATCTTCATCCATACTTGGCATGTGGCGGTAGCATGATTGTCATGAGATGGATGCTAAAACCACAGGCATCCTCTTCACCTTCCAGGAAGAAAAAAAGTTGATGCACCAGCTTAGTTAGTCCTGTTTTAGAAACTTTCCAATCATCTCCACCAAAAAACTTCCTCTAACACCTCAGCATATCTCAGTCACATACTTGTTGCTAGTGTAGAGGAAACTAAAGCCAGGTGCGCTCCTGCTGGAAAAAAAAAAAAAATCCGAGCTCTCGTACTGAGGCACAGGGAGGGATACTGATATAGGTCTGTGGTACAGAACCTTGGGTTCAAACAGCAGCACTGCTAAGTAAATAACTAAAAAGATGGGGATATATGCTTGGCTGGATCTGCTGCCGCAGGCCTGGAACCCCATCTATTAGGCTGATGAGGATGATGGCAAGTTCAAGGCTAGCCTGGGCACCTCAATAGAAAAAAAAATGAATAGTGGGCTGGAGAGATGGCTTAGCGGTTAAGGTGTCTGCCTGCTAAGCCTAAGAATGTCAGTTCCAATCTCAAGGTCACACATTTAGCCAGATGCAAAGTGACGCAGGGTGCAATGTCGCACCTTCCCACATGGGGGCGGACACATCTGGAGTTCGTTCCCAGCAGCTAGAGGCTGCTGGCATGCCCATTCTCTATCTGTCTTCCTCTTCCTCTCTCTCTCAAAAAAAAAAAAGAAGAAAAAATAAACAGAAAAAAGGAGAATAATAATTATTTTTATTTCAGCTGCATGGGGAGAGAAAAGAAGTAATCAGAAAGTATTTAATTTTCCACCACCAAATCTTGATGTTTTTTCATATATGAGTCAGGAACTTGCTATGAAACCTGGAGTGGCCTAGAACTCACTATGTAGCCCAAACTCACAAATTCATGGAAATTCTGAGGCTCCAGCCTCCTGAGTGCTGGAATTAGAGGTGTGCACCACCACACCCAACATTTACCACCATTTCAATTTCCAACCTAAATCTGTCCTCAAGCACTGACTACATCCCATGTCAGTGGAAGAAGATCATGTTCCATTCCAAGGCTGACTCTCCAGTGCTGCACTGGGTCCTTTCATGGCAATTTCTTCATCCAGTTGCAGTCGTGCACACCTGTAATCCCAACTACAGGAAGATCACAAGTTTGAGACCAACCTAGACAATAAAGTGAGTTTCTGCTTCTTTCAAAACAAGAAGGGCTGGAGAGACGGATTAACAGTTAAGGCATTAGCCTGCAAAGCCAAAGTACCCAGGTTCAATTCTCCAGGACCCACATAAGCCAAATGCACAAGGTAGCACATACATCTACAGTTCATTTGCAGCTGCTCCAGGCCATGGTGTACCCATTCTCCCCTCCCCGAATAATTAAATAAAAATTTAAAAAGAATAGGCTAGAGAAGTGGCTTAGCTGTTAAGGCAATTGCCTGCCAAGCCTAAGGACCTAGGTTTGATTCCCCAGACCCACATAAGCCAGATGCACATGGTGGTGCTTATGTCTGGAGTTTGTTTGTAGTGGCTCCTGCTGTGCCCAGTCTCATTCTCATATTCTCTCTTCTCTCCCCCCCCCAAATATAAACAAAATATTGAAAGAAAAAAGAATTACAGCAAAAACTAAAAACAAAACAAAACAAACAAACAAAAAACACTTTAGGGCTGGGGCAATGGATCAGTGATTAAAAGTGCTTATTCACAAAGCCAGTCTCCCTAGCTCCCTCTTTGTTTACAAAAAAAAGGAAGGGACCTTTCCCAAAAGAGACTAAGATGCATTCATAAGCCCATGATGAATACCACCAACACCACTGAGAAGGATACTCAAGTAATGGGGGTGGGCAATAGGGGATATCATGAGGGGAATCGGACCAACACAATTTGTTCAGAGTGAAGTTCATAATTAATAAAAATAATAATAAAGACTACAGGGAGAATCTTTAAGATAGATAGAGACTACTACTTTCCTCATGCACTAAAGCCATAACCAAGAGCCTATATATACCTGACTCTGTCGCATAGGACAAGAGTAGGTCTAATTAAAAAAAATTTTTTTTAATGTATTTATATGTGAGGAGAGAGATGCTGCAAACAAACTACAGATGCATATACCACTTTGTGCATCGGGCTTTAGGTGGGGACTGGGTAATTGAACCTGGGTCTTTAGGCTTGGCAGGCCAAGTGCCTTAACTGCTGAGCCATCTCTCCATTCCTAAGACCAGACCCAACTACTAAGAAGACTGAAGATGCAAATGTTCAGAAAAGGGAAACCTTTCGCCTTGATTTGTTCCCTGGGACTGAGCACATGAATACTTTTTTTTTGAGGTAGGGTCTCACTCTGGTACAGGCTGACTTGGAATTAACTATGTACTCTAAGGGTGGCCTCGAACTCATGTTGATCCTCCTATCTCTGCCTCCCAAGTGCTGGGATTAAAGGCATGTGCCACCACGCCTGGCTATGAATACTTTTTAATGGGGTTATTTTGGTGACTAATAACGGAAGAAGGTGGTTGGTGTGAAAGGGTGACTACTATAGTTTGTATCTTGGATGCTCCCCTAAGGTTGAAGGCTTAGTTCCAATCAGTGACATGACTGGGAGGGAGAAGAGTATTGAGGAGGTGGAACTCAAGGGAAGGAAGTTTAGGTGAGTAATGTTCTTGAAGGGGATCCTGGGACCTGGCCTGTCCTCCTCTCTCTGGATTCCAGGATTCTATGAGGTGAGCAATTACTTCTACTAGGCACTCCCACCATATGCCTTATCAGGGGCCCAAAAGCAACAGGGCTGAAATCTCTTACCATGAGCCAAAAATCAAGGCTTCCTCTTCTGAAGTTGATCATCTTAGTGACCTTGTTCCAGTACTCGAAAGCTAAGTAACAGTGGCCCAAAATAAAACAAACAAGTTGATGAAATAGAGGGAGAGATTTTAGCAAGTAAATAGTAAAGCAGTCTATTTTCAAATCATATAACCACTATAAAAATATAATGAGATTAATAAAAATAATGAGACTACTTTGAAGATAAAGCTGGCAAGATTTATTAATATGGAATATGATGAGAATGGGTCCAAGTTAACAATGGTTCTCAGCAACAACTGCAGTTCAAACTACAGTCAATTAGGACTACCAAGTCCCATCTCTTGTGGGGCCTGGTGTGTGATGACTGTAAAGCATGCAGCTATTGCTTGTATGGGTTGCCCCAAGGGGACCTTGCAGACAGAACTTTCCAGTCGATGTTCATGGGTTTGATATCATGCTAAGAATGTCCACATTCTCACTCTAAAGAGAGAAGGTAAAACTTACCAACCGACTGAGGAAGCGTGAAGATGAGGTGTGTGTGTCTTGGCCCTGGGCAGGCCCTGCAGCCACTTTCTGCAGCCTATAACACAAGGGTAGGGCTCTGAACCAGTGAATGCCCGAGTTAAACCACTTGACTCACCCTCGCCCCTCAACACACCTGTGCTCCTCTCATAAGCTTGTGTCTCCAGCCCAGATCAGCAGTAGGAAACACCTGTGTGAAGCACAACCCTGCCACTGCCAGAAACCAGGCCATTGTCCGCCCAGGGCGGGGGCAGGCCTTAACCTCAGAATACCTACATCTGCCACACTGGCCCACAGGTGTAACATTCCTCAGCATCTCCTACAAAGTTGTTTCTATCTCTTCTCACCTGTAGCCACCAAGGTAAGTGGGTGGCATTTGTGGAGTGTAGAGAGGAGCTGGAGAGGCACTGGGCACTCACATGACAGGAACTCCTTGAACTTTCTTTTCACTCTTACCTTTCTGCAGTTTCTCCAGGCCCTCAACAGTGGCCTATCCAGCCACATGGGTGCCTTTCCTTGGTTGTGCACTTCTCTCAATAAATATAATAATGTAATAATAAAAAACTTCAAGCCGGAAGTGGTGGCGCATACCTTTAATCCCAGCACTCAGGAGGCAGAGGTAGGAGGATTGCCATGCATTCAAGGCCACCCTGAGACTACAGAGTCAATTTCAGGTCAGCCTGGGCTAGAGGGAGACCCTACCTCAAAAAACAAACAAACAAAAAAAACTTCAGCCGGGAGTGGCACATGCCTAACCCTTGACCCTGACCCCTCACCCTCATCCCATACCCCTAACCCTAAACCCTAACTCTACCCTAACCACATTAACAAAGAAGGTGGCACTGGGGAAGGAATAGATGAGTTGATCAGAACAAAGCCCAAACAGTAAATATAGCCAAATGATTTTGCCAAAGGGACACCAACAAGTCAATGCAGAAAAAGCCTACTCCATCAATAGCAACAGAACAATTATGATGGGGAGGGAGGAACCTTAACTGATACAGGAAAAAAAAAATAAACAGACATATACTAACCCTATTTATTTGAGAAACAGGCAGGGAGAGAGAGAGAATAGGCACACCAGGGCCTCCAGCCACTGCAAACAAACTCCAGGTGCATGTGCCCCCTTGTCCATTTGGCTTACGTGGGTCCTGGAGAATTGAACCTGGGTCCTTTGGCTTTGCAGGCAAATGCCTGAACCTCTAAGCCATCTCTCCAGCTGAGACATACACTTTTTCTTTTTTTTCTTTTTTTTTTCGAGGTAGGGTCTCACTGGCTCAGGCTGACCTGGAATTCACTATGTAGTCTCAGGGTGGCCTCGAACTCTCGGCAATCCTCCTACCTCTGCCTCCCGAGTGCTAGGATTAAAGGCATGCGCCACCACGCCTGGCTGACATACACTTTTTGCCTCACCCCAAAAGTCCTTCAAGTTAGTCCATAAATTGAAGCTTTCAAGTAAAAAGTGTCCTTCTGAATAGGAAGAATCCAGCATGCCCAAGAAAAATGAACTGAGACTGGTGCTCTACAAACAAGCTAAGGAGCAGGCCGGTAACATCCTCTCCAGCCCCTCCACAAGCCATGCGTGGTAACTCCTTCCAGACCTCTGGATTTTGAAGTTGTGAGACAACAGATCACTGTAGTTACAGACTAACCCAATTTGGTCATCACTTCCAGCTGTTGGAGAGTGTTGGCTTCAGCTCTCAGCTTCTGGTGGCCACTGGAAAGATAAGGACAAGAAAGAGCAAGAGGCTGCCTCCCTGGAGCTGTCACAAAGCCTCTGCCTTACTGACTCTGGTGCCCAGAAAGAAGAGGGCTGGAAAAAAACCTCTGCCTTCCAACCTCCTCCAGCTCTAAACCCCCAAGTTCTGATCTTTATTCTTAGCACTGACCCTTGACCCAGTTTAGGTGAGTGGACAAAAACATCACAATGTCTTCCTGTCCTTTTTTTTTTTTTTTTTTCCTGTTTTTCAAAGTAGGGTTTCACTCTAGCCCAGGCTGACCTGGAATTCACTATGTAACCTCACTAACTCAGGGCGATCTTCCTAACTCTGCCTCCTGAGTGCTGGGATTAAAGGCGTATGCCACCATGCCCAGCCCTGTACTTTTTTTTTTTTTTTTTTTTGAAACATCATCTCACTATATAACACAGGTTGACCTGGAAGTCACAATCAACTGCCTTTTACCTCCTGAGTTCAGGACTACAGGTGTGGGCCGCCTTTGGGGTTAAATTACTGATTGCTCATGCTCCTTATCAATTTCAGTTACCTTCTCATTATAGGAACAAAAAACCAGAAGCAGCTTTATGGAAAGAAAGGATTTATTTTGGCTTACAGTTTTGAGGGCAAGTTTCATCATGGTGGGGAGAATTAGGGCAGAACAGAAAGGAGAATGTCACATCGTGTTACATCAGCAGGGGAAAAGAAGGAAGAGTGAGCTAGCCTGAAAACCCAATGGGCTGAACTAATCAATCTCAAGGTATGCCCCAGTGGCACATCTCCAGCAAGGCTCTACCTCCTAAAGACCCCAAAATACCATCAGCTAGTGACCAAGTGTTCAAAACACATGAGCCTATAGGGGACATTTCATTCAAACCACCACACTATCTGTCCAGTCTCCACAACATCCTCCTTCTGTGTATCTCAGGATCAGACTCTTCAATCCATTTGTTTTGCCAATTATGCTTGTTTTTTAGATGAGTTTCTGAAATCAGATTTCATCTTCAACTCAAGCATACATCTTTCATAAAAACTTAAAACATTTATATGTGAATGTGATAAGAACCATACTAATAGAAGCAAATAAATACTTTTATGGTTTTTTTTTTTTTTTTTTTTTTGGAGAGAGAGAAAGAGGGAGAGGAAGACAGAGATGGGCGTGCCAGCAGCCTCTCAGCTGCTGCGAACGAAATCCAGATGTGTGCGCCCCCTTGTGGTCAAGTGCGGTATTGCGCCCTTGTGTCACTTTGCATCTGGCTAAATGTGGGACGTGGAGATTGGAACCAGCGTTCTTAGGCTTAGGAGGCAGGCACCTTAGCCACTAAGCCATCTCTCCAACCCACCTTTATGTATTTTAAGACAGCTGGGAAAACTGTCAATATATCAAACACAGACACTCTTCAAAGTTTTTTTCAATCTGTTCTGATTCTCATTAATTATGAACAACAGCTGGTCTTCAATCTTTCAAGATTATCACAGAATTAAACAATACAAATATCTAGTGAAAAAACTCATGCTAATATGGAAAAGCAGTGTTTTTTTTTAAACTAAAACAATGTAGTCAAGAACCCAACACTGAACATAAAGCACTGCTGAGAACACAATATCATAACTACTTTTATTGATTCATTTGTGTTTATCCATGTGTATCATCTCACTGAAATCAATGTTTCTAACTTATTGATTTTCCTCTTGTAAATTCCACACTGACAAACCTATTTTTATTCACACCTTTTATTCTTATATTACAACAAAAGACACATGTTTAAAATACAAAGTACTTGAAACATAAGCAGTTGTCAAGCATGTACTTTATAATATAGACCCTGCATACAAACAGACTATATTACAATTCACCTGTCTGAAAATAGAACACAGTGTATTACACTGAATTCTGGCAGCAAGGTGCTTACTCACAGGAACACTCATTTACAATATTCCTTTAGTTTCATAAGATAAACACCAACCTACTTCTCATATGTTACAACTGTATTAACTGAATTCAGTTTTAAAATCACAAATAAATAGCAGGTACATCAAAATGCTAACAAAAGTTTAGCATATAAAGGGAAACATATTATGAATTATGATTTTTTTGTGTGTTTTTCAAGGTAGAGTCTCGCTGTAGCCCAGGCTGACCTGGAATTTACTGTGTAGTCTCACGGTGGCCTCGAACTCACAGCGATCCTCCTACCTCAGCCTCCCGAGTGCTGGGACTAAAGGTATGCACTACCACGCCCGGCTTATGAATTATGATTTTTTAAATTCAGCATAAAGGCAAATATGATTTTTCAAAAGTGCAGTCCATATTCAATTACAGGAAAAAATTTTGTCAAGTCACTTAATCTAACAGATTCACAGATATCATTTATTTAATAGTATATCCAAAATTTTCTATGTAACATAGAAGTCTAGCTAGCAACTAGAGTAATGTCAAGAATCTGCAAACTACAAGACATCAGCAAGTCAAGTTAGAGCATGCATTTCTGAAAGATGCCCAACTATGAGTTAAAATGCAGGTAAAAACAACTATGAACTTTCTTAAAGATAGCTTTTATTTACCAATATAGGGCAATATATGCTTTCCCAGTTATGCATGCAGACTGTATTGTGTGTTAAAAATGATTCAGCTAATTTTTTAAAAAAGCAGAAAAGATCCAAAATAACCATTTAAACTGGAGAAACCACTGAGACACCAAACCCCTCCCTGTAAGACATGAGAAGCAAGTTAAAATGAATCAAAATAAATCAGCACTTAATCCTACATTAATACTTGAATATGGGATTATGAATAATTTACACTAGTCTTTTCTTTGGATTAAAATTAAAAAAAAAAAGAATCAACTTTTGGAATCAGCAATGTAACTTCAAGTTTGGCCATCTGACAGCCAGAGAAGTTGCTTTTTTCCCAATCCCGCAACTTGGTGGAAAGCTCAACACTAAAAGCTTAGAGAAGACAGGTTTCAAAAGTCACTGAGGTAAGCTGCTCTAATGCAATGAAGCTATTAAAATACATATATTTGTTCTTAAGAAAACTTACAAAACTAACATTCTTTCCTCCAGAATTATAAAAGATAAACTCTATGAATTAGTACTCTAATATAATCACAAAAATAGCAAACTGAAGCCAAGAAGCACAAGCTCTGTAACATTCTCTAGTCTGTGATACCCTGCAGCCTTTCCACCTGTTTTGAGAACTCACATGTTAATGCCTTACAAACATGTTCTAGTCTTTGCAGTTGAGTGATAACCATCCCTATTGTTAGGGAAAAACTTATCATTCACACATATTTTAAAAAAAACTTTAAAAAGCTTGTTTTCTTTTCAGCATATTCTGTAAGACATTATTTGACAGTGGTAAAGGTAACAAAAGGTATCAAACAAACAAACAAAAAAAAACCAATAAACTACTTAGAGTTTTGAAATTCCAGAAATACAACTGGCAGTTTTATACTTTCATTCCTCTTCCCTAACCTCAATTCTTTCCTTTTAAAGATTACAGCTGGCAATTCACATAAGATCTGATTAATTGGATCAAAATAAAAGAGGCTTTCCAACAGTGTTTCCCTAACTAGACATCTAAAAACATCAGCAGAACTCTGTGCCAGTAATTATGAGATTGATGCCATAAAACTGAGGGTGGTGGTGTGCCAGAGTAAGATGTGACACTTTAATAACTTGAACTTTGCTTCACACAGAGCAGATCTGATTCAGTTCCAGCTATGATATGTAAATTCAGCTGGGTAAGGGACAGAGCCAACTAGATGCACCCCACTTAAGGAAAACACTTCTATGTAGTGTGTTGTCCGACTGTGCTTAAATAAATCATACCATTGTGTCAGAGTTTTATAGGACAGTCAGGAACTAAGGGAAAAATAAAGTGGGCCAGGCCAGTATCTCTCTTTGAGCACCTACTGGCATGGGCACTCTGACTCCACTTTCCCACAGCTTACTTTTCCCTGTAATAAAGCAGGTAATACTTCAGGGGGTCTGGCAGTGGAAGGCGTAGGACCCTCTGGCGAAGGAAGTTCACCGGGGGCTCAGGCTTGGTCTCCCGTGGGGTCCTCTCTGCCATATCCCGCCTCTCCTCCTCTGTATCCTCACAGCTGGTGTCATCAGATGGATTGGAAATACGACTGGCGAAGACCTCTTTGTCCAAAAAAACAATAGTCTCCATTCGCCTCCTTCGGACTCGCCGTCTTTTAAACCTGGGTGTACCCTTCAGGCAGCTTCCACCTCCGCCTCCATCTCCCTTGGTGACCTCGTGGTGCATGGCCCTCTTGATGCTGCCACGGATAGCGATGCGGGCCAGGTCCTGCAGGCTGCGTACTGCGGGTGGTGCTGGGAACAGGGGCAGATCTCTATTGCTCATTGATGTAATAATACCCACCCAACAATAATGAAGTAAATAAATATACATCTCCAACACCCTTTTATTGCCTTTAATATTGTCACAGAAATTTATAAATTGAATGCTTATTCCTTTTCTTCTATCAGAAAGATACAAATATAAAAGCATTTTATAAATTCCAAAGCACACCAAAGGGGAAAAATCTGGCAACTAAATTAATGCAGGCAATACACACATAGAAATATATAAAAGGGCTTTTCTCAAAGGGAAAGGAATTCATAGCCACATCACTTTTCCCCTTTAATACCCAACTTCTCCAAACAGAAGGCCACCCTACAGGGATGGCACTTGTGCTATTTTGTAATATGTATTACCCAAATCACCACTCCTATACAGAATCCATCAATATCCACTGCCCTGTGTTTTAAGCTCTAACCACAAACAAGCAGCACTCTCTGTCCCTGAGGACAAGGGGTCCTTTGCAGGATGGCTCTGTAGTGCCTCACCTGTATTCTGCCATTCTGCCGAGCACCTAAAGCCATGTTTCTCAACCACCAATGAATGACTTGCAATGTTTTCTGCCTCATCAACTCACTTCAAGAAAGATTAGTTCTAGAGCACCTGCAATTCAGCTGTCCTCTCTAGGTACCATCTGCAGATCCTTGGCTTTATATCTATTCTGTGGCTCTAAGTAACAGGAAAAAGTTCCCTGGGCTTAGACCAGGGATTTAGTCTTGACCAGATCCAGAGCATACCCCAGACCTACCACAGACTACAACATAATGGACAGTGAAGGCTCTTATGTCCCTCAGAAAGGCCATGTGCCTGTTAACTCTTCCTAGTAAGGCTAGTGGTGGTTCAAATTTTGTTTCTGGTCTGGGAAACCCCATAAGCTTCCTGCCTGGATCTTGCCACCAGACTACTATTCATCCCACTTGAGAGGTGACCCTAAGGTAGTGTAAGTCCAAGCCACATGGCCTCACCATGTGCTGGTTTTATTATTACACTGTTCTTGGACACCTGGTCCAAAAAGATAAAAATGGAGCTGGGCGTGGTAATGCACGCCTTTAATCCCAGCACTTAGAAGGCAGAGGTAAGAGAATCCCCATGAGTTCAAGGCCACCCTGAGACTACAGAGTGAATTCCAGGTCAGCCTGGGCTAGAGTGAAACCCTACCTCAAAAAAAAAAAAAAAAAAAAGATAAAAATGGTGAATAACTACCTAAATGTTCACTTCAGGAATAAAGACTAGCACACACGAATCTTTATCATCCAAGCCTCAAAGTAAGCATCTCAGGGGACAACACAAGGATAGGGTTCTTATCCAAGACTGACAAGCCCTCACACAGAGACACACAGAGATTTTCAACCAGACCCTCAAAAAGTTTCTGCCCTGGTGAGTCCTTGTCTTCAAACTTGATCATAGCTCCAGAGGACTATCTATCAAGGGCCACATTTACTTAAAGGGCAAAATTTCCATACAGAGCACGAGTCTGACACATGTACCTCTCCAAATAATAGACAGGCGTATACTGGATCTTCATTAGCATCTGCAGATCTCCAGTGATTTGAAATCCAGCTTACATACAGTCCAGTTTCTCCCACATACTCCCACTTTTTTTTTGGGGGGCGGTTTCGAGGTAGGGTCTCACTCTGGCTCAGGCTGACCTGGAATTCACTATGTAGTCTCAGGGTGGCCTCAAACTCTCAGTGATCCTCCTACCTCTGCCTCCCAAGTGCTAGGATTAAAGGCGTGCGCCACCACGCCCGGCTTATACTCCCACTTTTTACCACACCATGAAATATGTGTCCTTAACTTTGTCCTGCTTCTACTAACACATTCCTCCCTTCTTCTTTCTTTAGGACATTATCCTCTATTAACCAAACCTTCCCTGGTCCCTGTAAGCTCCTCTATATGTTGTTTCTCTGCAGCTTGTAATTAAAATTTTTTAAGACTTTATTTTTATTTATTTATTTATTAGAGATAGACAGAGGGAGAGAAAGAGTAAGAATGGGCGTGCCAGGGCTTCTAGCCAATGAACTCCAGATGCATATGCCACCATGTGCATCTGTCTTATGTGGGACCTGGAGAATCGAATCAGGGTCCTTAGGCTTCACAGGCATGCGTCTTAACCTCTGAGCTATCTCTCCAGCCTACTTGTGATTCAGTTTTCAGGCTTGGGGCTGAAAGATGGCTCAGTGGTTAAGACACTTGCCTGGGAAGCCTAAGGACCCAGGGTCAATTCCCTAGTACACATGTAAAGCTAAGTGCACTAGGTGGTGCATGTGTCTGGAGTTCATTTGCAGTGGCTAGAGGTGCTGACACACTCATTCTCTTATCTATCTTTTTGTTTCTCTCTCCCTCCCTCCCTCTCTAATTAATTAATTTAAAAAAATCTAAGGGGCCTGGAGAGATGGCTTAGTGACTAAGGTGCTTACGAGCAAAGCAAAAGGATGCAGGTTTGATTCCCCAGTACCCATGTAAAGCCAGATGTACAAGGTGGCACATGTGTCTGGAGTTTGTTTGCAGTAGCTAGAGGCCCTGCTGTACCCATTCTCTCTCCTTCCTTCCCTCCCTACTCCCCTCTCAAAAATAAATAGTCCCAGTACTTAGGAGGCAGAGGGAGGAAGATCGCCTTGAGTTCAAGTCCACCCTCAGACTATATAGTGAATTCCAGGTCAACCTGGGATAAAGCAAAACCCTACCTCAAAAAAAAAAAAAAAAAAAAAAAATTAAGGCCTTGGCTATGACATGCACTGACCAAAGCAGAGTTCTCTGATAAATGATTATTCATAAGTAAATGATGCTTCTTCTAAAAGGAAGTAACCAAAATGTATTGTCTTTGGTGGCTGGAACTATGTATAATTCATATTCTCTCTTCCTGTACCTCTTCTTCCTCCCCTCACCTCCTCTCTTTTTTCTTCTTCCTCTTCCTCCTCTCTCTCTCTAACACACACACACACACACACACACACACACACACACACACACACACACAAACATTCTCCAAAGTTTTAAGTGACCAGAGTGTATAATCAACAGCCTTATTTTTTCAAAAGGCTGGAATCAATTGCAATCCCCATTTCTGTATGAGCTAAACTGTGAAACATCAGGATGAATATCCCTGTGTGAGCTTTCTTGCTGTATCTGCACAGTAGGCTTGGAATGTTTGAGGTACCACAATCTCCCAGCCACACAAGCAAACAATCAGTCTTCACCCATCATCTGCCATAGCAGCAGGAGCCTGGTGCTTTGACAAGTAAATGGCATGACTGTATTTTCCCAGTGGACAGGGTAAATTTCCTGAGTTTCCCATATGGGAAAATTAGTTTCCTTTTTGGTGGGTCTGCTGCTTTCAAAATTATGACCAGCTGAAGCCAGATATGGTGATACATGTCTTGTGTTCCAGTACTTGGGAGGCTAAGACAGAAGGATTACCATGAGTTCAAGGCCATCCTGGGAAAAAGAGTGAGTTCCAGGTCAGCCTGGACAAGAATGAGACCCTGACTCAAGAAAAAGAAAGCCAGGTGTGGTGGCACACGCCTTTAATCCCAGCACTCAGAAAGCAGAGGTAGGATTGCTGTAAATTTGACCAGCTTGAGACTACAGGTCAGCCCTGGACTAGAGTAAGACCCTACCTCAAAAAAAAAGGTGGGGGGGGGGATGCTGGAGAGATGGTTTAGCAGTGAAGGTGCTTGCCTGAAAATCTCTCTCTCAAATAAATAAAATATTTTTTAAAGGCTAAAATAATCTAATATAGGCTACATAGCGATAATTTTTTGTTTGTTTTTAAAAGGTAGGGTTTCACTCTAGTCCAGGCTGACCTGAAATTCACTCTGTACTCTCAGAGTGGCCTTGAACTCACAGTGATCCTCCTACCTCTGCCTCCCGAGTGCTGGGATTAAAGGCAGGCACCACCACGCCTGGTAGAGATAATTTTTAATTGCTCAAAATCCCTTATATCATTTAAACACTGCAGTGGGGGATAAATACTTTAATATCAAAAGGTTTCCTACACATTTTGTTTTCTTTAAAATTAAAATCAGATTGAAAGATCTACCAGCACTTGGGAATCAGAGACAGAAGGACTGCCATAAGTTCAAGGCCACCCAAAGACTACATAGTGAATTCCAGGTCAGCCTGGGTTTGAGCAAGACCTTGAAAAATAAAAAGAAAAAAAAAAATCTAAAAGACAGGTAAGCTATGCATACTTACGTAGCTGGACAAGTCTAGACTGTCCTGACTCTGAACGGCAGGGCTGGATCAGAGGGGCGAAGGAAACAGCCAAAATCTTTTTGGTTTCCCAAGCAGAAGGGCCTGTGCGTGTTATCTTGGTCAACTATCTCAAAGACAAAATGAAAATACCCAAAGAATTTGCATTAAAGGCATGCGTCAGGTGGAAGGTATGGTGATTCTTATCAAACAGCTTTCTTGGGCTCAGCTCCTCAAAATCAGTCAGTAGTTGGATACTAGATAGCTTATATTTTTTAAATTATTTTATTTTTGGAGAGAGACACAGAGAGAGACAGAGAGAGAGGGAGAGGGAGACAGATAGAGAATGGGTGTGCCAGCAGTCTCTCAGCTGCTGTGAACGAAATCCAGATATGTATGCCCCCTTGTGGTCAAGTGCAGCATTGCACCCTTGCGTCACTGCATCTGGCTAAACATGGGACCTGGAGATTGGAACCGGGTTCTTAGGCTTAGCAGGCAGGCGCCTTAACCGCTAAGCCATCTCTCCAGCCCTAGATAGCTTACATTTAAGTTTAATCATTACTATATATGAAATTTAAAAATGCACACATAGAATAAAATAGCCCAACTTATGCCCCCTAACATCATGTGGCATGCAGTATAGCTAACTTATGAATATTATTGCACAAATGCTTGGACTTAACATACCCAAGCCCCTAGACCTATCTACTGTTTTAAATAAAAATTATATATATATTAAAAAAACTAAAAGTCTACAAGAGGGAGTAAACTGATTAGGAAAGTAGGAATTCTCTTTTTTATATTTTATTATTTATTTATTTATTTGAGAGAGAGACAGAGAAAGAGAGAGAATGGGTGCAGCAGGACCTCCCACCACTGTAAGTGAACTCCAGACACATTCGTCACTTTGTGCATCTAGCTTTCGTGGGTCTTAGGGAATCCAACCTGGGTCCTTTGGCTTCACAGGCAAGCACCTTAACTGCTAAGCCATCTCTCCAGCCCTCTCTCTCTCTCCAGCCCCCCCTCTCTCTCCAGCCCCTTCTCTCTCTCTCTCTCTTTAGAGGTAAGGGTCTCCTTCTAGCCTAGGCGTACCTGGAATTTGCTATGTAGTCTCAGACTAGCCTTGAACACTCAACAATCCTCCTACCTAAGCCTCCCAATGCTGGGATTAAAGGCGTGCACCATCATGCCCAGTGGAAGGGAGAGATTCTTATCAGACAATTTTCTTGGGCTCAGCTCCTCAAAATCAGTCAGTGGCTGGGAAGAGTATTGAGGGAGCTATCCTCAGTAAAAATAATGAAGATGCACAACACTCCAACCTCATGAAAGCCAGATCCTGCATACTGCTTCTAGAAGTGTAGCAACAATGACACTTGAGGCACAGGACATCTGTGACTGCAGTGGAGTAGGGAACAGGAGAGGCCCAAATGCCAGATAGTGCTGCTACTACACTGTGATTTTCATCAATGTTTGCATTGTTTTGACAAAATGTGTCACTGGCTATCTAGGCAATTGTCCTCACTTTCCCTGATGGCACCTCAGGAGTGCAGTAAGATCTGCTTGCTGATACACAGCAGTGTAGGTCATTAAAACATTTTATATTAAAGGATTAGCACCAGAGAATCCAATTAAACAACACAGCCTCCATGTGTTCAATGTGACTAGACCAGTCTGCAAATAGCCTAAATAGGTCACAGAACTGCTAAGGCTATGTTAGTCTTTTCTAAAAACACCTAAGCCAGAAAATCCTCTAAAACTAAGATTCTCTTTTAAAATGATGAAGTTGCTGTTTACTAGATAAATATCAACAAATTAATCATATTCACAGATACCAACAAAGACTTTGTTTTGTTTTTTTCCCCCGAGGGCACTCTCTCTCACTCTAACTCAGGCTGACCTGAACTCGCTCTGTAGCTAGCCTCAAACTCACAGCAATCCTCCTACCTCTGCTTCCCAAGAGCTGGGATTAAAGGTGTGCACCAACACACCTAGCTGAAACTGTTTTTAAAAGAATTTCTATTCATAATGAGCATCAGATGTTTAAATATAATCAACAAATATGAGAGCTTAGATAAAACTATAAACCCCTATTTCATATTCTAGATGAGAAGATGTAAATAATGTAAGGGTATTCACAGTCCTCCAATTGATCTAGATAAAATCCCAATTAAAAGTCCAATGCAAAAAAAAAAAAAAACCACCTCCAATGCAATATGTAATACAGCAAAGATTTCTAATACTTAAAATGATGTTCTGAAAAGGAAGAGCAATTATGTGGGCATGTCAGCCTATGATACACTGCATCCAGGAAAATAGCAACAGCCGTGTAAGCAGCACCCAAACCAAACACCTCTCTCGAGCTGCTGGAAATACTGCCTTGAAGGGTAATCGTGCGTGTGTGTGTGTGTGTGTGTGTGTGTGTGTGTGTGTGTGCGTATGTATGTATGTATGTATGTATGTATGTATGTATGTATGTATGTATGTATGTATGTATGTATGCATGCGCATGGCTGGGGAACTGAACCCGGACTGGCAGGCTTTGCAAGCAAGTACTTTAAACCACTGAGCCATGTGTCCAGCCCCGGAAGGACAAAAGCTTTTGGCTTTGCACTTCTACTTTTGGGATTGTACTTGGTGGGGGGGGATTGTAAACACAAAGATTAAGAGAGAAGAATAGCTGGGTGTGGTGGCTCACACCTTTAGTCCCAGCACTTTATCTGGGGGAGGGGCGGGAGGGGGGGAGACCTGACAGGGGACAAAGGTAAGGGGCAAGAAAAAGAGAGACAGAGAAGAATATTCACAAAAACATGTACAAAGGCTCTTCGTGGGAGCTTTGTTCAAACAGAAAAAAAAATCTGGAATGAACGAAAACAATCATCATTAAAACATATTCTTAAATACTAATAAAATGTTTTGGGTTTTTATTTATTTATTTTTTTCCCCCGAGGTCCAGGCTAACCTGGAACTCACTTTTTAGTCTCAGGCTAGCCTCAAACTTACAGCAATCCTACCTTTGCCTCCAGAGTGCCAGGATTAAAGACATGTCCTGCCACACCTGGCATCTAAGAAAAGATTTTTTTTTGGGGGGGGGGATGAGTTAGGGTCTCTTTCTAGCCCAGGCTGACCTGGAATTCACTATGTAGTCTCAGGCTGGCCTCAAACTCACAGTGATCCTCCTACCTCTGCCTCCCAGGTGCTGGGATTAAAGGCGTGCAACACCATGCCCATCAAGATTTTTTTAAAGACACTGTAAGGAGAAAAGAACATCTACATGGAGTGAACATTCCACACACATAAAACCTACAAGGAAACTATAAATCCTTATATTAAAAAATGTTGGTACATAATTTTTAAATAAAGAGACAAAACTAAAAATAAAAAGTTGTCACTATAGGTGAAGAAACAGGAGGCAGACATAGACAGAAATTCATTGTTTCTTGTTTTAAACTTGGGAGTCTTGTAAAGATGTCATGAAAGTAAAAACGTAGGGAAAGCATCCCTTAAAAAATGACAGAGAAGCCGGGCGTGGTGGTGCACACCTTTAATCCCAGCACTTGGGAGACAGAGGTAGGAGGATCGCTATGAGTTCAGGGACAGCCTGAGACTACATATTGAATTCCAGGTCAGCCTGGACAAGAGTAAGACTCTACTTCAAAAAACTAAAAACACACAAACAACAACAACAAAAAGACAGAGAAGCCAGGTGTGGTTGCACTTGCCTTTAATCCCAGCACTTGGGAGGCAGAGGTAGGAGGATCACCACGAGTTTGAGGCCAGCCTGAGAACAAAGTGAACTCCAGGTCGGCCTGGGCCAGACATAGAAGTAATTTAAAAAGCTATATGTTGGGTTGGTTGGAATAACCTTACTGAAAAATATTATTTCAAGTACCTTGGAAAAAGTAATTAGATTGTATATGCATAGAACAGAAGGGCAAAGAAAAGGCCAAAAAGAAGTGAACTCTTGGCTGGGAATACAGTTCCCATAGATTCTACAATGTAGAAGGATCTGGGTTCAATTCGATTCTCATCACCACAAACAAAACTTTTTTTAAAAAAAAGAAAAAGCAGCAGCCAGGTGTGGTGGCACATGCCTTTAATCCCAGCACTTGGGAGGCAGAGGTAGGAGGATTGCCATGAGTTTGAGGTCACCCTGAGAATACAGAGTGAATTCCAGGTCAGCCTGGGATAGAGTAAGACCCTACCTTGGGAAAAAAAAGAAAAAAGAAGAAGAAGCAAAGGCTGGGTGTGAGGCACATGTCTTTAATCCCAGCACAAGGGAGGCAGAGGTAGGAGAATCACTGTGCGTTTGAGGCCAGCCTGGAGCTACAGAGTGAGTTCCAGTTCCACTTGGGCTAAAGAAAGACCCTACCTCAAAAAATAAAAATCAAAAATAAATAAGCAAAATCTTTTTTTTTTTTTAGTTTTCATTTATTTGAGAGAAGATGGAGAGAGAGAGAAAGAGAGAGAGAAAGAGAGAAAGTGTGCCAGGGCCTCTTCCTGCTATAACAAACTCCAGATGCATGCACCACTTTGTGCATCTGGCTTCACATGGGTATTGGGGAATTAAACCAGGGTTGGCAGGCTTTGTGCTTAGCAAGTGCTTTAACTGCTGACCATCTCCCTAGCCCAAGAAACAAAATCTTAAACTGGTTTTAGAAGGCAGACTGCTAGTGGCACAAGTGATGCTATGTGCTACATATAAAAAGCAAGCAAGGGGGCTGGAGAGATGGCTTAGCAGTTAAGGCACTTGCCTGCAAAACCTAAGGACCCATGTTCAACTCCCCAGATCCCATGTTAGCCAGACGCACAAAGATGAGGCAAGCATGAGGTTGCACATGTCCGCTAGGTGACACAAGCACCTGGAGTTCAATTGCAGTGGCTGAGGCCCCTGGCGTGCCAAGTCTCTATCTTTCCTCTGTCTGTCTGTCTGTCTGTCTGTCTCTCTCTCTAGCTTGCTTTAAAAAAAAAAAAAAAAAGCAAGCAAGGGCTAGGGAGATGGTTTAGCAGGTAAAGGTGCTTGCTTGCAAAGCCTGCTACCCCAGGTTCAATTCCCCATTCAATTCCCCAGTACTCATGTACCCATGTAAAGCCATGTGGTACATGCATCTGGATTTCATTTGCAGCAGGAAAAATAAAGTTACAAACTAACTATGGGATCTTTTACCAGAAAGCAGCAAAGTTATCACAGACAACTGAAATTATATGAAAACCCAAGAGCCAACCTGAAGCAGCTCTAGCCAAAGATGGGACAATCCAAGCTTTCCTAAGAATCACACTATAATTAAAATATGAGGTATGTTTAAATCCATGATTTCATATAATACTAAAAAATAAACAAATTTTGATTAGTCAACACTTTTGGCAGAAAACCAAATTAAATGAGAAAAATTAGTAAGTAAAGGTTAAGAACTAAAATTTATTCTGCCTGTTGTATAAGGTAATACCTCAATATAACTATAGAGGTGAGCCAGCATCTATGTACCGAAGAAATAAAAGAATGAAAATGTATTATTTTATAGTCCCTAATGAAATGATGGATCAAGGCCATAATCATTCCATGAGGATCAGGAAAAAAGGACAATAATCTTGATGTGCCTGCATATGCAAGGAGAGATAGCCCTATTTACAAAGTTTTTACATCTATAGCTCCAACCAAGTGCATACTAAAAAATATTCAGAAAGTAAACTGTGTATGTATTCAACATGTAGAGATTTTGTGATTGTCATTACTCCCTAATCAATACAGTAAACAACTATTTACAAAGCACTTACATTGTATTAGGTGTTACAGATAATCTAAAGGTTATTTCTGTGCATAGGTTATATGCCAATAACATACTATGTGATTTTATAAGAGTCTTGAAGCATCTGTACATTTTGTTATTCTGGGTGAGATGAGGGTATTGTAGAACTCATCCCCTGGATACTGAGGACAACTACATATTTTAATTCTTCCCTACAAATGTCAAAGGCAAGTATAATCAAGTCTCCAAATCTAATTATCTATGTGTAAAAAATATAAAGAACAAAAGAACATGTAATCCATAACTAGAGAGAAATGTATGCTGAAAAATACAGAGGGTAGGAAACTCTACAGGGCAAAACATTACCTGATCACTTAACCAAAGAAAACATCAAGGGCTAGGGAAATGGCTTACCAGTTAAGGCATTTTCCTGAGAAGCCTAAAGACCCCAGTTCGATTCCCCAGGACCCATGTAAGCTGGATGCACAAGGGGGGCTCATGCATCTGGAGTTTGTTTTCAGTGGCTAGAGGACCAAACGTACCCATTCTCTCTTTCTCAAATAAATAAAAAATATTAAAGTGGTGGCGCATGCCTTTAATCCCAGCACTTGGGAGGCAGAGGTAGCAGGATCGCCATGAGTTCAAGGTCACCCTGAGACTAAATAATGAATTCCAGGTCAGCCTGAGCTAGTGTGAGCTCAAAAAAAAAAAAAAAAAAAAAAAAAAAGAAAAAAGAAAGAAAGAAAGAAAAAAAAAAAAGAAAGAAGTGGGAGCTGATGAGATGGCTTAGTGGTTAAAGGTGCTTGTTTGTAAAGCCTGGTGACCCAGGTTCAATTCTCAAGTACCAGCTGAGCCATCTCTCCAACCCCCAAGGCAATTTTTTTTGAGCGAGAGATAGAGAATGGGCACACCATTGCCTCTCAGCTTCTCTGAATGAATTCTAGATGTGTGTGCACCCTTGTGGGCAAGTGTGGCATTGCCCTTTTGCGTCTGGCTAAATGTGGGACCTGAAGAATAGAACAGGCATTCTTAGGCTTGGCAGGTAGGTGCCTTAACCACCAAGCCATCTCTCCAGCCTGGCAATTTCTTAAAAAAGGGGTTGGGGCCTGGCACACCAATTCTCTCACTCTTGCTCACAAAAAAAAAAAAAAAAAAAAAAAAAAAAAGCTAGTGTTGGGGTTGCCTCAAAAAAAAATTGAAGGCCGGGCATGATGATGCATGCCTTTAATCCCAGCACTTGGGAGGCAGAGGTAGGAGGATTTCCATGAGTTCGAGGCCACCCTGAGACGACAGAGTGATTCCAGGTCAGCCTAAGCTGGAGTGAGACTAACTTGAAAAACCAAAAAAAAAAAATTGAAAAGGGGGGGGAAGACCCTGTCTTAAGCAAGCTGTCTCAAGCAAGGTGAAAGGGAGAGGACAAACACCCAAAGTTGTCCTCAGACCGTCACACATACACCATAATATGTATGTACATACACATACACACATCATTATACACATACACACACACGGAAAAAAAAATCTAAGAGATGTACCAACCAAATGCAACAGCCTTAAAAATAATCCTCTTTCAGGGCTGGAGAGAGAGCTTAGCGGTTAAGGTGCTTGCCTGAGAAGCCTAAGGACCCAGGTTTGATTCCCCAGTATCCACATAAGCCAGATGCACAAGATGGCACATGTGTCTGGAGTTCATTTGCAGTGGCTAGAGACCCTGGTGTGCCCATTCTCTCTCAAATAAATAATTATATATACATATAATTTATTTATTTTTACAAATTTAGGAAAGATAAAGTTTTTTTTAAATTCTCTTTCAAATCAACTATTGAAGGAATTTCTGAGACAATAATATGAACATGAACTAGATACTTGAAGATATTAATAATTAGTATTCATTTTAGGGTGACAGTGGTATTATGTTTAAAAACAGAGCCTTTATCTCTCACAGATGTATATGAAATATGTATGGATGAAAGTGTTTTAAATTTAGGGAGGTTCACTAATGCTTTATAGAACAGAAAGTAACAGCAAAACACTATACCCAGCTAATGCTCACAAAACGTAGTCAATAAACTTGATCTACAAGTCAACAGGCTACTTGTAAGCATCAAAATGACATAAAACATTAAGATGTCTTAAAATTACATTCATGAACCTTTCAGGTAAAGAACTATAAGTTTTAAAGCCAAGCTATATAATGAACTTTTTGAAAAGAGAGGAATGTGAACTAAAAGCAGTATAAGAATAAGAAACTAATAGATTGAAGATTAGTTTATATTTCCTGAATATTCTAAGTAGAATATATATTTTCAGCAAAATGAATGCTAACAAATAAAAATTACATAAAATTGGGCTGGAGAGATTGCTTAGTGGTTAAGGTGCTTGCCTGCGAAGCCTAAGGACCCATGTTCGATCTCCAGATCCCACATAAGCCAGATGCACAAAGGTGAGGCAAGTGCAAGGTCACACATGCCCACTAGGTGGTGCAAATATCTGGAGTTCAACTTCAGTGGCTGAGGCCCTGGCACACCAATTCTCTCTTTCACTCTTGCTCTAAAACAAAAATTGATCAAAAAAGCACAATCACCTAAAATTTTTTTGTTTTTTCAAGCTAGGGACTCAATCTAGCCCAGGTTGACCTGGAACTTACTCTGTAGTGCCAGGATGGCCTCCAACTCACATTAGTCCTCTACTTCTGCCTCCTTAGTGCTAGGCTTAAAGGCATATACCACTACACCCACTGACAATCTCCTAATTTTTAGTATTTCTATTTTTAAAATATTTTATTTATTTATTTATTTATTTATTTATTTATTTATTTAGTTATTTATTTAGTTATTTATTTATTGAGAGAAAGAGAGAATGAGAATGAATGGGTGTGCTAAGGGCCTTTAGCCACTGAAAATGAATTTCTGGTGCATGTGCCACTTGTGCATCTGGCTTTACATGGGTACTGGGGAATGAAACCTAGGTCATTAGGCTTTGCTGGTAAGCACCTTAACTGTTAAGCCATCTCTCCAGCCTAGCATTTCTATTTTTCCTAGTTCTTCATGACTAGCAGAAATTCTTTGTAGTGATCAATGTATATGACAATAGACTATTACAATCTATTATTCCAATTAAATGTAATATCCAAAACATAAACAAATATTCATGACCAAGTAGTAAACTTGAACAAGATTCCCACCAACAATTCCTATTTGCCATCAAGGTATTTAACAAGTAGACTAACAGAATTACTCAAATAATTTTGCATGTAATAATTCTAACATTAGAATAACAATTAGATTTGGAAGCAAGCCATGGCCAACCTATCTTCCCAGACTCAATTAGAATATTTGGGATGAAAACAAAGGAATGAAAGAAAGGGAGGGAGGGAGGGAACGAAAAAATATGGGTAAGAGGAAGGGAAAGAATCAGGAAAGAGGAATAGGTAAGGGAAGGGCTGCAGGCAGCCCTTAAGGTCTGGATGACCTGGACCACTCCCATGCCTGTTCCTAGCTATTGCAAGAGTAGTGCCCATAAACTGCCTGGAACAGACCTTGGTGGGCAGAGTACAAAATACAAGGGAACCTGACCTTCTCTTCCAGGGGCATGACAAGGATCCCTCCAACTTTGAGAAGATTCTTCATGTACTCTTCATGTTCTTTCTGCACACCAGCCCCACAGTACACACGATCATACTGACAACAATCTGGGGAAATCTCCAGGCAATTGCCAGTTACAAAAGAAGGTTCACAGAAGTCAAATCTAGAAAGAAAAAAAAATGTCTTCAGTAACTCAACGTATTATACTGCAACAAGTCTACACAGCAATTTATGCTAACCACAGGTTGTGGGGTTTTTTTAAAGACTTATTTTTACTTATTTAGACAGAGGGGGAGAGAGAGAGAGATACAGAGAGAGAGAGAAAGAGAGAGAGAGAATGAATGGGCACACCAGGGCCTCTAGCCACTGCAAACAAACTTCAGATACAAGCACCACCATGTGCATCTGGCTTATGTGGGACCTGGAGAACTGAACAGCCCCACAGGTTGTGTTTTAACTGTAAAATCCCAGAGCAGTGAAATATTTTCCAGACCTAGGATCTGGAAGCCATGTTTCCAAAACCAAAAAGGATTATACAATATAAATAAAACCTCAGAAGTTACAAACACCATGAAAGTGAATGTTATAAGCATGATACAAATGCAAAGCAACCACTAGCCACCATTTCTTACAGTATTTAGCACCATATTCAAGATCTACTGTTTGGGGCTGGAGAGATAGCTTAGCAGTTAAGGCACATGCCTGTGAAGCCTAAGGACCCAGGTTTGATTCCCCAGAACCCACATAAGCCAGACGTACAAGGCAACAAACACACCTGGAGTTTGTCTGCAGTGGCTGGAGGCCCTAACATGCTCATTCTCTCTGTGTCAGCCTGTATCACTATCTCTCTCTCTGCCTCTTTCTCAAATAAATAAATAAAAATATTTTAAAAACATTTTTTAAAAAAGACTTATTGAAGTGTCCTGTGGCTTGGTCGGCTCCCATTTCAGAGACACTGAGCTGCGGGTTGGGGGCGGGCAGCTGGAGAGCAGTGACTGGAAGAAACCACTCGAATAACTACATTTCTACTCCTGTGCCTGGTAGAGTTTTGATTCATCATGGATAATCTATCACCTGAAGAAATTCAGCTGAAGGCTCACCAAATTACTGATGAGTCTCTAGAAAATATGAGGAGAATCCTGGGTTTAGCCATTGAGTCTCAGGATGCAGGAATCAAGACCATCACTATGCTGGATGAGCAGGGGGAACAATTAAACCACATAGAAGACATGGACCAAATAAATAAAGACATGAGAGAGGCCGAGAAGACTTTGACAGAACTCAACAAGTGCGTATGCCCTTGTAATCGAACAAAGAACTTTGAGTCTGGAAAGGCCTATAAGGCAACGTGGGGAGATGGTGGAGACAATTCACCTAGCAGTGTTGTATCGAAGCAACCAGGCCGAGTAACCAATGGTCAGCCTCAGAAGACACCCACAGGAGCAGCTAGCGGTGGATACATTAAATGCATAACTAATGATGCTGGAGAAGATGAGA
Organism: Orientallactaga sibirica; assembly: GCA_036365145.1. Lineage (NCBI taxonomy): Eukaryota > Metazoa > Chordata > Mammalia > Rodentia > Dipodidae > Orientallactaga > Orientallactaga sibirica. The sequence goes on along the minus strand of JAEOAD010001557.1, from coordinate 3,234,621 downwards.
TGGAAGAAAACCTGACTCAAGTGGGAAGTATCCTTGGAAATCTAAAGAACATGGCCCTGGATATAGGCAATGAAATTGATGCTCAAAATCAACAAATACAACGGATCACAGAAAAGGCCAACACCAACAAAGATCGTATCGACAATGCTAATACAAGAGCAAAGAAACTCATTGACAGCTAAAGCTGCTGTACTGCTTTATCATTTCTTCAGTTTTCTAGCTTCTCCTCCTATCATTAACTTTTCAGAGTTTGAAGTTTTGGTCCCATGGTCTTCTAATTGGAGACAGTGTGAAAGAAGGATCAGAGGAATAACAGGCTCCGTGCCTTTTTATTTTCTCTGTCTGACTTTTTTTTTTTTTTTTGGTTTTTCAAGGTAGGGTCTCACCCTGATCCAGGTTGACCTGGAATTAACTATGTAGTCTCAGGGTGGCCTCGAACTCACGGCGATCCTCCTACCTCTGCCTCCCCAGTGCTGGGATTAAAGGCATGCGCCACCACGCCCGGCTCTATTTTTTCTGTCTTTTGAGGGTAGACTACTGCACAGCTTTCCGTAGAGTATTTTCTTTCTCATCGATAGGCTTCTGTACATCTCCACAGTGTCTTCATCCTCTTCACTTTAGTAGGTTCTTTTCCTTTCAAGATTTGGAGGTATTGCCAAAAATAGCCACAAGAAAGGTAGCTTTGGAAGTGGCTTTCTGATTACTTTGGTAAAGGGCAAGAATAAGGAGTGAGAGATGGTTATCACCTCAACAAAAACCCACTCCCCCACCCCAACACAAAGTTACATGGCCACAATAATGATCTATTTTATTTTATTTTATCTTATCATCTTATCTTATCTTATTTATTTTGAGGTCAGGTCTTACTCTAGCCCAGGCTGACCAAGAATTCCCTATGTAGTCTCAGGCTGGCCTCTAACGCACAGCAATCCTTCTACCTCGGCCTCCTGAGTGCTGGGATTAAAGGCATGCATCACCACACCCAGCTATTTTTTATTTAAGTTAGAGTTTTTGTCACATAAGGCTAATGCTTTGTTTTGGAGCTTTTATACATGATATTTTTGTTATACATCATTATTTTGCAACTTCTGCTCCAAAGAGAATAGAATGGGTTTTTTTAAAGTAATCTTAATTTCTTAACTCTCAGTGGGTCATATATATACATAGATTCTGTGATCCCATTACATATTACACATTCAGGAACTTTGTTCAATGAGTACCTTTTTATTTTCACATTATTAGTAGTTTTATGGTCTATTATAGGTCTGTTAACCTAATAAAATTATCTGAAGAAAAACTGTAAATAATTCCTAAGTGTAACACATGAGAATTTCTAAAGCAGGGTTAAAAAAGTTTTGGAAGAGTATATCATGTGAATTCAGATTTACCTCAATACTAAAGAGTAGATTTAGATAGGAAAAAGGAAAGTTAATTTTGATCTCAGGTAGAAAAATAGATTACTTTTTTATGTAGTGTTAGACATTTGAAACTACAATTTATTGTTACTACTTTTTTTTTTTGAAATTCTGCCTTTGGTTTAATTATTGGTGATCATTATACTGTCATCCTCTTTTCCTTGTGTATTGAACTATGTCTAGAATTGGGTTTATGTAGATCCTGAACAGTGTTATCAACATTGAATTGGTATTTGTCACCTTTCTTAAAAACTAGCATTTGTACATGTCAGAGTTATCAAAATAGATTGCTGTGACTAATTACCACTGCTTGATTCTCATAATTAAATTTTGTAATCTTTCAACTAGAAAAAAAAAGACTTATTGTTTGACCACCAACAGGAAATTTCCTCTGAAAAAAATTTTTTGGAGAGAGACACAGAGAGAGGGAGAGGGAGAGGGAGAGGAAGACAGAGATGGGCGTGCCAGCAGCCTCTCAGCTGCTGAGAACGAAATCTAGATGCGTGCGCCCCCTTGTGGTCAAGTGCGGCATTGCGCCCTTGCGTCACTTTGCATCTGGCTAAACGTGGGACCTGGAGATTGGAACCGCTGGAGATTGGAACCAGCGTTCTTAGGCTTAGGAGGCAGGTGCCTTAACTGCTAAGCCATCTCTCCAGCCCTGAAAATTTTATTCCTTAAAGTAAGAATGTTAATGGCTTCTTTTATATAACAACTACTTACATAAACTGTTCAGAGACAAATATAAAAACTTTATTTCAGAAACGATTAGGTGATAGATGCTGTCAATGTTGGAAAAAAGCAAATTAAACAAAATGAAATTTTTGTTTCTTCTCTCATAGTAGTGAAAAATTACAGAAAGAGGTATCATAATTATAAAACATAAATTTCGGGCCTGGAGAGAAGGCTTAGCAGTTAAGCACTTGCCTATGAAGCCTAAGGACCCCAGTTCAAGGCTTGATTCCCCAGTACCCACGTAAGCCAGATGCACAAGGTATCGCATGCATCTGGAATTCGTGTGCAGTGGCTAGAGGCCCTGATGCTATTACGCCCATTCTCTCTCTCTCTCTCTGCCTCTTTCTCTGTCCGTTGCTCTCAAATAAATAAAATAAAATTAAAAAATTTTAAAACCCCATAAATCTCTTCAAACCACATAATGCAGGCTGGAGAGGTGGCTCAGTGGTTAAGGCACTTGCTTGCAAAGCCCAAGGGACTGGATTCAATTCCCCAGTACCCACGAAAAGCTAGATGCACAAATTGATGCATGAGTCTACAGTTCATTTGCAGCAGCAAGAGGCCCAGACACCCCCATTCTCTCTCTCTCTCTTTTTTTTTTTGTTCTCTCTCTCCCACTCCCTCTATCTCTCTCCTTGCAAACAAATAAATAAAAAGTAACCAAGGCATGGTGGCACGGACCTTTAATAATAGCACTTGGGAGGTACAAGGAAGATCACTGTGAGTTTGAGGTCAGCCTGAGACTGCACAGTGAATTCCAGGTCAATTTGGGTCAGACCCTACTTGAAAAACCAAATTAAAAAAAAAAAAAAATAAAAGAGCCAGGCATGGTGGTGCACTTAGGAGGCTGAGGTAGGAAGATTGTTGTGGGTTCAAGGCCAGCCTGAGACTACATAGTGAATTCTAGGTCAGCCTGCGCTACAGTAAGACCCTACCTCAAAAAAAAAAAATTAAATAAGAAAAACCACAGATATGTAAACCTACTTTTTTGAATAATGGCACATCTAAAAGCTATAGACTGTTAGTAGAAAATTTTCAGTGCCGGGATGGGATACCTTCCAGTGAGTTGTTGGCCAAAGAGGTCCCAGTAGCCTCCAAAACATGAAAGGCTACTGCCAAGGCCCTTGGTTTCCCTTGAGAAACAGATGGTAAGACCCTATTGCTGAAGACATCTCTTGCCTGAGAGGCAAGGTCACTGAAAAAGCAAGCTGGTGCTGAACAGAAAACCTTCTCCCTGTAGACCAGCCAACTGAAAGCTGGAAAAACCTACACTGCATGCAGCCATATGGGAAACAGAAGTCATCAGCAGTGAAAACAGTGGACACTGGAAAATTCAAGTATGGCCATACAGACCCAATGACTGAATGGGTGCAATAGTGGTATGTCTGCTCTTGGGGTAACCAACTGCTCCATAATTGGACTGAAGGCCCTCTCTATGGGAGGGAATACATGCCTGGTACTGAAAAACCTAAGCAAAAGTCTATGGCAGGGGAGGTCATGAGCCTTAGGGGTATAAACCCTGCTCTTATCTGGCTAAATGTATATATTATTCCCACCAAGCTGCCCTGAAAGCACTACCCTTAATGTTCATATTCACATATTAATGCTACTCTCACTTCTGGTTAGAGAAGCTTCTCTTTTCAGATGGCGATGACCACTGGGATGACCCAAAAGGCAACATAGTGCTGAGAAGAAGGGATGGAGGAGTGTCCAGGACTGAAACATCTCTGTCACACCCTCCAAGGCTTGGGGCCCACTGCGGAAGAGGGGCGGAGAGAATGTAAGAGCCAAAGGAAGGGTATGATTCTGTCCAGACAGAAATTGGCCTTGATATCCATGACCTTGCAGTGCCGAGCAATACCTTCGCAAAACCCTCATAATAGAAGAAAAAGGTGATAACATCAAATTAAAAGAGAGACTAATGGAGAGAGGGAGGGGATATGACGGAGATTGGAGTTCTAAAGGGGAATGGGGGGAAGGGAGGGAAATATCATGCATTTTTTGTATGTAAGTATAGAAGTTGTCAATAAAAAAAAAAAAAAAAAAAAAGAACCCACAGAATGTTAACACAGCAATCAGCTGGCATGCATATAACCTGGGACTGTCTAACTATAATTTACCATGTTTGCTGGCCTTTTCTACCTGACTGGAAGTTAAATTAACACACTCTGACCCAATGGAAAGCATCTGAACATACTTGTCAAAGCTGTCACTTGTTCTGATGAAGAAATCCAGTTTCTGCTTTGCATATTCTGTCACATCTGAATGAAGCTCTACCCCGTGGTTTACACCAAAGGGACCTGGAAGAGTTGAGAGTAGCAAAGCTCTTAGAATGAGGCCAAAAATTCATGCACATTTGTTTTCTCTACTTTAATAACTGTTACACATTTAACATGTAATTATACAAATTCTCAAGGTATTGAAGTTACAGCACAACATTGGGCCTAAACCACTCAAAGAGAATCTTTCAGTGCATATGACAGTCTCCACTCACAACTCAGTATTTGTTTTGATGCCTGGAACTCTATAGGATCTCAAATAAAATTTGTGTGTTCATATGTGTGTGCACATGCGCAAGTATGCATGTCACACACATGTGGAAGTCAGACGACAACTTTTAGGTCACCTTTCCACCTTATTTTTATTTATTTATTTATTTTTTTGGTTTTTCGAGGTAGGGTTTCACTCTAGCCCAGGCTGACCTGGAATTAACTATGTAGTCTCAGGGTGGCCTTGAACTCACAGCAATCCTCCTACCTCTGCCTCCCTAGTGCTGGGACTAAAGGCGTGCGCCACCACGCCCGGTTCCACCTTATTTTAAGGCAGAGTCACCATGGACTTCAACTATTGAAATTTTGCTCTGTTGCTGTTCTTTTTTGTCACAAGCTTCTGGGAAATTCTCCTGTTTCCACCCTCCATCATGCCATCATCATGCTGGGATTACAGGTCACCACAGCTTCCTGCTTTTTACATGTGGTTTAGGGAAGATCAAATTCAGGTACCCAGACATGGTGGCAAGTGCTTTATGCACTGAGCAATCTCTCCAGTCCTCAAATGTTTGAAAGAATCAGGCCAGGTGTGCTGGTACACACCTTTAATCCCAGCACTTGGAGGCTAAGGTAGGAGGATTGTCATGAGTTCAAGGCCAGCCTGAGGCTACACAATGAGTTCCAGAACAGCCTGGGCTACAAATGAGACTCTATCTTGGAAAAAAAAAATCATTTGAGGGTTAGAGAGAGGACTCAGCAGTTAAAGGCACTTGTTTACAAAGCCTGATGGCCCAGGTCCAATTCTCTAGTACCCACATAAAGCCAGATGCACAAAGTAGCACACACATCTGGAGTTCATTTGCAGTGGCAGGAGACCTTGGCATGCCCATTTTCCTTTTCTCTCAAATAAATAATCATCTGAAAGCGAAAAAAAAAAAGTTTTGGTTTTTATAAAAAAAAACATATATCTGCAAATGAAATTGGCACAGTACTTGCCTGTAATTCATAGCTCTTTCTATTTTGTTTGTGGTGTTTTGTTTTGTTTTATTTTGTTTTTAGGGAGGTTCTCAGTCTAGCCCACTGTGATCTGGAATTCACTCGTTTTGTTTTGTTCTGTTTTGTTTTTTGTTTTTCAAGATAGGGTTTCACTCTAGCCCAGGCTGACCTGGAACTCACTACGTAGTCTTAGATCCTCCTACCTCTGCCTCCCTAGTGCTGGGGATTAAAGGCATGTACCACCACACCCAGCCCTAAAATTCATTCTTTAGCCCCAGAATAGCCTCCAACATGTACCTCAGCCTCCAAAGTTCTGAAACTAAAGGAATATACCACCATGCCTAGAGTCCTTTCTTTTTATATATTTTTGGACAATTTCATATATGTACATAATATATTTTCATATTTACATTTAATATTTCATGTTCATCCCATTACACTCTCTTATCCCACTCCCATTGAACCTCTTTCTCTTTCCTATCAGTCTCCCCTTCTACTTTCATGTCTTTTCTTTTTCTGGTGACCCAGTAAGTACAGTTAGGGTTGCTTGTATGAGCATGAGTGGGGGAGGGGGACTATTTACCAGAGCACAGGCAACTTATCAGTGGTGCACAACAGAAGAAAATCATCATTAACTGCCAATAGTTCCTCAGGAGGGATGAGGTCTCATGAGTTCCTCCCCTATCCAGGACAGATAGGCCTAATATTGCGCATGTAATCAGAGCTGCTATGAGTTCATGAGTGCAATGGCCATGTTATTTCCAGAAGCCAATGTTCCACAATACTTCTCCCTTCAGTCAACTCTTTCTTTTTTGTTGTTTTGTTTGTTTTTCAAGGTAGGGTCTTGCTCTAGGCCAGGCTGATTTTATAGCTCTATTTTGTTTGTGGTATTTGTTTTGTTTTTAGGGAGGTTCTCAGTCTAGCCCACTCTGATCTGGAATTCACTTTTTTTTTTTTTTTTTTTTTTTTTTTTTTCAAGGTAGGGTTTCATTCTAGCCCAGGCTGACCTGGAATTCACTCTGTACTCTCAGGCTGGCCTTGAACTCACAGTGATCCTCCTACCTCTACCTCTCAAGTGCTGGGATTAAATTAGAGGTATGCACCACAACACCTGGCTTTTCCAACTCTTAAATTCTTTCTATTCCTTTTCTCCATGTTCCCTGAGCCTTAGAGGGGGTAATATAGATGTCCCATTTAGGGCTGAACATTCAACAGTCACTTATTCTCAGCACTTTAACCAGTTATGAATCTCTGCAGTAACCACCCACTACAAAAAAAAAAAGCTTCTCTGACACAAGCTGAGAGAAGCACTAATCTATGGGCAGAAACATGAATATCTAAAGGGCAATTTGAAAGGCACAACATGCCCATTTAGCAAAACAGAAGTAGTAGCTTCCTCACTAGGTCTTTGCAGGGTTTTGACCAGCTTTATAGTGCTAGGCATGAATTCTCTCATGTGAAATAGACCTAAAAACCAATCAGAAAGCAGTTGCTTACCCCCATAATAACCATGCCACTATTGTACCAGTGGGCACATCTTGCCTATAGGGCAAGCACACAGGGGCCACAGCTGAATAAGACTGTTGATCTTTTTTTCTTCAGAAGCTTACAAAGCACCTTCCAGCACCATGAAAGCTAGAAAGCAGGGAGGAACCTTCTAGCTTAGTTCCAGCTTTATTTCACTATATTCAGCAATCAAAGTATATGTTATCGTCAGCAATAAGGTCTTCCCATCTGGTTCTGATGGGCAACCAAGAGCAGTGGAAAAAGTCTATATTGTTTTGACAACCCCTGACCAATAATTCATAGGGAAATGTCCCACTCCTAGCACTGGGATTTCCATTTCATTCCCTTCAGAAAACAGCATTATCCACCCAATATGGTACCTCTGATCAAATTTTCTTAAATTTTTAAATTAACAATATGGCTTTTTAAAATTTTATCTTTATTTGTTTATGACAGACAGAGAGAATGTGCCAGGGCCTCTAGCCACTGTAAATGAACTCCAGACCCATCTGCTACTATGTATATCTGGATTGCTTGGTTTTTGGGGAACTGAACCTAGGTACTTAAGCTTCGCAGACAAGTTCCTATACCACTAAGTCATCTCTCCACCCACAATGTTTTTTTTTTTTTCAATGTTTTAGATTTATTTATTTGAGACAGGGAGAATGGCCATGCCAAGGCCTCTAAGCCACTGCAAATGAACTCCAGATGCATGCTCCACTGTGTGCATCTGGCTTATGTGGGTTCCAGGTAATTGAACCTTGGTCCTTATACTTCACAGGCAAGCACCTTAACGGGTAAGCCATCTCTCCAGCCCAACAATATGTTTTTACATAGCTTTTTCATACATTCTTAGTTTTCAAAACTCTTTCTTTATCACTGCTAGTGGAACCAAGTGCTACAAGTTACTCCAGGATTGTCATTTTTTTTCCCCCTAGGAATTTAGGCTTTTTTCAATATCATTTCTAATCTAGTCAAGTTTTATAATTGATTTCTCTAATGAAACACTGATTTAGCCAAAATTCTTCCAGTTTTTTAGGTATAATGAAGGGAATTATCAGGAATGGTAAGTTATCTGGGCCTATACTTTTTTTTTTTTTTTTTTTTTTTGGAGAGACAGAGAGGGACAGGAAAACAGATAGAGATGGGCGTGCTAGCAGCCTCTCAGCTGCTGCAAACGAAATCTGGATGCGTGCGCCTCCTTGTGGTCAAGTGCAGCATTGCGCCCTTGCGTCACTTTGCATCTGGCTAAACGTGGGACCTGGAGATTGGAACTGCTGTTAATTGGAACCAGCATTCTTAGGCTCAGGAGGCAGGCACCTTAACCGCTAAGCCATCTCTCTAGCCCCCTATACTCTTTTTAAAGTATGAAAACTAGTGTCTCCATCAAAGACAAATTGTGGCAGTTTGAATAGATAGCCCCCAATATATTCAGTGTTTTATTAGTTTGTAGTTTGGATATGCAGCCACAAGGCTGGAGCTGGGTGGATCTTAAGGTATGGTGGTGGGTTTGAAATTCCAATCTAAAGATATACCAAGTGCCTAGTCCTGCCTGGAATTCTTGAAGTGTGCTGTGTAGCTTTTGGCTTGTGGCTTCTCTCTCTCTGCTTGGACCTGTGAAAGCAGGGCCAGCTTCTTCTGCCATTATGGAACTTCCCCTGGATCTGTAAGCTTCAATAAATCCTTTCCTTCCATAACTGTGCCTGGTCTGGAAATTCATCTCAGCGAACCTGAACCTGTCTGCTACACAAATTAAGATTAAAAGCAGCTTTACTAGAGAAAAGAAAGAACATACAGAAAGTTAAAAAGACAGCCTAAGCCAGGCATGGTGGCTCATGCCTTTAATCCCAGTACTCGGGAGGCAGAGGTAGGATCATTGTGAGTTTGAGGCCAGCCTGAGACTACAAAGTGAATTCCAGGTCAGTCTGAGCTAGAGTGAGACCCTACCTGGAAAAAAAAAAAAAAAAAAAAAAAAAAAAGATATCCTAGAGCCAAGGATCATCTCAAAGTTCACCAAACTCCCAAGAACACATAACTAAATAGAAAATAAAGTTTTCCTTCCATATCTATAAAAGTCAATTGTTACTTTTAGGGTTTTCTAAAACCACTAGGAAACTATAAAGAAACTATTGTGCACATGCTACTGTATCTTGTAGAAACACTGTAAGCTAAATTACAGAGAAAATACTCAGGCCAATGTGAACATTCTTCTTTATATTGTCATTTTGTTTTTGCTTTTTAAATTTTTTTATTGTTTTTTTTAAACTTTTTTTTATTATTTATTAGAGACAGAGAGAGAGAGAGAGAATATGGGCATGCCAGGGCCTCCAGCCACTGTAAACAAACTCCAGACGCATGCGCCCCTTTGTGCATCTGGCTTATGTGGGACCTGGAGAATTGAACCAGGGTCCTTAGGCTTCGCAGGCATGTGCCTTAGCCACTAAGCCACCTCTCCAGCCCGTTTTTTTTTTTTTTTTTTGGAGAGAGACACAGAAAGAGACAGAGAGAGGAAGACAGAGATGGGCGTGCCAGCAGCCTCTCAGTTGCTGAGAACGAAATCCAGATGTGTGGGCCCCCTTGTGGTCAAGTGCGGCATTGCGCCCTTGCGTCACTTTGCATCTGGCTAAAGGTGGGACCTAGAGATTGAAAACACTAGAGATTGGAACCAGCGCTCTTAGGCTTAGGAGGCAGGCGCCTTAACTGCTAAGCCGTCTGTCCAGCCCTTATTGTTTTGTATCAGAGAGTGAAGTGAGAGAAAGAATTGGCACGCCAGAGCCTCCAGCCACTGCAATCAAACTCCAGATGCTTGCACCATCTTGTGCACATGTGCGACCTTGCGCTTTCATCACCTTATGCATCTGGTTTAGATGGGACCTGGAGAGTCAAACAGGAGTCCTTAGGCTTTGCAGGCAAGCGCTTTAACTGCTAAGCCATCTCTCCAGCCCTGTTTTTGCTTTTTTGAGTTGGGGTCTTGCTATATTGCCCTGGCTGGTCTTCAACTTTTAGGATCAAGTGATTAGCCAGGTGTGGTGGTGCACGCCTTTAATCCTAGCACTTGGGAGGCAGAGGTAGGAGGATCACCATAAGTTCGAGGCCATCCTGAGACTACATAGTGAATTCCAGGTCAGCCTGGACTAGAGTGAGACTCTACCTCAAAAAAAAAAAAGAGAGAGAGAGAGAGATCTATCAGCCTCCATGTATACTTCCTTGAAGTGTGTATCAGCACCCACCTATTATGGACATTCTTGATGTTTCTTTCACAATTATATCCACTCTGTTAGCAAATACTGCCAATTTCAACATCAAAAAAATACTGAGTGTAAAGCTGGGCGTGGTGGCACACACCTTTAATCCCAACACTTGAGAGGCTGAGGTAGGAGGATCGCTGTGAGTTCGAGGCCACCCTGAGACTACATAGTGAATTCCAGGTCAACCTGGACTAGACTGAAACCCTACCTTAAAAAAACCAAAAATAAAATAAATAAAATAAAATATTGAGTATAACCACACCCCACCAGCTTCATCCAGGGTTTTCAATTCTGCCTCTTGTAGGCCTGGCTCCTCTCTGGTAGACAGATCTGCTTCTCTCTTCTGAAAATCCATTCCTCCTCACTCAGAAGCAGATGTTTACCCCACTATAGCATTTCACATAAAGCAGGAATTCAACAGCTTCTTGTTTGTGTGATACCTCTGATTATCAGAAATGGCCTTAGTATATATCTATTCTCACAACTTGTTTGGGAAAACAGTCTAAATGGCTCCAAATAAGATAGCCTATAAAACATACCCAAAAATAACTTGAAAATACATTAACTTATTATTCTTTTAGCAGTAAACAACAAAACAGAAATTTCTACAAAGAACTTTACCATATGACTTTAACCAACCTTAGTGAGAGAAGGGTAAAAGAGTGATTAGATTAAGACAAGAAATCACATGAGGACACACACAAACACACCTCTGCTAATCCACCAATGCCCACAGTAGATTGTAGCAGTACAGTTGGTAAGGGACAGAGAAGAAGGGAGCCTTCTAGGGGCTGGAGGGCTGGCTTAGTGATTAAGGTGTTTGCCTGCAAAGTCAAAGGATCCCAGTTAAATTCCCCCAGGACCCAGGTTAGCCAGATGCACAAGATGGCACATGCGTCTGTTCGTTTGCAGTGGCTGGAGGCCCTGGTGTACCCATTCTCTTTCTCTCTTTCCACTTCTTTCTCTTGTCAAATAAATAAAAATAATTTTAAAAAGCTGGGCATGGTGGTGCATGCCTTTAATCCCAGCACTTGGGAGGCAGAGGTAGGAGGATTGCCATGAGTTCAAGGCCACCCTGAGACTACACTGTAAATTCCAGGACAGCCTGAGCTAGAGTGAGACCCTACCTCAAAAAAACAAAATAAATAAGTTTTTAAAAAAGAGAGCCTTCTACTTCCAACTTCGGGCCCACAGATGTGTCATTCAGCCACTCACCACCCAGTGGCTAAGTTTCAGGCAACTACTGAGAGGCTTATGGTCTCTAACAGGGCATGCAACCAGTCTACTGTATCTTCTGTCCAAGTAGACACCACATGTACCACAGTAGAGACACTTCAGACTCTGCATCCATACTCACCTAGAATGAGGCCCACCATAGAGCTGAGGTAGCCGGTACCACTGCCAAGGTTCAGAAACGAGAGCCCAGGCTGCAAATCCAAGGCCTCCATCACCTCCGAATAGATGCACGGAGCAGAAAGATGAATGTTTCCATGCTTCCATGCCAAGTCTTTGTATGCATTTTCTTTAAACTCTTCAAGATAATAATCTGCTCGATCAATAGCTCGGAAAGCCTGCTCTACCAGGTCAGTTCTGATGTACTGGGCTTCTTTCAAATTATCGATCAACTCATCATTGTCCTCACCAGCACTCACAGCACCTCCCATGTTCAAGATTATACTCAAGCAAAGCTACAATTAAAATTTAAAGAACTGTGTACATTAAAGGCAATAGACAAACAAGGAACTCTCTATACACATGCTCATTTCAAATTCTGATTATGCTACAGATGGACTCTTTTTTTTTTTTTTTTTTGAGGTAAGGTCTCACTCTAACCCAGGCAGACCTGGAATACACTATGTAGTCTCAGGGTGGCCTCGAACTCATGGAGATCCTACCTCTGCTTCCCAAGTGCTAGGTTTAAAGACATGCACCACCATGGCCAGCTCAAGATGGAGTATCTTTTGTCAACAACTACCTCATTTTACAAACCTGTCAGATTTAACCAGGCATGGTAGGAGGATCCCTATGAGTTCAAGGCCAGCCTGAGACTACTTAGTGAATTCCATGTCAGCCTGGGCTACAATGAGATTCTACCTCAAAAACAAACAAACAAACAAACAAACAAACAAACAAACAAACAAACAAACGGGCTAGATTTAGAAAGAAAATTAAAAAGTTGGGGCTGGAGAGGTGGCTTAGTGGTTAAGCACTTGCCTGTGAAGCCTAAGGACCCCAGTTCCAGGCTCAATACCCCAGTATCCATGTAAGCCAGATGCACAAGGTGGTGCATGCATCTGGAGTTTGTTTGCAGTGGCTACAGGCCATGGTGTGCCCATTCTCTCCCTCTCTCTCTGCCTTTTTCTCTCTCTGTCTGTTGCCCTCAAATAAATAAATTAAAATAAAACAAAAAAAAATTTTTAATTGAACTTAAAAGTCAAGCAAACAGCAAATACTAAAAAGTTATTTGATGTTTATTTGAAATTAAAATTTAAGTGGTATCCTAATGTTAAATGGAACTCTACATCCCAACATACATATAAATTCCCCCTTGCCAAGCAATCTATTCAACTTGCTGACCTGGGTACTCTACTATTTAAATTTTAGATAAAAACACCCATAAAACTCTCTTCCCAAATAAAACACATTGGAACTAACTCCATATTATAATAAACACAAAAGAAATTTCAAGGCTGAAATTCAACAGTAAGAAGGGCCACTACTAGTACTATAACTTCCTCAACTCTCTCAAAAACATACTTCCTGGGCTGGAGAGATGGGCTGCAAAACCAAAGGACCCAGGCTCAATTCCCCAGGACCTATGTAAACCAGATACACAAGGTGGCACATGCATTTGGAATTCGTTTGTAGCGGCTGAAGGCCCTGGAACACCCATTCTCTCTCTCTCAAATAAATTTAAAAAAATAAAATAAATACTTCTTACCTCCTTCCAAGCTTCCAGTGAAGGGAAAAAAAAGCATGCCCTTTGAGTCCAACTACTAAAACACAATATTCAGGGTACAGAAAATGATCTTACCCCTAGAGAGGTCTTGTTCTTCCTAAAACTATAAAAAATAATCCTTCTGAATTTTATGCTGATCCCAAACGACTGGCTTTATTTCACGCAAGCTGGTGATGTTGATATACACAGATAAAAGAAACGCTATTGTACCTCAAAAGACTGGCAAGTTTTCTGAATCAAGACAGCCTCTTGATCAAGAGATCAGGGTTCAAGGTCATGTTCAGCAACTTCAAGGCCAGCCTGAGCTACATGAGACCCTTCATCTCACAACAGGTGAACAAAGTACATCATGACACAAATTCTTTTACATTTTATGGTGGAATATTCCATTATCATAATCAAGACCTGAGAGCTGAATAGTAGATTTTTTTTCAAATCAAGGTTCAGTTATTGTAACATCACCTCCTTTTAAAGTAGTTTCAGAGCCCTTGTTAGGCAACAGTCCGCAGCTATAACTAGCCCTTAGTGCTAATGAGGCTGGGCTTAATCTGGGATAAGCCACTTAGTTCTGAGGTTACTTCTGGTCTAATAGTCATCTTAACATTTGGGTCACTGGTTAAAAGTAGAGTCGTGTGCTTGGATGCTTAGATGTCAATTTAGGAACAGTCCTATATTTCACATACTTACTGAATCAAGGAAGTCACCTCTTTATCCTGAATATAATGCTCAGGTCTACCACTTAAAAATTTTTAGCAAATTACATCCTAAATTCTCAGCAGAGGCAGTCTATTGCAAGGACCTTCTTTGCTGCCAGTTATCATAGGCTGTTATAAGTGAGAAAACTGAATAACTGCACTAAATCCTGTAGAAATGCACTTTGCTCAGTAATACTTCAGTTGTTGCAACATTTGATTATCCATTTGGTTGTTACAGAAAAATTCTTACCTGTACTGTTGATTGTTGCATAATTAGTATGTTGCCTGTATTTCTACCTCTAGTAATGGGCTTTATTGCTAGATTTTAATAATCCAGGAACCTAGACACGTGCACAAGTTTTTTCAAAAGAAACATGGTTTACTCGCACAAAACTGATCAGTTTTGAGAGCTCATTAATGCCGTTGAAGTGGGTTTTGTGGGTGTGAAACAAGTGGTGAGAATTTGAATTGGTCCCTCTTATTATAGTATTGCAATTAAGTCTACTTAATTTATCAAGTCATGTTCATACCCTGATTTTATATACTTGTATCTATCAATAAACACTATGCTACTTACTTGATGGAGTTGTACATGCCTTTTAAGTACCACCTGCAAAGTTATAGAGGTTAATTTTGTTTTGAGGTACAGACTAATCACTTTAAAAACTTGGAAGAGGGCTGGAGAGATGGCTTAGCAGTTAAGGCACATGTCTGTGAAGCCTAAGGACCCCGGTTCGATTCTCCAGGTCCCACGTAAGCCCGATGCACATGGTGGTGCATGCATCTGGAGTTAGTTTGTAGTGGCTTGAGGCTCTGGTGCACCCTTTCTCTGTCCCTCTCTCCCTCTCTCTGTCTCTAATAAATAAATAAATAAATTTAAAAATATATTAAAAACTTGGAAGCAATTTAAATTCATAATTCCCTGTTCAGAAAACAGTAACACAAGATTGAAGATTACTAATTCTTCCTTGGGATAGTCTACTAGAACTAACCAGTATATTTTTAATAACCAAAGACAAAATCATAAGTATTGTAGATTTGGAGAAGAAATGTTATCATGCATAACAACAAAAACTTTGTGACATTGTCATGCTGAAATAGATTGGTGGTCTATAAGTAAGCACATCTGCCTGTTTTCCCAGGGATTCTAGTTTGCTATGGACATGTCTCAATGCTTCAGGAAAAATACTTAACTTCTTGATCCAACAGAAAGTCTGCAAGGAGGATGAAATTTATTTTCAGAACTTGAGATTTACCCATGCTCTCATCACTGACACTGAGGGGGCCTTAAAAGTGTCCTCTGCTCTCCTGGTTGTTCTTGGGCACACAAGAGCAAGAACCACCTGGTCTTGATGTAGGGAGACCCTCATGTAGGCAATAATTGGTAACACTGAGCCTTAGAGAACCTTAGAAAACATTCCATGTAGTTTACCAACAGTGATGGTCCTCATGTAGTCAGAAGTTAACTTTCTTAAGACATTAGCTATTTTCCCTAAAATTTTGGCTACTTAAGCTTATGGAGGATATCAAGTATAGCAAAAGTAAAGCTGAACAGTGAACAACCTACTTCAGATTGCAAAAGACCCAGCTGTAAAAATAGAGCTGAGCTGTGAACAGCCAGAGTTTGTTTTATTCAGCCAGGATACTGAGCAGAAGGTATGTGCTTATTATAGAAGTCATCTTTCATCCTATCAAATACTTTTTTAATTTTTTAAAAAATATCTCATTTAGGGGGCTGGAGAGATGGCTTAGCAGTTAAGAAGTTTGCCTACAAAGCCAAAAGACCTTGGTTTGATTCCCCAGGACCCATGTAAGCCAGATGCACAAGGTGGCGTGTGTGTCTGGAGTTCATTTGCAGTGGCTGGAGGCCCTGGTGTGCCCTTTCTCTCTCTCTCTCCACCCTCTCTGCCTTTCTCTCTCGCTCTCTCAAATTAAATAAATAAATAAATAAATAAATCATTTATTAGAGAGGGAAAGAGGCAGATAGAGACAATGGGCACACTAGGACCTCTAACCACTGCAAACACATATGCCACCTTGCTTATGTGGGCGCTAGGGAATCAAACTGGGTCCTTAGGTCTTGCAGGCAAGCACATTAACCACTAAGCCATCTCTCCAGCCCTCAATTACTTTTTAATGAAACTCCCTAACCCACCCCCCCCCCCAAAATGTCATTTTGTTCCAAAAAAATCTTTAGCAAGGAGACAGGGAGATGGCTCAGTTGTTTCCAAAAGCAGGACCCAAGTTTGATCACCAATACCCTCATAAAAATGCTATATGTGGTGTCACACACCTGTAATCCTACTGCTGGGGAGCTAGAGACAGGAAGATCTCCAGGGATCATTGGCAAGCTGGTCTAGCCTAATTGGTAAACTCCAGGCCATGAGAGATTCTATCCCAAAAAAGGTAGATGGTGTTACCATGGATGACATCCAAAACTGTCCTTAGACCATGTGGGCATGCACACAAAACTTTGGCAGGTGCCACAAAATATATATTGGGTACATTTCATTTTCTATTGGGTATTTATCACTTAATGAACTTTTCCTCACTTTGACAGTTTATTCCATATTAAAGGACAACATTTTAGTAAAAACAGCTACCACCTTTCTAATAGGTGTCACCTGCTAGTCACCACCTCATTAAACACAAGGTGAGACAAGTTGGGCTAAACAACTAAATTGCTATAGTCACAGTCAGCATAAGGAGGTGCTGTGGTGAAATCCAGTTGTCTGGCCAAAGGCTTTTGATTTGCACTCCATAAAGATACAGCTTTTAAGAATTCACAAGGGAGCAACATTCTTTGCACATACATCCTATTAATCTTTGTTTTTTTTGTTTTGTTTTGAGGTAAGGTCTCACTGTAGCCCAGGCTGACCTGGAATTCACTATAGTCTCAGGGTGGCCTTGAACTCATGCGATCCTACCTCTGCCTCCCAAGTGCTGGGATTAAAGGCGTGCAGCACCATGCCCGGAAATCTTGATTTTTTTTGAAGTAGGGTCTCGCTTAGCCCAGGCTGACCTGGAATTCACTGTAATCTCAGGATGGCCTTAAACTCATGGTTAGCCTCCTAACTCTGCCTCCTGAGTGCTGGGATTAAAGGCTGTGCCACCACGCCCAGTTTGTTAGTCTTTTTATTATGTGTGTGTGTGTGTGTGTGTGTGTGTGGTGTAGGCACACACACATATGCATGTGAAGGCCAGAGGCTGACATTGGGTGCCTTTCTCAATTGCTCTGTTCTTTATTTTACTGAGGCAGGGTCTCTCAGTAAACAGGACTTGTCAATTCAGTTTGTACTGGGGGTTCACATGCTGGGACTATAGGTGACCACCACACCCACCCATCATTTATGTGGGTGTTGCCAATGTGAGATCTGGTCCTTAGGTTTGCACACTAAGTACTTTATCCACTGAGCCATCTCCCCAGGCCCTTGTTAATCTTTTGATAACCAAGGTAGCCCTACCTATTACTACTGACAGGGTGTAGGTGACTATTTGTGGGGTCTGGTACTTATTAGCTTTATCTGATAAGCTAACACTCCCTCACATGGAAACATTACAGTTTAATGCTAGCATGGATATGTGTGAGCAGTTAACACAACATTAAAAAGCTCCACAGCACACCTGATGACACCCTCATCAAACCAAAACCTATCACTGTGCAGAATAAAATCCAATTGACTCCAACTTCTCCAAGAGTGGAGAAGCACTTTTAGGATGATACTCTTGAATGCACACTTTACTAATTACTGTAATCCTTACTGTAGTCCCTACTCAGAGGTGACAGGCACAGGACTAAACAGCAGCAGCCTGCGAAGCATCAGGATGAACACTGTCATCACAAGTAAAGCTGTGGTAATGGAGTTCTGGTTTATACTGTGTTTGGCAGACTATACAAGGCCAATAATCCATCTGGATGTCATTTCTTAAGAGGGTATCTTGTAGAGGATGACCTGGGGGGAAAGGGATCCCAAACCATCATCCTGAGGGTAAAATATGGAAACAACTAAGGCTTCTCGCCTTGAAAAACAGAATACTTACAAGGATTAGGGTAAGGCTGCCACATACCATTTGTGGTCCCTGACACTAAATAAAAGCCTGGCGAGTGGAGACAATTCCTACCTTTTTATACACAGAAAAGCTTTCAAACTATCAGAATTGCAAAAACTGAAAAAATGGCTTGGCAGTTAAAGGCACTTGCTTGCAAAACTTCCCAGGTTTGATTCCTCACTACTCACATAAAGCTAGACTAACAAAGTGGCACATGTGTCTAGGCAGTGGCAAGAAGCCCTGGCACACCCATTCTCAATCACTTTCTCTCTACCCCTGAAAGAAATAAAAATTTTGGAAAATTAAAAAAGAAATTATCTTTACTCATATATCCAACCAGATCTCAGTGATAGACAGAAAAGAGACAGGGCCAACTCAGAGGGCCCTTCAATTCCCCCAAGTGCAGCCACAGTGCATTCCACACATACTACTCCCTCATAGTAGAATGACACCCTATCAAGACCTAGAATGGAGTCGGCCTTAATCTTCACTGACAAGGACATGGACCACCCAATGCAGGCACTCTATTGAATGCAGAGAGGCAGATTCTCAGAAGGAGAGCCTAAAAGCCAGACAAAGGAGCCAAGCCCAGATAAGTCTTCCCTGGCTACTTTGGAAGATTCCCCAGCATTGTGGCCAATTCTTTTCTCCTCTGAAATAGATTCTAAAAAATAAAGTTCAAGATACAGTTTTTGTTTCAAACCTTGTCAACTCCCGACTTGCCTTTGACCTAACTAAAAATATTTTCTACTTAATGAAGTCAGGCTGTGGATCTGTAAGAGAGAGCAGATCCCAGAGTGAGCAACAGGTAGCCATGAGGTGGAGGGGAGGGGACTGAGAGATGAGGATGGGATGATGGCGGAGAGATGAAGAAGAGAGATGCGGGTGAGGGAGAAGTGCTGGAGGAGGTAAGGGGCTGTTGTATGAGATAAGGGGGTGCTGTGAGAGGTAAGGAGTGCTGTGGGAGGTAAGAGACGCTGGGCAGGTAAAGGGTGCTGGGGAAAGCTGCTACGTGGGGGGAGACATGGGAAAATAGGACTCTGGGAAAATGCTAGGGAACAAGGGCACTGAGGGACAGGTGACCAGGAGTAGAAGGCTGAGGAGGGGAAGGCCCAAGGGCGGCGGCTCTACCTCTGCGCTCCGCGGCCCGCCACTTTGGGCCGCCACTGCAGCTCCCCCGGAGCGTAGGCAGAGTCCACTGCTTCGGCGCCACTCAGACCTCGGCCGCGGTAAACATCCGCCGTCGCCTCTGCGCCTGCGCACGCGACCGCGGAACTGCGCGTGCGCTGCGGGGGCGGGGCCTAAAGGCGTTTTTACGCTCTGGCGAAGCCCAAAGGTGTTCCTGCATTCGTTTATTTATAGGGTGCCCTCGGCCTCTTGACCGCGAAGCCAAACGACGTATCGAGGCATTAAAGGCATGTTGGCCGGAGCAGGGACTGACTAAGGACACCTCCCCCTAGCCAGTGACGCTCAGGGACGGCCCACAAAACAGGAGTGACAAGAGTAAATGGGGTGATAGGGTGGGTGCCGCGCAATTGGCTAAAGGGCTGTACCACCAGGCTAAGGGTGTTGCCATCTGCACACCTGCACCGGACAGTCCGGCTCTTCTCTGGTCCTCAGCAGAGAAACAGACAGAATTAACTGCATTCTCCGCCTCCTTCAGAGCCACCTGCCAACTGTTCTGAGTTTTCTTTTGGGAAAAGCAGAAGCCTTGAATGCATACTCATTCCTCTGACCTCCCTTTCCTTTTGCACAGCTTGGAGCATACATGTTGAAGAAGGGAGCATCAAGGAAAAAGGAGCCTGGATCCCTGAGTCAACATCTGTAAGAGCCACTCAGCCTGCAATGGACTGTGATACAAATGAGAAATAAGTAATTATGCTGTTTTTAAAAGTGTATATGGAAGGGTACAAGACACATTGTAAACACCACAATCATGATAGAAAAGAACAAAATTAGAGAACTGACACTATCTGATTTCATGGCTTACTATAAAATTACAGTAATCAAGTGTGGTATTAGCATACAAAATAAATGGAACAGAATAGACCCACACATGTATAGTAAATTCACCTTTGTTAAAGGGGAAAAAAATCCAATAAAGAAAGGATAGTCTTTTCAACAAATAATGTTGGAACAACTAGATATTCACATGCAAAACTAGATTGAAGACAAATCTCACATTTTCTACATAAAACTTCTAGAGTGTGCTCGGTACTCGGCTACCTACCTCCCCAGGAGTCCTCAACCGGGGGAGACAAGTGAAAAACCCAAAAAGAAAAAGAAACAAAAGCCCCAGGAGGCTCCTCAGGAAAATGGAATGAATGACTCACCTGTCGCTCTTCCTAAGCCCAAGAAAAAGAAAGCTTTTTCCAAGGAGGAGTTGGTTAGTGACCTTGAGGAGGAGGCTAGTGGCAGCACCAGTCTTCCAAAGAGGAAAAAGTCATCTAAGGAAGAAATGGTAAATGAACCAGAAGAGGTGGGCAAAAAGAGTGTCTCCAAGAAGAGAAAATTCTCTTCCACGGAGGAACTGGTTAGCAGTGGGCCTGAAGAGGCTTCTGGCAGCAAGACCAGTGTCAAAAAAAAAAAAAAAAAAAAAAAAAGAAAGAAAGAAAAGAAAAAGAAAAAGTCACAGAAAGCATCCCAGGAGTAGACTAGACATTCCATGGGGGCAAGGGGCATGCCCCAAAGGTGACCTTGTATATCCCATGTCCATTAACCCCAATAAAAACAAATTCACACACACACAAAAAAAAAACCTTCTAGAGTGTAGCAGAAAATCTAGGTGGCCAGGCATGGTGGTGCATGCCTTTAAAATCCCCATACTTTAGAGTCTAAGATGAGAGGCTCACCTTGAGTTTGAGACCAGCCTGGACTAGAGTGAGACACTGCCTGGAAAAAAAAATCCTTAGTGAACACTGTAAGCTTTAAATTTGGCCAGCCAGGCCAAATGAGCCAATGGGTGCAATAGTGGCATGTCTGTTATGGGGGAAACCAACTGCTCTCTAATTGGACTGGAGGCCCGCTCCATGGGAGGGAACACATCCCTGATACTGAAAATGTACAACAGGGGTAATCATGAGCCCTAAGAGTGTAATGTCTGCTGGTGTCTCGCTAAATGTATATACTATGCTCACCAAACTGCCCAGTAAGCACTTCTCTGAATGTCCACACCCATATATTAATGCTACTCTCACTTTTGGTTAGAGAAGCTTCTCTTTTCAGATGGTGGCGACCTTGGGATGACTCAGAAGGCACCATGGTGCTGAGAAGACGTGATAGAGGAGTGCTCAGCACTGAAAAATCTCAAACCTACCTTCCAAGGCTCAGGATCCATTGCGGAAGAGGGGGCAGAAAGAATGTAAGAGCCAAAAGAAGGGTAGGACTGCTTACAATGCACTCTTCCAGACACAAAATGGCCTGGATATCCATGATCTCACAGTGCTTGACACTACCTACACAAGACCATCATAATAGGATGAAAAGAGGATGACATCAAAATAAAAGAGAAAAAAGCCGGGCGTGGTGGCGCATGCCTTTAATCCCAGCACTTGGGAGGCAGAGGTAGGAGGATTGCCGTGAGTTCGAGGCCACCCTGAGACTACATAGTTAATTCCAGGTCAACCTGGGCCAGGGTGAGACCCTACCTCCTCAAAAACCAAAAAGAAACAATAAGGGAGCTGGAGAGATAGCTTAGCAGTTAAGGTACTTGCCTCAAAAACCTAATGACCCAGGTTTGACTCCCTAGTGCCTACAAAGAGTCAGATTCACAGAATGGCGCATGCATCTGGAGTTCATTTGCAGCAGCTGGAGACCCTAGAACACCCATTCTCTCTCTTTATCTCTCTTCTTTCTAGCTCTTTCTGCTTAAATCAGTAAAAATATTTTTTAATTATTTATTTTTTTAATATTTTTCTATTTTTGGAGAGAGACACAGAGAGAGACAGACAGAGAGAGGGAGAGGGCGACAGATAGAGAATGGGCGCGCCAGCAGTCTCTCAGCTGCTGTGAACAAAATCTAGATGCGTGCGCCCCCTTGTAGGCAAGTGCGGCATTGCGCCCTTGCATCACTTTGCATCTGGCTAAACGTGGGACCTGGAGATTGGAACCGGGTGTTTAGGCTTAGCAGGCAGGCGCCTTAACCACTAAGCCGTCTCTCCAGCCCAGTAAAAATATTTTTGAAAACTCAATAAGAACACAAAAATGGGCAAAAGCATTGATCAGATCACTCAGTAAAGAAAATAAGCAGATGGAAAAATGATCTTATGAATAGATATTCAACCTCATATATCATTAGCAAATTGCAGATTTACAAAACAATGAGATACCACTATAGACCTATTAGAATGGCCAAAATTCAAAATATTGGAAACACCAAATGCTGATGAGGAGGTAGAGAAACAAAGAAGCTTTGATCATTGTTGTAGGAATGAAAAATGGTAAAGCCACTTTGAAAGATAGTTTGCCAGTTGTTTTGTTTGTTTGTTTTGAGGTAGGGTCTCACTCTAGCCTAGGCTGACCAGGAACTCAGTAATTCCAGGCTGGCCTCTAACTCACGCTGATTCTTATACCTTAGCCTCCTGAGTACTGGGATTAAAGGCATGCACCAACATACAAAACAACCAGTTTCTTACTACACTAAACATAGTGTTACCATAGATCCAGTATTTTAAGACTAGCATGGTGACACACACCTTTAATCACAGCACATGGGAGGCAGAGGTAAGAGGATCAATTGAAGCCAGCCTGGGCTAGAGTTAGACCCTACTTAAAAAGACCAAAAAAAAAAAAAAAAATGGCCTGGCCTGTAATCCCAGAATTTAGAAAGAGAATCGGGAGTTCAAAGCTAGCCCTGAGCTACATGAGAACCTGGCCCCCTCCAAAAAAAAGATCAGCATTTGGACTACTAGGTATTTGTCCAAATGACTACTATACACAAAACCAGTACATAGATATTTATAAGAGCTTCAGTCATAATTACCAAAAATTGTAAACAATCAAGATATTCTTCAGTAAGTGAATGATAGCTATGGCATATCTGTATAATAGGGTATGGTGGTTTGATTCAGGTGTCCTCCATAAACTTATGTATTCTGAATGCTAGGTCTCCAGCTGGTGTAATTTTGGAAATTGGAGCATACTGGAGGTGATGTATTGTTGGAGGCAGACTTATGGGTGTTCTAGCCAGCTTCCCCTTGCCAGTGTTTGGCACACTTACCTATTGCTGTTGTCCATCTGATGTTGGCCAGGAGATGATGTCCGCCCTCTGCTCATGCCATCATGGAGCTTCCCCTTGATTCTGTAAACCAAAATAAACCCTTTCCTCCACAAGCTGCTCTTGGTCAGGTGTTTTCTGACAGCAATGTGAACCAGACTGCAACATAGGGTATTAATGATTTTTAACAAAAGTGAGCAACTGAGCCGTGAAAAAGACATAGAGGAAACTTGAAATGCTTATTACTAAATGAAAGAAAACAGTATGAAAAGTCTACATGTATAATACTAAAGACATGACATAATGTCTTAATATAATTATAAATTAATAATACATACATAATATATTATAATAATATGTCTTAATATAATAATAATTATAAAGTAAAAATTTTAGAAGCAGTAAAAAAAAATCAGTGATTGCCAGGGACAGAGTAGATCAACCCCACAGGGCTGGGGATATAGCTCAGTAATGAAGGAGAAGTAGGAGAAATCTAATTTCTTTTAGGCAGTTTCAGAAAGAATCAGGAGATGCCACTCCATATGCCAGCCCTCCGTGGCACAAATGGAACTCTCAGCAGGAATGGAACTCTTGTCTGATCCAAGACTTATCTACAACTGGCTACAGTGGCCCCTGCTGCTCACAGTCTAGCATACCACCTAGGTGGGCTGGCTTTGGGGTCCACCCTGACCTCCAAATCTACAAACCCATCCGATTTTACATTTACACAATGGAGTTCTACTCAGCAGTAAAGAAAAATGAAGTTATGAAATTTGCTGGAAAATGGATGGATCTGGAAAGGATTATACTTAGTGAGGTAATCCAGGCCCAGAAAGCTAAATGTCACATGTTTTCTCTCATATGTGGATCCTAGCTACAAATGATTGGACTTCTATGTGAGTACAAATAAAACTCGTAGCAGAAGCCAGTAAGCTAGAAAGGGGATATAAAGGGAATAGAAAGGTAGGGAGGAAGACTTAATAGGATGGTATTGTATATATGTAAGTAGAAGAACAGATTAATGGGGGTGAAAAGGCCTAAGTGAGGTCAGGGGAAGAGATTGAGTAAAGGAATGGTGGAGGGAGAGCTAATCAAAATCTAAGAGGATATAAATAAGTCATATGAAAGCCTACTTTTTTGGACAATGGGACACTCAGAAGCCATAGATTGTTAGTAGAAAATTTTCAGTGCCAGGGATGGGATATCTTCCAGTGAGTTGTTGGCCAGGGAGGTCACCAAAACATTACAGGCCACTGCTGAGGCTCTCAGTTTCCCACCAGGAATAGATGGTAAGACCCTATTGCTGAAGACTCCACATACTTGGTCGGCAAGTTCACTGAGAAAACCTGCTGGAGTTGAGCTGAAAGCCTCCTCCATGAGGACCAGCTGACAGAAAGTTGGAAAAACTACACTGCATGCAGTTCAATGGGAGAGAGAAAACACCAGTGAAGGTACTCAACAGTGAACACTGCAAGCTTTAAATTTGGCCAGCCAGGCCAAATGAGCCAATGGGTGCAATAGTGGCATGTCTGTTATGGGGAAACCAACTGCTCTCTAATACTGAAAATGTACAACAGGGGTAATCATGAGCCCTAAGAGTGTAATGTCTGCTGGTGTCTGGCTAAATGTATATACTATGCTCACCAAACTGCCCAGTAAGCACTTCTCTGAATGTCCACACCCATATATTAATGCTACTCTCACTTTTGGTTAGAGAAGCTTCTCTTTTCAGATGGTGGCGACCTTGGGATGACTCAGAAGGCACCATGGTGCTGAGAAGACATGATAGAGGAGTGCTCAGCACTGAAAAATCTCAAACCTACCTTCCAAGGCTCAGGATCCATTGCGGAAGAGGGGGCAGAAAGAATGTAAGAGCCAAAAGAAGGGTAGGACTGCTTACAATGCACTCTTCCAGACACAAAATGGCCTGGATATCCATGATCTCACAGTGCTTGACACTACCTACACAAGACCATCATAATAGGATGAAAAGAGGATGACATCAAAATAAAAGAGAAAAAAGCCGGGCGTGGTGGCGCATGCCTTTAATCCCAGCACTTGGGAGGCAGAGGTAGGAGGATTGCCGTGAGTTTGAGGCCACCCTGAGACTACATAGTTAATTCCAGGTCAACCTGGGCCAGGGTGAGACCCTACCTCGAAAAAAACCAAAAAGAAACAATAAGGGAGCTGGAGAGATAGCTTAGCAGTTAAGGTACTTGCCTCAAAAACCTAATGACCCAGGTTTGACTCCCTAGTGCCTACAAAGAGTCAGATTCACAGAATGGCGCATGCATCTGGAGTTCATTTGCAGCAGCTGGAGACCCTAGAACACCCATTCTCTCTCTTTATCTCTCTTCTTTCTAGCTCTTTCTGCTTAAATCAGTAAAAATATTTTTTAATTATTTATTTTTTTAATATTTTTCTATTTTTGGAGAGAGACACAGAGAGAGACAGACAGAGAGAGGGAGAGGGCGACAGATAGAGAATGGGCGCGCCAGCAGTCTCTCAGCTGCTGTGAACAAAATCTAGATGCGTGCGCCCCCTTGTAGGCAAGTGCGGCATTGCGCCCTTGCATCACTTTGCATCTGGCTAAACGTGGGACCTGGAGATTGGAACCGGGTGTTTAGGCTTAGCAGGCAGGCGCCTTAACCACTAAGCCGTCTCTCCAGCCCAGTAAAAATATTTTTGAAAACTCAATAAGAACACAAAAATGGGCAAAAGCATTGATCAGATCACTCAGTAAAGAAAATAAGCAGATGGAAAAATGATCTTATGAATAGATATTCAACCTCATATATCATTAGCAAATTGCAGATTTACAAAACAATGAGATACCACTATAGACCTATTAGAATGGCCAAAATTCAAAATATTGGAAACACCAAATGCTGATGAGGAGGTAGAGAAACAAAGAAGCTTTGATCATTGTTGTAGGAATGAAAAATGGTAAAGCCACTTTGAAAGATAGTTTGCCAGTTGTTTTGTTTGTTTGTTTTGAGGTAGGGTCTCACTCTAGCCTAGGCTGACCAGGAACTCAGTAATTCCAGGCTGGCCTCTAACTCACGCTGATTCTTATACCTTAGCCTCCTGAGTACTGGGATTAAAGGCATGCACCAACATACAAAACAACCAGTTTCTTACTACACTAAACATAGTGTTACCATAGATCCAGTATTTTAAGACTAGCATGGTGACACACACCTTTAATCACAGCACATGGGAGGCAGAGGTAAGAGGATCAATTGAAGCCAGCCTGGGCTAGAGTTAGACCCTACTTAAAAAGACCAAAAAAAAAAAAAAAAAGACTGGCCTGGCCTGTAATCCCAGAATTTAGAAAGAGAATCGGGAGTTCAAAGCTAGCCCTGAGCTACATGAGAACCTGGCCCCCTCCAAAAAAAAGATCAGCATTTGGACTACTAGGTATTTGTCCAAATGACTACTATACAAAAACCAGTACATAGATATTTATAAGAGCTTCAGTCATAATTACCAAAAATTGTAAACAATCAAGATATTCTTCAGTAAGTGAATGATAGCTATGGCATATCTGTATAATAGGGTATGGTGGTTTGATTCAGGTGTCCTCCATAAACTTATGTATTCTGAATGCTAGGTCTCCAGCTGGTGTAATTTTGGAAATTGGAGCATACTGGAGGTGATGTATTGTTGGAGGCAGACTTATGGGTGTTCTAGCCAGCTTCCCCTTGCCAGTGTTTGGCACACTTACCTATTGCTGTTGTCCATCTGATGTTGGCCAGGAGATGATGTCCGCCCTCTGCTCATGCCATCATGGAGCTTCCCCTTGATTCTGTAAACCAAAATAAACCCTTTCCTCCACAAGCTGCTCTTGGTCAGGTGTTTTCTGACAGCAATGTGAACCAGACTGCAACATAGGGTATTAATGATTTTTAACAAAAGTGAGCAACTGAGCCGTGAAAAAGACATAGAGGAAACTTGAAATGCTTATTACTAAATGAAAGAAAACAGTATGAAAAGTCTACATGTATAATACTAAAGACATGACATAATGTCTTAATATAATTATAAATTAATAATACATACATAATATATTATAATAATATGTCTTAATATAATAATAATTATAAAGTAAAAATTTTAGAAGCAGTAAAAAAAAATCAGTGATTGCCAGGGACAGAGTAGATCAACCCCACAGGGCTGGGGATATAGCTCAGTAATGAAGGAGAAGTAGGAGAAATCTAATTTCTTTTAGGCAGTTTCAGAAAGAATCAGGAGATGCCACTCCATATGCCAGCCCTCCGTGGCACAAATGGAACTCTCAGCAGGAATGGAACTCTTGTCTGATCCAAGACTTATCTACAACTGGCTACAGTGGCCCCTGCTGCTCACAGTCTAGCATACCACCTAGGTGGGCTGGCTTTGGGGTCCACCCTGACCTCCAAATCTACAAACCCATCCGATTTTACATTTACACAATGGAGTTCTACTCAGCAGTAAAGAAAAATGAAGTTATGAAATTTGCTGGAAAATGGATGGATCTGGAAAGGATTATACTTAGTGAGGTAATCCAGGCCCAGAAAGCTAAATGTCACATGTTTTCTCTCATATGTGGATCCTAGCTACAAATGATTGGACTTCTATGTGAGTACAAATAAAACTCATAGCAGAAGCCAGTAAGCTAGAAAGGGGATATAAAGGGAATAGAAAGGTAGGGAGGAAGACTTAATAGGATGGTATTGTATATATGTAAGTAGAAGAACAGATTAATGGGGGTGAAAAGGCCTAAGTGAGGTCAGGGGAAGAGATTGAGTAAAGGAATGGTGGAGGGAGAGCTAATCAAAATCTAAGAGGATATAAATAAGTCATATGAAAGCCTACTTTTTTGGACAATGGGACACTCAGAAGCCATAGATTGTTAGTAGAAAATTTTCAGTGCCAGGGATGGGATATCTTCCAGTGAGTTGTTGGCCAGGGAGGTCACCAAAACATTACAGGCCACTGCTGAGGCTCTCAGTTTCCCACCAGGAATAGATGGTAAGACCCTATTGCTGAAGACTCCACATACTTGGGTAGCAAGTTCACTGAGAAAACCTGCTGGAGCTGAGCTGAAAGCCTCCTCCATGTGGACCAGCTGACAGAAAGTTGGAAAAACTACACTGCATGCAGTTCAATGGGAGAGAGAAAACACCAGTGAAGGTACTCAACAGTGAACACTGCAAGCTTTAAATTTGGCCAGCCAGGCCAAATGAGCCAATGGGTGCAATAGTGGCATGTCTGTTATGGGGGAAACCAACTGCTCTCTAATTGGACTGGAGGCCCGCTCCATGGGAGGGAACACATCCCAGATACTGAAAATGTACGACAGGGGTAGTCATGAGCCCTAAGGGTGTAATGTCTGCTGGTGTCTCGCTAAATGTATATACTATGCTCACCAAACTGCCCAGTAAGCACTTCTCTGAATGTCCACACCCATATATTAATGCTACTCTCACTTTTGGTTAGAGAAGCTTCTTCTTTTCTTTTCAGATGGTGGCGACCTTGGGATGACTCAGAAGGCACCATGGTGCTGAGAAGAAGTGATAGAGGGGTGCTCAGCACTGAAAAATCTCAAACCTACCTTCCAAGGCTCAGGATCCATTGCGGAAGAGGGGGCAGAAAGAATGTAAGAGCTAAAGGAAGAGTAGGGCTCCTTACAACGTGCTCCTCCAGACACAAAATGGCCTGGATATCCATGACCTCACAGTACCTGACACTACCTACCATAAGACCATTATAATAGGAGGAAAAGATCATGACATCAAACTGAAAAGAGAGACTGATTGAGAGGGGGAGGGAATATGATGGAGAGTGAAGTTTCAAAGGGGAAAGTGGGGGGAGGGAGAGAAGTACCATGGGATATTGTCTACAATTAAAGAAGGTGTCAATAAAATAAATAAATAACAAAAAATAAAAATAAATAAAATCTGTGGCCTTCTTCCCTGTCACTCTCTCTACCTGCTTCTCTCTCTTCACTGTGGCCACAGGGATACATGTGAGTCTGGCCTTTCCCTCCTCCCCAGCCTGGCTGGGTGGAGACGAGAGCATAGTACTGTTTCTTGGTCTGGGGAAACTTTTCTGTTTGTCTCTGCTTTATAGTTTGGGGTAACTTTTTTACCTTAATTACATGTATGATTTTCCTCTGATCTCTAAATCTACCACTTGTATATTTTCCTTACAGTCCAGATCTAATACATGGATGCTTTCATTAATTCTAGGCCTGCCACCTGTGTAACTTCTCTAAACTCAGGGTAGCCATGGGTATAACTCTCTTTGAAGGGTTAATAGCCTTCTCTGACAACTAGAGGGAACTAAAGAGTTAATAACTAACATTAAGATGAGAAGACCATAAAGAATGAGACATCCAGTCCTCCCTGGTCAACTCTGCTAAAGAGCCTATTCCGAGCAAATAACTTTGATGCCTTATCTACTTCCCTTGGACCTGCAGCTAATTTAGTCTGTTTGCCTTAGGATCCTCCTTATAAGTTTGAACCCCAGCCTGACTAGAGGCCTCAGCCTTCATCCCCCAAGAAAGCTGAGGTCCCTTGCTACCTCCCAATAAACAATATGTCTGTAGAGATCAAGTCCAGTGTTCTTTCTTGCTTTTCTCCTACACTTTCCTTACACTCTTTACTATTCATTTCTCATCTGAATTTCTCGGTCTCTGCTTGATATTTTCCCTGTGTTATTCTTCCTTAAGCTCCCGTTTACCCGCTTAACTTCCTTCCATGGGGAAGCATAAAGTGGATGCTGATTCTTCTAAATCTCCCTATATATGCTCCTAAGTTCTATCTTCCTCTTAAACAGCTCTATGAACTATCCTCCACAACCTTGTGGCTCTACTCCAGTCTTTTCTTAAAAACCTCAATTTCTCTTAAATGAACCTTATGAATTATACAGTGTTTCTGAACTATATAGTGACTCTGATCCAACAAATGGTGCTAAAACCTGATGGGTCTTGGGGTCTGTAGGCCCCAATCCTCTTCTCCAGGTGACCTTTTGGTCCCCAGAAGTGCATGAGGCTGGCTGCT
The DNA here is from genome assembly GCA_036365145.1 of Orientallactaga sibirica. Lineage (NCBI taxonomy): Eukaryota > Metazoa > Chordata > Mammalia > Rodentia > Dipodidae > Orientallactaga > Orientallactaga sibirica. The sequence goes on along the minus strand of JAEOAD010001557.1, from coordinate 3,204,270 downwards.
TACCTGAGGAGACTGAGGAAACTCTGGCCAGGGCCACTGTGGTGTTTTTCCAAAATCCCTTGCTGACTTCAGGCCAGCCTCTGAGCCACCACCTGGGTAGTCCAAAGGACTATGCTCTCCTATACCCCTCCTCTTTCCCTTTCATACTGGGTTCCACTGAGCGTTCAAATGTCCACCATGCTTACTACATAGGTTTAATGGTTACCAGTAAGCTACCTGAAGCTTGGGCTTTGCATATTTTGTCTTCATAAGCAGTGCAGACTCTGTGAAATCAGGGGTCTTATTGATGTTTTTGAGTAAACTCAGTCTTCAGTCTGTCAGCCCTTTCCAGGGCCCCTACTCACTTTCCTATCTATACTGACCTCCAGCAGATGCCTCTTGCCACTTGATACTCCACCCATCCAACACTCCATCAAAATTCATTAAGGTAAAGCCCCAGACTCAGTCTAGAGGCACCCTAGACTGTCCTTCCAGACCCTAGGGGTCCTCTGGCTCTTTTGCCTCCAGCTTTAAGCCTCCCAGGGTGAAGACTGCCCTTCTCCACTCCTGGGATCTCTGTCTATCTCTAAATGTTGGATCAGAATTGGGGCTGAACCAACTACAGTGATGTGGAAATAAAGAAAGAATATTATGACCTCAACAGCAAGCTGTTCTTTATTGTAGAACAAATGAACAATGCAAGACGGCCAGCCCCATTCCATGGGATTGAGGCTGCCGCACTCAGAAACAGCTAAACTGGATATTTACAGGGACAAGCCAGGCAAATAAAGGTGGAAGGGAGAAGGGAAAGGGATGTAACAGGTCATTTTCTTTGTTGACTTGTTTTCCCAGGTAGGACTCTTAGGTTTTGACTAGTTGTTTGATGATAATGGGTTTGCTGGCTCCTGTGCCAAAGTGACCTTATCAGGTTGTGGTTTGGGAAGTTATTACAACCCAAAAGAATTTCCTTTGTGCTAAAGCCTATTCCAGGGCCACCATGTAATTTCTGTGACTCTAATGATTGCTGGCTGGGACCCCAGACTTATTAATCCTTACACTAATGCCTCCAGCTTTATCTAGATATCAAGCAATGACTTAATACCTAGATCTAGCACCACCTTACCTATCTGTAAAAATGGGCTCTAAGCCTGTTATAGGAATTAACAAGTTGATGAGAATAATCAGGCAAAATCCACTTCAGAGAGAGGGAGAGAGCCTTTATTCACTCAAGGACCTCTGCTGGCTAACACCAAAAACTGACAGAGGCCTTGAACCCAGATTGTGCTAGATTTATATACCTTTTACAATCCTTTGTCTGGATTCTCCTGTGCTTGGAGGGGGGAGAGATTTACATCCATGAGGGTAGGGTTCTGTCAAATAAGATTAAGTACAGGCAGCTGTCTCCTGAGATAAGGTATTTATATATCATCCAAAGGGGTCAGGCTCAGAGTCACAGAATTCTTGTTAGCTACCATCAAAGGAATCTTCCCCACTGCAGTTTCAGAGAAGGGAAATGCAACATCTATGGCTTCACTGAAAGTCCTAGGCACATTTACATTTCTTACAGATACATTGGTTATACTCCATCTAAACTAATATAATTAATATGATATATAATTAATATAACATAAACTAAAATATTAGATATATGGTATTTCTTCAATAAGCTCTCCATTCCCAAGGACACTCCCTTGGGGTGCTAAAATCAAATCTGAAAATCATTGGGCCAGACTGACCTCAAAGCCAAACTTTTTAAAAATATATTTTATTTTTATTTATTTATTTGACAGAGAAAGAGGGAAAGAGAGAGAGAATGGGTGCGCCAGGGCCTCCAGCCCCTATAAACAAACTCCAGATGCATGCACTCCTTGTACAGCTGGCCAACGTAGGTCCTGGGGAATCTAACCTGAATCCTTTGGTTTTGCAGGCAAACACCTTAACCGCTAAGCCATCACTCCAGCCCAAAGCCAAACTTTTAAGTCCGCTTTCTACACTTGACCCCAATTTGGAACTTTCATATATTACAAGTCCTCACTGATTTGGACAACTTCATAAGGTGAAATGGCAAGGGATCTGAGATTCCTTATTCTCAATTCTTTTTCCATTTGTGTGTGCACTTCTCTGTCAAGATTGCTATGCTAACCATATTTTCCTTCTCCTTTCTCTCTGCCGATGACTGCTCCCAGTGCTTGTCTGAGTTTTATCACTCCTGAAGGCCTCTCCTCCAGAGATGACCTTGGCTCGCTCTCTCTCTCTCTCACCAGACTCAAGCCGTTTCCCCAAATTGGGTACACACTCTTCTAGACTGTCCCAAGTCTGCCTCCAAAAGGGACACCTGTCTTTACTGGGCCTCAACTTCTTCATATTGATACCTGTTTTCTCTCTTTTTGCTTTCCCCCTGCAGAGGAGGTAGGACAATCACAGTAAACCACCTCACAGCTAGATAAAATAAACAAAGACAGGCACCTAGGGAGGTCCTTGCCTGTGGCTAATGGCTAGTAGAAAAAAAAAAGTCACTTTAAAATTCAAACGAAGGACAGCTATTGTCCTGTTGTTATGGTGGCTGCTTATCCCAGGCCAAAACTGAAATCTTAAACAATTTCTGGTATCCACTCTATCTCTCTCCTTTCACCTTGATAAATTGCTTGAAAATTCCAGCTACCCTGGGCTCTCAAAACTCCCAGGTGGTTGGAACAAATCTCCACAGCTGGATAGAATAATTCACCTGCCCTGACTCCAACCATAGAGAGGCCATTTGCCATATCCACTGAGTCAGTTAACGCTGGACCATCTTTAGCCCAAGGAGGGGTGAATAAGCCTCTGTCCATCTATCTATCTTCATGAGGTACCTAGGAAGATAGACCCAGCTCCCTTGTCTTGTCCTCGGTGGACTGCCCTGGGAGCCTCCATTTAGAAGGACTGCTTTCCTTCTAAACCCCTGTCCTTTTCCAGGAGAAGGTTCTGGCCTTTGTCTTCAGATCAAGGACTCCTGATCCTCAGACAGATGCCCTGGAACTTCTCACCCCTCTGTGGGTTCTGTGAACTAAAGTTCCCAGAAAACATCTGTATCTGATGCACCTACTTCCAACAAGACTGAATGGTATTATAAAGCCGTGATCACAGAGATGGAATGTTGCAAGTCACAGCCAAATTACCTTGGGCTACCTTTAGCCCCTTAATAGCCATTTATTGCCCACCTCTGGATCTGAACTAACATCCTGGTGACTATCAGTTGATCAGGTATAATCCTTTTTGGAATACAAGAATAGACCCCCAGCTTCTACCAGACCAAGAGCTAAGAATATCATGATAAAGCATCTGAGGCCTATGGCGGAGATTTCCCCACTTTGCTATAACCCACCTACCTAATGGTCAGCCAGTGTATTTTGAAAAGTGCCTTGATTTATGATTTTCTTTTGTTCTGTAACTATAAAACCTTCATGAAATTGTTAATACATTAAAGCCAGGTGTGGTGGGGCATGCCTTTAATCCCAGCACTTGGAAGGCAGAGGTAGGAGGATTGCCGTGAGTTCGAGGCCACCCTGAGACTATGTAGTGAATTCCAGGTCAGCCTGAGCTAGAGTGAGACTCTACCTCAAAAAACCAAAAAAAAAAAAAAAAAAAAAAAAAAAAAAAAACCAAAAATGTTAACACATTAGCACATGGAATTTGGGGCAACCTAAATCTGTGTTCTTGAGCCATGGCCAATCATATTTGGCTCCAGAGTAAACTATCTCTTACCTCCTTTGAGGTGAGAGCTGTGTCTTTTGCATCAACAGTTCTCAAATTTCCTAAACTCCACTGGCCTCCCTATTGGGTTGTCTCCTGACCAATCTTCAAATTCTTGGTCTAAAAGCACCTCTTTTTTTTTTTCAAGGTAGGGTCTCACTCTACCTCAGGCTGACCTGGAATTCACTATGTACTCTCAGGGTGGCCTTGATCCTTCTACCTCTGCCTCCCAAGTGCCGCCTGACCCACCTCATTTTTACTGCAATACAGTTTGGCCACAAAACAGGTGGGACAATGATTACCTTTGACTGAAAATGACGCATTTGGCTTCCAAATTCTTAAAGATCTTGATAACTTTGTAAACTGGATCAGGCAACTAGCTCTATTCTTCTACTCATCTCTTCTCTGTCAGTTCTGCTCTCTGACCCAGGCCCTCCTGGGGGAACAACCTTCCTTCCACCCCATTAAACAGTTCATATTAGCAACCTGCCTTGTCTTAGTCCAGAAAGATGACCACAAGCCCTCCTTTACTGTGCTACTGCAAATGACAATCTCTCTCTTTCTCTCTGTGTAATCTTAAATTGCACTTAAATTTGCTTAACCTGTTTCTGTTCAAAGTACATCCATAAAACTGGCCTTTGAGGCTGGAAAGATAGCTTAGCAGTTAAAGGCACTCGCTTGCAAAGCCCAATGGCCTGGGTTCAATTTCCCAGTACCCAAGTAAAGCCAGATGCACAAAGTGGCACATATGTCTGAAGTTTGTTTGAAGTTGCAAGAAGCCCTCATTTGGCCATACTCACTCACTCTTTCTCTCTTTCCCTCTCCATCTCAAATAAATACATAAAATATATATTTTTAATTTTAAAAATTTATTTATTTATTTTTTTGGAGAGAGACACAGAGAGAGACAGACAGAGAGGGAGAGGGAGACAGATAGAGATGGGCGCGCCAGCAGTCTCTCAGCTGCTGTGAATGAAATCCAGATGCGTGCGCCCCCTTGTGGGCAAGTGCGGCATTGCGCCCTTGCGTCACTTTGCATCTGGCTAAATATGGGACCTGGAGATTGGAACCGGGTGCTTAGGCTTAGCAGGCAGGAGCCTTAACTGCTAAGCCATCTCTCCAGCCCTCTACATAAAATATTTTAAAATAAATATATAAAAATAAAAATACAACTTTTAAGGCATAAATTTCAGGGATAGGGAGATGCAAACAAAGGCAGCAATGTAATTCAGAAGCCAGAAAACTCACAGGGAGGCCACAAATGGCCCAGGAAAAGCAAAATATTGAATTCTAGCTAGAGCATAGGAATCTTATAACCAACACAAACTACCAACATCCGCAGGAACTGGTAGCACCAGGCTCTACTGGAGATGTTCAAGTGTTCAAACAAAGACAATGGGTGGCAAATGTTTCCAGAATCAACAGATTCCCCAGGTCCCTGCCCTGATAAAAGAATTCTCCCCATCCTCTGTAGAAACCACAGCTTCATCCTCCAGAAAAAGTCAGAGCAAGGTTGAGAGAGAAGATCTTACTGTGGGAAGTCCCACAGAAAAATGAATTCTAGATGGTGTCCACCTATGACTTCAAGACAATCCACTCCTAGTGCCCAGGCCAGTGGCCCAGCAGTCTCTCAAGCAAGAGATAGCATCTCCTCAGGGGTAACTTTTTTATGCCACTACTACCTGTGGGGTCATGCAGCAAGCACCATGGGAACAGCTGTGGTCCTACCTTCCTGAACTGTTGTGCTCAGCTCTGCTCAGATCCAGGGCTTCAGAATCTAGCGAATGTAACCCTCAGGAGCTCAGGGTATCATGATGACCAAACACTGAGCACTTGAATCCAAAAGACATAAGGGCTAAGAACCCTAAGACTGAGCTGCCAGTGTTTCCTAAAATCCTGGAACTGGGGTAACAGAGTATTGAAAACCTCAAAAAGTACTATAGGATCAAAACAAACATAAGGGAGTTGGGGAAATGGCTCAACTGTTAAGGAATTTGCTTTCAAAGCTTAACGACTTCGGTTGGATTCTCAAGTACCCACGTAAAGGCCAGATGCACAAAGTTGTGCATGCATCAGAAGTTCATTTGCAGTGGCAGGAGGCCCTGGTGCACCCATTCTCTCCCTCCCTCCTTCACTCTATCTCTGTCTCTCTCTGCTTATAAATAAATAAAATATTTTTTTAAAAACATAAGAGTGCTGAAGAGATGGCTTAATGGTTAAGGCATGTGCCTGCAAAGCCAAAGGATCCTGGTTCGATTCTCCAGGACCCACGTAAGCCAGATGCACAAGGGGGCGTATGCATCTGGAGTTCATTTGTAGTGGCTGGATGCCCTGGCGTGCCCATTCTCTCTCTCTCTCTCTCTCTCTCTGTCTCCCTCTTTCTCTCTCTCAAATAAAAAAATAAATAAAGTATATTTTTTAAAAAACAAAAAAATAAGTCTAAAGAGCAATGGCCCTCCTTTCCAGGATTTTCCTTTCTAGGAACTCCCTCCATAACATGCCTCCAGCTACATCCCCAAAATGGCCTTCCTTCAAGGTTTTCAGAGAATTCCCCTGCAGCAGTCATTTCTCCTAGGGAAGGCTAAAAGAAGACCAGTTCATACTGCCATACCCCTCACCTGGAGAGGGGCTCCTATCATGGCCATCCCTGATCTGGAGCAGCTACTGAGGGTAGGAGTGCACCAGCCAAACCAGGATTCCATTTGGAGTTCACCTGTGACTAGGTACTGCTTTTTTTCTCATTTGTCTCTTTTTTCTCAAGCAGTACCCTGTTTATGAGCATAGATCTCTGCTAGGATGTGACCTTTGCACAGCTACTCCACTTCCAGTCTTTTGTATCCCACACCACCTGCACACTTACTGCAGCTATGATGTTGACCTCTGAGGTCTTCTCCTATCCACATCATGTTTGCAATTCTATGGACCACCTGGAAGCTCTACAGAGACCAAAAGCAAATGAATGTGTTGTCAGATCTCAACAAAGCTTACTAAGGATAAGCACTTGCCCTTCAAAAAGTGCCTTCACACAGTTTGGTGATTCACATTACAACTCTTTGTAATTGTCTGGAAGCCTTTTGAGTAAGTCCTGTGTCTGTGCTGTATGTGATTAGAAAGTGGCTCTGGTTGGAGGTCCTGGCTGGGTGGTTCCCCTGACATACACTGTTCCAAGGTCAGGATGGACTATAGGCCAGACAATCAATACTTCAAAAGCAAAAGTAGGAAAGACAATAGCCAGGAGTGGATCATGAGTAAGGAGCCAAGTCCCTAGTTGCCATCCTCATGTGGGAACTGATGTGGCCCCTCTCCAAGGGCATCTCATTCCTCCATAATCCTGGCCTTAACTACTTACCTATGCAAGCAGCAACAGTAGGGCCCAGGCAGCCCCTTCCCTTCCTTTCCCCTGTCAAAAGCCATCACCTGTCTAGTCATTTCTCATGATCCAGCACTTACTATGCCAACATTAAGTGCTACAACCCCAGAACACAAGTCACTGGCCCCATGTGGGTATCAGAAAAGGAAACCCCTAGGAGCCCTTCCTCACAGCTGTGCAGATTCTACATGGTCCACTGGTATATGCTAGAACCAGCCCCAGTGAATACTCCCAATGTCCTGGGTTACACAGCTCAGAGTTTCAGAGAATTTGTCAGGAAGGATGGGTTGTACCTTTATATAAGAAGGGCTCCACATCTGCCTCCTGGAAACATTCCTAGGGAGGTCAGATTGAATGTGATTCAAGGCTGAATGTTGGCTGGCTAGAATTCCACCTAATATAAAAGTATGACAAGGGCTAGAGAGATGGCTTAGCGCTTAAGGTGTTTGCCTTCAAAGCCTAAGGACCCAGGTTCAATTTCCCAGCACCTACATTAAGTCTGATGTACAAGGTGGCACATGCTTCTTGAGTTTGTTTGCAGTGGCTGGAGGCCCTAGCACACCCATATTCTTTCTCTGTCTCTCTCTCTGTCTCTCTCTCTGTCTCTCTGTCTCTCTCTCTCTCTCTTTCTCTCTCTCTGTCTGTCTGTCTCTCTCTCGTCATCCCGCTCTCTCAAATAAAATAAAGTAAAAAAAATTTTTTTTCTTTTCAAGAAAACATTCTCTTATTTTATTCTCATTTCAGCAAGTGTCCTTATGTGGCACCTTAAGCCAACAAGCCTGAGCTGTTCACAAGCTCCCATTTGTGGTCTCCATGCCCATGGGCTTCAGACTATCTGTTCCTGGCTTTGGTCCCTTAGGGAGGGAGGCCTGTCTGTCTGAGATGCATGTGCTAATGGTGCCTGCCACAAGGTGGGGGGAAAAGTCCGTGAAACTGCAGCCTGCTGGGACAGGAAGACAACCAATGAATGTCTTGAGACCAGTTCTTTTCTCATTGTAACATTCTGCTGTCTCTGCCTAGATTGAAACGAAAAAGGGACCATTCTCCTGCATAGCTCAGGAGTGGAGACACAAGCCCTGTTAAATTTTCATAGCTCAACCATCTAAAGAAGTCTGTCCTGGACGGTAAGCTCTTAGGTCAGTGCTGCTGGCTGGACAAGCCTCTTTGTAAAGGAGTACATCCTCAGAATCCATGGAAAATATTCAGAGCCTATCAAGGCATTTTACTTATATACAGTTTCCAACTGTCAGAGGACTTCCGTACTGTCTGGCTGGGGCCTTCTGGGGCGCACAATCCAGGATAACTCAGAGCATGAATAACAAGAAATATATTTCAAGGATCAAGGCTGCACTTTTCTAAGTCTTGCGAAGGAAACAATCTCAGTCATGACTGACATACAGAAACTAGACACTCAACTGGACACAAGCAGTAACTGCCTTTGGATCAAGACCTCTCCTCCGATGTGGCTTGGGTTGGGCCAAGACTGGAAGCTTGAGCACTCCAGCTATGCAGTGGTCCCTCTCTGGCCCCTGCATGAGGCTAGTTGACACGACAAGCACGGATCATGAGCAGCTGCAGGAGAATGAAGACGGGAGACGTGATCAGGCCGAACCAGAGCTCTCGAGTCTGCTCCACCAGCTTCTGACACAGCAGCATCTCAAAGACGAACTTGAGGCTAAGCACCGTGAGGACCCAGAAGAGGCACAGCACAGCCAGACGCTTCTCCCCGTCTTGGAAGAGACGCACAGACTCGATGGTGGTCAAGTCGGTGCTGAGCCCGTCAGCAGCAAAGAAGGACACGAACACGTTCCACCAGGAGAGGCCCGGGGCCAAGCCGTCCACCCGCAGTGCCAGCAACACGGAGAACACCAACAGAGCCAGCAGGTGCACAAAGATCTCGAAGGTGGCGAAACCCAACCACTGCACCAGCTCCCACAACCAGAAGAGCATCGCGCCGTCACAGCTGCGCGAGCGAGGGAGTGAGCGGTCTTACCCACTCTGGTTCCCGGCCTTGGAGCTCCGCGGCTCCCCCGGCCCAGGCCCGGGACCCAGCACTGGCCGCCAGCAGACTCCCGCTGCGCCCGGACGCCATGCCCTGCCGTCAGGGCCTCAAAAATATTTTTTTTTAAGTATGACAATGGAAAGGTGTCTTTGCAAGGCTAAAAGGCTAAGGTATACCAGCTGAAGCAAATAAAAATCCATTGCCTTACATAGTGGTAATTCCAACAGTAGACTGCCTTCAGGTGTGACTAGATCCCACAGCTCTGTGATCATCAGAGAGTTTCTTGTTCCTCTCTCTTTTAACTCATTTCCCAACTGTGCCTGAGCTTGAGCTCTCATACATTCATGGCTAGAAGACATGGCATAGCAGTACAATTTAATAACCTCAATCCAGCAACCCCAGCTGGAAGACTATTTCCTCCCTGGCCCTAGGAGCAAACTCCCAGGAAGAATCCTGATTTGGACATGACTGGTTTCATGGAAAGGGGCAGGACCTTGAACAACCACATGTAGGGGAAGATGGTTCTAGCAGGAAGGCCCATATAAATGTGTGTGTTTGGGGGATAAGAATGGAAGAGCCCCTCCTGCTCTGACCACCCACACAGTACTCCCAAGAATGCAACGAGTAGAGACAGCCTCCCCATAGACCACAACACCAACTCAAAGTCAGACTTTTATTAGGAAATCACCCTCCAAACACACCACAAAGTGCTGTGGGTCCAATGTGTTTCCTGAGGAAGGAGGGTCACAGTATCAGGGCTTCAGGGACCTGGGCAGCTCAGCCAATGAGTCCAGGAAACTGGGGCTGACCATGGCCAGGACTCCCTCACAGCATCATGACTCAGCTGTAAGAACCGCCACAAACGCGACACAAGAAACACACCAGAGCACACACATCTGCGCTACACTTAAATAATAATAAATACAGAATTCCACTTGTTATTGTCAGCCTGAAACAAAGGAACCCAAAAGGAAAAAGAAAGCCAAAACATCTTTCTCTCCACTGGACCAAGGGGTGAGGAACCCCAAATTATCAAAATTCCTCATTTACAAAATACTTTTTTTAAAAAATTCCATTATTAAAAGAATAAATAACAAAATATATAAAAATAACTTGGTTGCATCAAAATTATAACTAGAAGAATTATCAAGATTTTTGTGGCCTATCTTATAGTCAAATAAGTACTTTGCTTTGATTTCACTTATCTCACTATTATGGTGCCCTAGTGTGTGGTCTAGTTGAAATAGTATAAAATTAATAAATAAAAAAAATAAATAGCAAATGTTAACATAAGAGATGTGAATATAAATACTTAAATCCTGACAAAATTAAATAATTTACAGAATATTTAAACTAACTACTTTCTGTGTCTTCCAGGAGGTACAATTTCTCTACTTTTAAATACTAGTTTGGAATTGCAGTCACCATTGACTTAGACTCTATTTACACAGTAGAACATTGTGTTTTTAACACATTAAATTAAAATTTACCCTTTTCACATCTTGAATGGATATAAAAAGAAATGAAACCTTAGTGGTCTCCAATTAGGAGTTTACCCCTGACTTCACTGTCCCACTTAGGTCACTTTGGACAAAGAGATTGAGCCCAGACATGACCCAAGTAAGGTGACTGTGATGGGTCAGGGGCCTGGGTGAAGGTAGAGAAACCAGAGACCTGGTCCAGTGGTCCTGGGTCTAGCTAAGAGGAAGCAGGTCTTCATAGCCTCAGGGTGCCTCCTAACCAGGTGAGAAACTGATATTCAGAGCCTTTGGGTGAAAATCCCTTGAACTGACTGGTTGAAACACTTGTCAATTGTTAGACTGCTATCTGGAAGGTATGTTCCTCACTTCTTCACCTCTGAAGCAGAATGCTGTTTACCCTTAACACAAAACTGAATTAAATAAAAACAGAAAAGGTACTTGCCACATGGGCCTCGCTGAGCATAGCCAGAGGCCCAGGCATGCCCTCCAGCTGAGACTAACACCAACCAGCCCACAGCTGTCCTCCCAGCCTCAATAAACAATGGAATACTGTGGCTGCACACTCCAAAACTTCCCTGAGAACCTTGTCCATGAGCTTCCACTGGAGACTTTGAGCTGCTCTTCAGATTTTCTTTCAGAAAATAAAAATAAATCACTTTGTAATACTTCACTGCCTCAGGGCACTTGCATGGGGAGGTCTTCATCCCTGGGCCTGATGTTGGCATCATGGGAGAGACTGATTTTCAGGTTCCCCTTTGAGTAAGATGCCCAAGGCCACAGCTGGGCTGCCAACTAGAAGTAGCTATGAGTCAGAAGTCCCACCGTGAGGAGCGAGGCAATGGTGCCTAGACCTGGATGCCCCTCACGGCCTGCTTGATGGTTTCCAGGAGGCCTTTGTTCTCCGGGTTCTGGTAGCAGTCCTGATTGGAGTACATGTCAGTGAGGGTGCTCACATAGGCATCAAAATTCTGTTCACATATTGGCTCCTAGAGAACAGAACCAGGTTAGCAGGTCCTATCCACTCAGTGGGCCCCACATGGCAAAAACCAGTAGGAGCTACTCAACCCCAGGCCAAAACCCACAAGTGTTTCTGTCTGTAGAGGTCCCAGTGACAGACTCATCATCCCTGGAATGCCATTTTGCTCCAATTCATGAGCTACACAGGAGGACTAGAGCACTGGCCAACAGCTGCCCTATCAGAGTACAAAGAACCCAACCAAGGGCATAGAACTCTTCCCAAGGAACCCTTCCTACAGGATCCAGAAGCAGAGCAGTAAAGTGCACCCACCCTCCCTGATCTCTGAAGAGTCCCTAGGGCAGCTGTTAGCTCAGCTGCAGTACCCACAGGGCCACTGCTGCCTACCATGTGTGGAAGGCGAATATTGGCAAGACTTTGGATGAGGGCCTGGCTCAGCCCAGACAGTTCCAGGAACAGGGCTTCATTCTGCTCCTCAATAAGCTTGTTCTCCTCCTCAATGTTCTTCAGGTTCTTCTCCATGGAGGATATCTGTGCCAGAGACATAGGAAGTGCTGCCTGTCCTTGACCTTGTACTACTGGGCATGCACTAGCTATGCTTCACAACCCTTTGGGAAAGGACAGAGCCCAGGGGTGGGGAAGAAGCTGTGCCCTACTCCCTATGGAAAGCACCATTTAGAGAAGGAGCTAACACCCTACTCCCTCAACAGAGGAAGCAAAGATTCTTTGGAAGCAGCCTGTGACAGAAGAGTCAGGAGCAGATACCCTGAGTGCCCAGAACTACATATGGCCATAACTGTGCCTTGTCCATCCTAGGTATGAGATGAGAGCACAGATTCTGAGGCACTGGAGGCTTAATATCTGCCTACACCTGCAGCTCCTATGTCCTATTCCTGTCTTTAGGATGGAAATAATCACACTGAGCACTCTCCTACCAGTGGTGACAAATGTAGCTTTAAAGGACTGTATGGGGGCGGGGAAGATGACTCTGTGGTTAAAGGCACTTGCTTGCAAAGTGGGTTGGTCCAGATTCAATTCCTCAACTGCCCATATAAGGCTGGATGGGCATTTATTTGCAGAAACAAGAGACCCTGGTACGCACTCACACGTGCAAACATACACATGCAAATAAAGGACTAAATGGGAATTAAGGGAATGAAGATTCTGCTTTTCCTTCAGCTCTTCCACAGCTAGCATGGAACTCCCTCAGAGGGATGGCAAAGACCTTCCAAAGAAATGCCAGTAAAAGGAAACATCTGAGGTTTTTTTTTTTTTTTTTTTTTTTTTTTTTGTGTTTTTGAGACAGGGTGTTATACTAGCTCTAGGCTGGCTTTGAACTCCTCAGTCTCCTGAGTGCTGGGACAAGGTGTACACCACCCACACTGGGCTAGGAAACAGTCTTTTTATTGTTGTTTTGTTTGTTTGTTTTTGATTTTGATTTTTTTGAGGTAGGGTCTCACTCTAGCCTAGGCTGACCTAAAATTCATGCTGTAGTTCCAGGCTGGTGTCAAACTCATAGCCATCCTCCTACCTCTGCTTCCCAAGTGCTGGGATTAAAGGTGTGTGCTACCTCGCCCAAGCTTTTTGTTTGTTTGTTTTGTTTTGTGGGTTTTTTGTTTTTGTTTTTTTAAAAATATTTTATTTATTTATTTGAGAGAGAGAGAAGAGGCAGAGAGAGAGAGAATGGGTGTGCCAGGGCCTCCAGCCACTGCAAATGAACTCCAGACATGTGTGCCCCCTTGTGTAGCTGGCTTACGTGGGCCCTAGGGAATTGAACCAGGATCCTTCGGCTTCACAGGCAAATGCCTTAACCGCTAAGCCATTTCTTCAGCCCTTGTTTTTATTCTTTTGAGGTAGGGTCTCACTCTAGCTCAGGCTGACCTGGATCTATCTCTGTAGTCTCAGGTTAGTCTTGAATTAACAGCACTCCTCCAAATCTCTGCCTCCCAAATGCTGGGATTAAAGGCATGCATCACCAAGCCCAGCAGAAACAGCCTTAAAAGCGGGTTTTGATTTGTGGTTTTGAAATGGTATCATCTTTTTGTATTGCCCAGGCTAGTCTTGAACTCGTAGTGTCACATGGTCCTCTTGATTCAGTCTCCTGAATAGCTAGGACTATAGGTACACAACACTATATCCAGCACTTAAGTTATAGGTTTTGGGAAATAGAGTGATACTGTCACAAGGATGACACACAAGGCCTAAAGATTCTGAGGGGGCAAGGGGAAGAGTTGACCTGCATCATGCCATGATCTCACCCAGAAACATGGATAAGGAGACAGTGAAGGTCCTAGCCAAGAGGCCTTGTCCTTCTGTTGCCACTGCCAATGGTCCTGGGGGACAACATGTACAGGTCACAGCAAAAGTCCTTCCTGACTCCATTATCCATGCTTTTGTTTGTTTGTTTTCGAGGTAGGGTATCACTCTAGTCTGAGATGATCTGGAATTCACTATGTACTCTCAGGGTGGTCTCGAACTCATAGTGATCCTCCTACCTCTGTTTCCCAAGTGCTGGGATTAAAGGTGTGAGCCACTATAGCTGGTGTATTAGTGCTATTTTTATTCAAGTTCTTTAGCAGGCAAGCAGCATGAGCCTCTGCTTACAGAGAAGCCTCAGAGCAACAAGACACATGGGCTGGAGCATGCTATATCTGCTGCCTCCAGAAAGGAACCTTCTAGTCTTCCTATCTGCGCCCTTAATGGCTCTACCCATATGTCCTGTCCCCTTGTATCTCTAGCCGCTAGGGGACACTTGCTCTATAACACTAGCTTAACTTTGGCCCACTACCCACCAGGGGGTGGAACATGTTCTTATTTTCAAAATAAGATCTTTGCCAGATGGGATGGTGCATGCCTTTAATTCCAGCACTGGGAGGCAGAGGTAGGAGGATCCCTGTGAGTTCAAGGCCAGCATGGGACTACAGAGGAAATTTCAGGTCAGCCTGGGCTAGACTGAGACCCTACCTTGAAAAACCAAAATAACAATAATAATAACAATAATGATACCTTTACTAGTTTTTCATCTTATTACAAATGCTTATTTGGAGATCAGAAAGACAAACATGCTTCTAAGCAATGTACAGCCCAGTCACCAAGAAACAGTCATTCTCACTAGCACTCACACTAAAGACTTTCCTCTGAGAAGTGAGTCTTGAACAGAGTGGTGGAGAAGGGCCCAATCTTTTCTCCATTCTACTGAGGAGAACTAGGAACAAAAAGGTGGAGATGGGCAAGGTTCCCCTCCCACCCGTTTGTGGCTGTTGACAATCTAGGCAGGCATGAGACAGATGGGCTGCTGGTGCTAATGAGACTGGAAACAGGATGGGACAACCATTACTAGCAAGACTAGAATTCTGGCAGACTGTTCACATGAATGGGACTAATTCAGGAGCATGATTAGCATTAGCAAGACTATGGCCCTAAAAGTGAGATTCCCACAACATGCAGCAGGTGGGCAGCAGATCAGTACCCTGTGTGCTGTGTGACAAGCACTATGATCTCTACCAGGTCATTGATAGAAGCAGCAGTTCCTAGGCTGGCTCTGGGTGCCAAGGAAGAGCCAAGTAGAGCAGTGCCACTCACCTGGGACTGAAGCTGTACCATGGCAGCCTCCATCTCTGAATTGGACTCATTCAGATCTTGTATCTCCTGATTCAGCTGCTTGATCTCCTCATCATTCTCCAACACTACCAGAAAGAAAACAGCTGTGGCTCTGATAGCCTGTTTGGAAGCATAAGGTCTTTGTATAGCAGAGGCCCACCTATCAAGCCCTGAGCTCCTCTCTTGGGCCTAGATGTTGACAAATCTTAAAAACTGTGAAAAGCCAGTGCCTGACACTACCTACATAAGACCATCATAATAGGAGGCAAAGATCATGACATCAAACTGAAAAGAGAGACTGATTGAGAGGGGGAGGGGATACAATGGAGAGTGAAGTTTCAAAGGGGAAAGTGGGGGGAGGGAGGGAAATAACATGGGATATTGTCTACAATTAAAGAAGTTGTCAATCAAAAAAAATAAAATGTTGAAACAGGAAAAAAAAAAAAAAAAAAAACTGTGATGGTGCACGACTTTAATCCCAGCACTCGGGAGGCAGAGATAGGAGGATCACTATGAGTTCGAGGCCACCCTAAGACTCCAGGTCAGCCTGGACTAGAGTGAAACCCTACCTCGAAAAACCAAAAAAAAAAAAAAAAAAAAAAAAAAAAAAAGAATGCCAGTGATGGGATACCTTTCAGTGAGTTGTTGGCCCCAAAACATTATAGGCCATTGCCAAGACTCTTGGATTCCCACCAGAACTAGATGGTAAGACCCTTTTGTTGAGGACTGCACATACTTGGGCTGCAGGTCACTCAGAAATCAAGCTGGAGCTGAGCTGAAACTTCCTCCTTGTGGACCAGCTGACAAAAAGTTGGAAAAAGGGCTGGAGAGATGGCTTAGCGGTTAAGGTGTTTGCCTGCAAAGCCAAAGGATCCCAGTTTGACTCTCTAGGACCCACGTAAGCCAGCTGCACAGCAGTGACTGGAGGCCCTGGTGTGCCCATTCTCTCTCTCTCTCTCTCCCTCTTTCTCTCTCTCAAATATACATATATATTTCAATCCAGAAAGCCCTATGAGAGAAAGAAGTCATCAATAGTGATAAAATGCAGTGGACATTGCAAGCCTTAAGACTGGCTAGCCAGGCCAAATGTGCCAACTGGTGAAACAGTAGCATGTCTGTTATGGGGAAAACCAGCTACTCTGATTGGACTGGAGGCCTGCTCCACAGGAGGCAATACATGCCTGGTACTAAAAACCTAGTCAAAATCCTATGGCCGGGGAGGTCATGCCTGCTGTTGTCTGGCTAAATACATACATTATGTCCACCAAACTGCCTGGTAAGCAATGTTGATAACCATATATTAATGCTACTTTCAATTTTGGTTAGAAAATCTTCAGATGGCAGTGACCACTACAAAGACTCAAAAGGCACCATAGTGCTGAGAAAAGTGGAGTGTTCAGCACTGAGACATCTCTATCATACCTTCCAAGACTCAGGGTTCATTGTGGAAGAGGTGGCAGAAAGAATGTAAGAGCCAAAGGAAGGGTAATACTGCTTACAATACAATCTTCCAGACACAAAATGGCCTGAATTTCCATGACCTCACTGTACCTGGCACTACCTATAGAAGACCCTCATAATAGGAGGAAAAGCTGATGACATCAAAATTAAAGAGAGACTAATTGAGAGGGGAGGTGATATTATGGAGGGTGAATTTGTTAGGGGGAAGGTGGGGGAAGAGAGGGAATTATCATGGTTTATTGTCTATAACTATGGTAGCTGTCAAAAATTAAAAAAACTGTGAAAAGAGAACTATATTTTGCCTCCCAGCCTAGGCCCCAATGAGAGGCACAAGGTTCTTCAGAGCCATTAATTGCTATGACCAAAAAGAGGTATAGTCAGTGAGTTTCCTCACCTAGATCAGGGAAAGGTACACTGTCCACAAACTCAGGGATATGACTTCTAGTGCTTCCAACACTCAGGTCAGAGCCAGCATAACCATCAAGAAATGCCAAGATCCCAGACCCAAACATTGAGAGCTTCAGAGCCAATGCTAGTGGGCCAGTTGGCACAGGGAAAGGGCTATGTCCTCAATGGCTCATTTCCAGAGGGGATCAGCCTCCCACCCCCACCCCACCCCCTTCCCATAGTACACAGAGGATCACAAGCAGGAACATCCTTGAAGGGCATTCTTACCATCACTTGTCTTGAACTTTGGACTGAAAACCTCATCCCCTGAGAGTTTTCCTTTCTTTCCAGCAAAGGTTGCTCTGGGACAGCCAGACAAACTGGAAGCAAAGATCACACATCACTGACCAGTAAAGAGATACAATAATGGGCAGGGCCAGGATCCCACACCAGGATTGGGCCAAGCACATTTCATCTCATCCAAATGACCCTGAAGGTTTCCCTATAATGGCACTGCTCCCTGTCAGCTTCCTGCCCTGCGTAGGGAGCAAGAAGCTGCTATCTAGGGAAGGGGCTCAAGAAGTTGTCAACTTGGGACTGGAGAGATGGCTTAGTGGTTAAGGTGCTTGCCTGCAAAGCCTAAGGACTTGTGTTTAACTGTCCAGATCCCATATAAGCCATACACACAAAAGTGAGGCAAGTGCAAGGTTGCACATGCCCACTAGGTGCTGCAAGCAACTGGAGTTCGATTGCAGTGGCTATGGCCCTGGCATGCTAATTCTCTGCATCTCTGTCTCTGTCTGCCTCTCTCTCTCTGTGTGTAAAAGAAAGAAGAAAGAAAGAAGAAAGAAAGAAAGAAAGAAAGAAAGAAAGAAAGAAAGAAAGAAAGAAGAGAAAGGAAAGAAAAGAAAGAAAAAGAGAAGAGAAGAGAAAAGAAAAGAAAAGAAAAGAAAAGAAAAAAAAAGAAAAGAAAAAAGAAAAAAGAGTCAACTTAGAGCCTATCCTGTCTAGCCCTGCCACAGCTGACCACTGGACCTGGAGGAACCAGGGCATTGCTGTACTGTTCCCCTAGGGGTCTGAGGCTCACATGCCCCACCTGCTGGCACATTGAGGCACTAACCTTCCAGAGAGGCCCTCACAGCCAACCCTACCAGAAAGATCCTCCAGTATGTGGTTGTCAACACTCAATTGCTTAGTTGTTCAAGCAGAAGAAAATGCATAAAAACATGTGGATTCTCAAGCATTACTTCATGTTTGTACAGTGACTTCATCCACATTATCAATCAAAGTGAAGGCAAGAAATGTGCTTCAGAAGCCCAGAGTGGCTGTGTTTGCCTTCCTAGCTCAGGCTCCTGTAGCTCTCTCACCATTATGGCCTCTTTTATTTGGTTTCCATCCTGTGGCCATCCTAGCTGCCCAAGTGAGGCCCCATTCTTCATGTACTCCTAGCCAGGCCTCTCATTCTCAGAGGCAGCTGGCCAGATCCTGAGTCACAATATTTGGTCTTCTCTCCTTTATTTCTCTGCCACCTCACCTAGGCCAGGCCTTTCCCAGCTCCAGCCAAGTGATGGCTTGTTCCCTAGCTCAGGGAAAGCTGCTAACTGCTTTTCCAGAGTCCACTGTTTTCCAATGACCTGCTGTTTTCCTCTAAGTCCTGGTCATCATTAACCAGACTAGGTTACTCTCTCATTTACTTACAGTATGTGTCCTTACTTACCCTACCCATACACACTCAAAAGGGCAACAAGTTTGATTGTCCTTTTGTTCTTTGTTCTATCTTCAGCCCTTGTGCTAGGTGGACTTTTGGTAAATGCTCTTGTTATTAATGAATGTATTAATTAATTTTATGGATGGAGGAATGAAGAAAGAGGGAAAGGAAAAGGAAAGGAAAGAAAAGGGGGGAAGGGAATAGGAATTACCCTTAGGTCCAGACACAGAGTTCTGAACGAGATCAGGCAATGACTCTATATGTCCCTCAACTTGTGGCTGCCCAGAACAGACAGGAAGTAGGGCTGGTGAAGCAAGTCCCCCTTATTCCTGGGGCAGGTGTTGTGGGCAGGTTAGAGTATAAGCATTGCCTAAGCAGGAAGGGGTTAGTTACCAAGTCTCTTGCAAAACAGGCAAAAGCAACTTTCCAGAGATGAAAAAACAGGCCCCAATGGGAGGGACATGGAATGGGGTGAGGGAGACAATTTTTTCCTGAGATGTCAACAGTCTGTAAGAAAATGTGAACATAGACAGGGGTCTGCACACACCTAGACTACATGTCTAGCATTGATACTGCTCATAGGGACAGTAAACATAAGAACATAGACAGGACATAGGTGCTTCTGAGAGTAGACATACTGAAAACTAAACACTCTCTGGTACTAACACCATCTCCCTATTTGGCTACCAACTTGGCCCTTGTTTTCCCTTGCAGAATTGCTAGTCCCATTGAGTCCTGGCTTGCCCTCCATCCCTAGAAGTCATGTCCCAGATCAAGGCCAGGTCCCCGATTGCTGATGTGTGGATCAGATACCTCCGATGGGTGAGGAAGCTGCCATTGGCATGACCAGAGCCATCGCAGCCCGGGGTAGGGCAAGTAGGGCCCTCATTCTTCAGTGACTTCCAGGAGAAAGACGAACCGTTGAAAGCGCCCTCTTTCTGCCTCCGAGCAGCCAAGGGACAGCCAGATGCACTCCTGTGAGAGGCATATTTTCCGCTGATGTGGCCGAGCCCCACACAGCCTGGAACTGGGCACCTAGACACAAGAAAGCTGAGATGATCACAGGGGCTCCCAGGGTAGGAGAGGCTGGGAACCCTGCCAAGCCAGGCTAGAGAGACCCAGCTTCACACATAGAAGACTACTGAGTGAGACAGGAAGCTGACCAAATCCCATAGCTGGGGCAAGAGCCTGCCTTCCGGATTGGGCCACTTTCCTCCATCCTGTACCCTACACAGCAGTATCTACAAATCAGAAAGGACAGGTCACTCTGGGCCATGGTACTCAGAGATAGCATGACCTATCAATCTACAGCCTCAGAGCTAAGGGTTAGGATCATGATATGGTACCTATTGATGCCTTGAGATCAAAGTGTTCAGGTGGGAAAGTCTTGGCTCCAACATCCCATAACCACCCTGCTGGATGCTGACCAGGAGCAATGTTTTCTTTGTTCCAGGTGTTGAAAGACAGGGACAGAAACACTTATGGAAGTAACACAGGTGCAAATTGGCAAAAGCCAGAGGCACAGTGTGTGGAGGAAGGGCATGGACCAGGGAGATCTAGGGGACGGGACCATCCAGGAATCCATACCTAATTCAAAACAAGATCCTCAATCTGAAAACTTCTACTCATCTTTCCAACAAATGAAACACAATTCAGTCACCATTTGTCACATGCTCACTGTATGTTAGTCACACAAACAGGGCCCAAAAGTACAGTTATCCCACTATGCAGAGACAGGATGCCAGCAGGAGAACAGAGGGCTCACAGAAGAAGCTTCTGCTTTGAGAGGGTCGCGCATGGGACTGTGCAGTATGGTCAGTGAAGTGGCGGCAGCAAGGTGGCAGTCCAGGCCCCTGGCCTCATACTTCTCATTCATCTCCGGGCAGTCCTTGAAAATACTTTCTAACTACTCTTTTCTTTTCATTTTTTCTTTTATTTTTTATTCTATTTTATTTTATTATTATTATTTTTTTGGAGAGAGACAGAGAGAGAGAGGAAGACAGAGATGGGCGTACCAGCAGTGTCTCAGCTGCTGGAACAAAATCAAGATGCGTGCTCTCCCTGTGATCAAGTGTGGCATTGCACCCCTGTGTCATTTTGCATCTGGCTAAACGTGGGACCTGGAGATTGGAACCGCTGGAGATTGGAACCAGCGTTCTTAGGCTTAGGAGGCAGGCGCCTTAACCCCTAAGCCATCTCTCCAGCCCTTTTTTTCTTTTTTTAAAGTTTATTTTTATTTATTCATTTATTTATTTTAGAGACAAAGAGAGGCAGAGAGAGAAAGAGAGAGAGAGAGAGAGAGAGAGAGAGAGAGAGAGAGAGAGAGAAATGGGCTGCCAGGGCCTCCACTCCTTGTAAATGAACTCCATATGCATGCATCTCCTTGTGCATCTGGCTTACCTGATGTGGGTCCTGGTGAATCACACCTGAGTCCTTTGGCATTTCAGACAAGCACCTTAACTGCTAAGCCATCTCTCCAGCCCTCCTAGCTACTCTTTTAGGGCCTTGCTTCTTCCTCTTTCCAAATAATCCCTTTCTTACTTCTTCTCCCTTCCTTGTTTATCTAGCCCACCAAGCGCTCAGACAGCAAAGGATGATCTCACCATGCAAGCACAAGGTGGTCTCAGCCTCTAGTCCATAGTAGTAACATGCCAGAGACCCCTATGGGGACTTTTGGCAGCTTATATTCAAAGTCAGCCTCTCACACCTGGATGCTGAAGAAACCTCTGTTGAGTCCCTAACATCACAAGTTCAGATGGTCAGCTGAGATGTAGCTCTTTAGTAATTCCAGATGGTGAACCTGACTTGTAAACTTGAACACTTGCAAAGTTCCAAATCTCCTTGCCAAGGAAGAAGTACTGCTATTTACCAGAATCACATCTGTTAGTTGTATTCAGGAGTGGTTCCTATCAGTGAACTTCAGTGTCAAATCTAAACTGTCAGGTGACATCATATGGATACATGCACAGAGCACAAGTTGGCATGCTTCATATGAGCTGGTGTTTCCTAGTGTGTATGGTTGGAACTACCATGTGTGCAGTGACATGAGACATTGGGCTAGGACAGCAGGAACAAGAAGTGCATTTCACAAATCAGATGCACTGTGGCTGAGGCAGTGTGGTCCTCCTCCAGGAGTGATCAGGGCAGAGAAAGCAACAGCACCTGGCCCTTATGTTGGAACCTCTGTTAACTCCTATGACTGCAAAGTGAGGGCATAACTTAGTCTCAAGCTATGCTAATATGTGACATCAAGAATGGGAACTTAAGTCTGGTGTGGTGGCACATGCCTTTAATTCCAGCACTTGTGAGACTTAGGTAGGACAATCACCATTTGTTTGAAGCCAGCCTGGAGCTACAGAATGAATTCCAGATCAGCATGGGCTAGAATGAGACCCTACCTCAGAAAAAAAAAAAAAAAAAAAAAAAGAATGGGAACTTGTTTAGCCTAACTTGTACAAAAACCACAGATAGTGCCTGCTAGCAAAAATCCCAACTCTCAGCATATCCTAGTGCTTCCATTGAGGTTTCTGCTTCAGCCTGCACTTGTTTAATAATGCTGGTCAATTATAAATATGGTTAAATTCTATGGCTGAGGGAAGACTCTATAAAATAGAAGCATTAGCAGGCCCCTCCTCTTGCCATGGGACCATTAAGAATATTTTTTTATATTTTGAGGCAGTATCTCACTCTAGTCCAGACTGACCTGAAACTCACTTTTTGGTCCAGGCTGGCCTCAAATACATGGTGATCCTCCTATATCAGCCTCTTCAGAGCTGGGATTAAAGGTGAGTGCTATATTGCCCAGCCACCATTAGTCATGCAAGCATTGGGTGGCTTTAAAGGTCAAGGTCTCCTTCTTGCTGCAGAACTTTTGATTTTTAAAAATCAAAGTTGAAGCCGGGCGTGGTGGCGCACGCCTTTAATCCCAGCACTCGGGAGGCAGAGGTAGGAGGATTGCTGTGAGTTCGAGGCCACCCTGAGACTACATAGTTAATTCCAGGACAGCCTGGGCCAGAGTGAGACCCTACCTCGAAAAACCAAAAAAAAAAAAAAAAAAAAAAAAAAAAAAAAAAAAAATCAAAGTTGACAGCACATGAGAAAAGAAAAACATTTTCTCCAGTTAATTTGAAAAAATGCTGAACTTGTTGTTAATCATTTTCAAATGCAGCACAATTCACCCAATATCTCTACCAGCAGGACCCTTGCTAAATTCATAAAGGCATTGCATCCACATGATCATGGGCACATTCTTAGATTCTCTGAAGGAAATACAGTTTTTGCCCACACAAAGATTTAGTGTGCAGCATTCATAATACCAACCCCAACATAATTTCATTGTTCATTTAACACCTATTATAATTTTTGTTGTAAAGTAAATTTTAAAAATATTTCATTTATTTATTTATTCATTCATTTATTTGAGAGAGAGAGAGAGAAACAGGTATATATAGAAAGAGGGCCTCTAGCCACTGTGTGCACCACCTTGTGCATTTGGCTTTACATGGATACTGGGGAATTGAACCTGGGTCTTTTGGCTTTGCAGGCAAGGGCCTTAACTGCCAAGCCATCTCTCCAGCCCCATAAAAAATAAATTTTATTAGACCAAACAACTAATGGGATCAACCCCTCCTGAATATATTGGTTAGGTCCCTCTTCTTTAGCCAAGTAGATATTGGGCACAGCTTTGAAGAAAAGCAGGAATTTCCAGCCAAGTTGTCCCATTGCCAGGTGAATATTTAGCTGCTGTTGGCCCAGGAAGTGACATAGTTAGGGAAGGCCTGCTTCTTAATAGGCCATACAGCCCTGGCCCAACAAAACCTAACAAGCCATCATTTCCACTGTTCACCTGGCTGGGTGTC
The DNA here is from genome assembly GCA_036365145.1 of Orientallactaga sibirica. NCBI lineage: Eukaryota > Metazoa > Chordata > Mammalia > Rodentia > Dipodidae > Orientallactaga > Orientallactaga sibirica. Next base: position 3,180,718 of record JAEOAD010001557.1, on the reverse strand, counting down.
AGCTCTAAAACTACCATTTCCTAGGCAAAATGGCCAGTGGGTCATCTCTACTTGAGCCTGTGACTCAGTGTGCCTCCCAATTTATACAAAACTTTAATCCCAGCACTGAGGAGGCAGAAGTAGGAGGATCGCCATGAGTTCTAGGCCACCCTGAGACTACATAGTGAGTTCCAGGTCAGCCTGGACTAGAGTGAAACCCTGCCTCGAAAAACCAAAACAAACAAACAAAAAAACCAACAACAACAAAAAAACAAAACTAAAACTGGCCTTAAAGTACCATCAAATGAAAGAGCATCAAAATGAAGAAGATAAGTTTACACAGATTTCCCAAACTTACTAAATTCTCTTGGATTCCAAGAAAAGGGAATTATATGACAAAGGAGAACAGGCAATTAAGGAGGAAGGAGCAGATGGTGATTTGGGGCTCCCCACGGACAGAAAAGATGAAGAGAGAAAGGAAGGGTAAACATTTTGTGCATCAGCTCTCAGTAACCTTAGAGGATGTATGTAATGGTGCAATAAAGTAGCTACATGGGTATGGTGGCACATGCTTTTAATCCCAGCACTCGAGAGGCAGAAGTAGGTAGATCGCCATGAGTTCAAGACTAAATCGTGAATTCCAGGTCAGCCTGGGCTAGAGCAAGACCCTACCTCAAAAACTACAAAAGAAAGAAAGAGAGAGTGTGATAAGAAAGAAAGAAAGAAAGAAAGAAAGAAAGAAAGAAAGAAAGAGAAAGAGAGAGGAAGGAAGGAAGGAAGGAAGGAAAGAAGGGAGAGAGAGAAGCTACAAAAGAATGAATACAATTTGTGACAAATGTGAAGATGGTAAGAGTGTTATCCAACTGCTGAGGTGATAGAATGCAAACAATGATTCATCAGACAGAACAGGGAATGGTTTAGCAAATTCAGTCTGTGTGAAAGTTGTGCTGGGGCCAGGAGAACAGATCAGTCCTAAAAACAAGGTAAAAGCTTCAATGGAAGGAAGACAGTTTTCAAGAAAATGATTTTAGAAGTTTATATTAAGCTTGGCATGGTAGTTCAAGCCTTTAATCCTAGCAGTTGGGAGGCCCAGGTAGGAGGATCACTATGAGTTTGAGGTCAGTGTGGGCAAGAGTGAGACCTGCCTCAAAAAAAATGAAGAAGGAAGAAATCATTGTTCATATATTGGCAATGGTATGAATGATGGCCAGAAAATAACACTCCATGGTAAAAGAGACCAAAAACCTCAATGGAGCCAGGAGATATAAGTGTGCTGTTTTTATTCAACAAGGAGAAGACCTTTTCATGTGTATGAATACATAGCTAGTTGGCTCACTGTGTACCTTTCAAAGCCAATATCCACTCCCAACAATTGAACTATAGTTATCACCTCTCATCCTGGCCAGATTATTTAGCCTGGAGATATCAAATGTGTGCTAAATGAAAGCATATTAATTTATTGTCAATAATATGAAAAGAGATGTCTAATCATCAAGTTTAAGGTAAACTTTCCTACAAATGGCTTCCTCAATCCTGATAAACTCTCTTTATTGAAAGAGACTGATGAAATGGGTGAGATGAAACTGGTAGACCTTGATCCAAACCAGATCAATGGATAAGCACAGGAGGATGACAAGCATCATCCTAGAAGTCGTGTTCAGTGTCAGACCTCTTAATGGGACCAGTGAATAACACTCACTGCTGGCATTTTATATGTAGCAATGAATGAGTGTAATGTTGTAATCATAATATGTTCACTACTTGCTATTGTTTTGTTGTCATATTCAACTACAATACTGTTTGAGAAGTTAAATGAGGGCTGGAGAGATGGTTCAGTGATTAAAGGCACTCGCTTGCAAAACCTGACAGCCTGGGTTTGATTCCCTAGTACCCATGTAAAGCCAGATATGCAAAGTGGTACATGAGTCTTGAGTTCATTTGCAGTGGCAGGAGGCCCTAAAGTGTCTCTACTCACTCTCTATCCATCTGTATCTGTCTTTCTCTCAAATAAATAAAAATATTTTCTTTAAAAAGTTAAATTAGCCAGGTGTGGTGGTGCATGCCACTCTAAGGCAGCAGAGCACTTAACTTTCCCAAACCCCACCAAACACCTCTGACCTAAGCACAGAGAGGGTTTAAGCACATATGCTCTGGTTCCAACACCTAGGCATTAATGTGCCAAATTCTAGCACATCTATAAAAATGAAGATTGCCATTTATTAGTTTAATGACCAATTTTGAGGAAAATGAAGTCTAGAAAGAGTTGTTTGGTTTGGTTGTGAGATAGGCTCTCCTTATGTAGCTGACTGGGGGTGGGGTAGTGGGTTGGCAAACTCAGTGATTCTCCTGCCTCCACCTCCCAACTGATGGGATTACAAGGATGTGCTTATAAGGCATAATTTGATTTGTATTTGTTGTTTAATTATAAAACACAAAAAATTTCAATTTTGAAAAATAATGAAACATACTTCATCAGCTCGGGGTCCTCCTTGTCATCCTTGGTGGGAGCCACCTTGAGTCCACTCTTCTTGGCACGCGGGCAGCCTGACAAACTGGTTTTGAAAGAGGAAAACATGCCACCTCAGTTCCTGAACAGCAGCTCCTTTACATTCTGCCTCATTGTATTCCCTCAAGTTTTGTTCCCCGCTGTGGGGTATGAAGGAGGGAAAGGAGGATCAGTCAGTCAGCTGATCCAGTCATGTATTCATGTGAACATATTTGACTGACACAGAACCTTCAAACATGGCATCTCCAAAAGCCTCTAAATCTGACCCTTTTGTCTTTTGATCTCACTACAAAGGGCCACCTGAACAGTTCCTAAAAGCACCAAAATTTGAGAAAAAAATGGAAACTGGCTCTAGTTTTTGGCAACATTAATGTCTTATTCAGAACTTTAGAACGCTAAGAAAGACCCACCACCACCATTGGCCCCACTTACCTCCGGTGGGAAGCATAGTTCCCTGTTATGTGGCCAGAGCCATCACAGCCAGGCGTGGGGCACCTGCAGAGGAACATGGGATGAGACCAGAGACCATGAAGAAGTTTACTCCTCTGGGCTTAGTCCTCAAGTGAGTATACTACCATTCTAAGCATGAGGGATCTCAAACAACCATCCATCTTAATTAAGTACCTCTTTGCAGGGGAGCATCAGTCACTCCAGCCTGCTGCTGTGGCAATAGGTATCTAACAAGGTCATGTGAGGGCCTCAGTAGTGACCCCAACCACACTAAGGGAAACTCAGAAGACCAGGAGAGATCAGACCAAGGAGCCTGGTTTTACACCAAACACCAAGACAGGGCATTATGACCAGCTTTCTGGTTCACTGCATCCAAAGGAGATCATGGGCTCCCAGCTTAGCCTTCTATTGAGTTTTCTAGCCACATATGTGCTGCAGACCACATCTGGGTCTTAGCTGTAAGCATGAGAGCTCAGAAAGGCATTCATGAGCATCTGCTATGTTGCTGCTACAGATCTGGCCCCTGTTTAGTGAGTGCAGAACTCAGTAGCAGCTTTTATGGGGCGATGGACACAAGAAGAAGGTAAAGATGGGAAACACAAAAGTCTAGCTTTAATATACCTAAAAATGTTTGAGGAGTATATCCCATAAAGAGGTAGAAGTTATACTTTAATATTATAAACATGAATTTTCTTGAATTATTTTCTCACAATGGAAAATATATGTACCCCAGTAGGTACTGGGTTGGGAAGGTGGGGCTGACCTGCACATAGACCCACTTTGGTCAGATCTGCTGCTTCGTACCTTTCACCTCATTACTGTACCAGCCTGTAGGAGTCAGTGAGCATTTAGTGCTGGTGTCAATGAGATGGTTACCCAGGGAGCTGCTCTATAGTACTCCAGCTCTTGGAGGCCCCTTACTTTCTGGAACAAGCAGCATCTGTACCTTGGGACATAGTATCCCTAGTGTAAAGGTCAGAAGCTGGGTTCCTGGCATCCAGAGGACTCTCCAGACATAACATGGTGAGGCATCACTTCCCACAACTTTCTTTCTGGCCCTTTAAGCTTTCTTTGTGTATCTTCCTGAGTGTCTCAAGTCCTTGATACCTGCCTCATGTCATATACTGGATGCTTCTCTGGCTGTCAGCCATTTGACCCATCAAATCTTTCTCCAATCTTCATGAAGCCATATGGTGGCTGTGTACACTATATTGTCACCAGAGTGCCCCTGCTGTTTAGAAGTTCAAGTCCAGAAAACTGAAGATAGCCACCTCTCCTCCCAGTAAGCAGAAACTCAGTTGGAGGCCATGACTTCTATTCCTTGTCTGTGTCAGGAAAACATCTGTCAGTGCTCAGCTCCAGTGGCAAGGAGTGGTAGTTACTCAGTGGCCAGAGCAACAGCACCAGACCTCTGGACTGTGAGTGGTACCAAGGATGAGGTGTAGATATTCCCAAAAGCACCAGTGAGTTTTTGTTTGTTTGTTTGTTTGTTTGTTGGGTTTTTTGTTTTGGTTTTCAAGGTAGCATCTAGCTCTAGTTTAGGCTGACCTGAAATTTAATTTGTAGTCTTAGCCAGGCATGGTGGCACACACCTTTAATCCCAGCACTTGGAAAGCAGAGGTAGGAGGATCGCCTGAGACTTCACAGTGAGTTCCAGGTCAGCCTGAGCTACAGTGAGACCCTACCTCAAAAACCAAATGTATATATATAGTCTCAGGATAGCCTCAAACTCATAGCGATCCTCCTACCTCTGCCTCCAGTGTGCCACCACACCTGGCTGCACCAGTGAATTTAAAGTGGTTCTGTGACTCTCACAGAGCCAACAGGTGCCTGACATGCAAGAAACTGTCCCATATTCTTTGCTGAGGCCTCAATAGATGGCTTTTCCTTAGAATCGTGCCAAAAAGAGGATGGGATCCATATAGTCAGGGAAGTGAGTGTCCTCAATGTATGGTGGCAGCCACAGGTTTAGCCAGAGGAAACTATCCCTCCCACCAGCTGCTTCTGAGCACCTTGTTTGGGCAGAAGGAAGAACTCATGCATAAGGGATGCTTATGCCTTGGCAGCACCTCAAGTCTCTCTCTGTACATACCCATGGGTCTGCCATGTACATAGCTTGCCATATCTCCATAGTTTGGAATGGCATCCAAACTCCCACAGCTGAATGGCCTAGGAAGCTCTTGACCACACATAGAAGGAAGAGTAAATGTCCATGGGATTCACTTACAACACAGAGAATATTTCTAAGCATGTCTGTATCTGTTGATAGGGAGACCACAAAAAACCTTCATCTACCCAGTTTAGCCAACTCAGACAGAACAAGGAGCTGAGGAGCACTGGGGCATCAGGGAATATGGAACAGTATTCATGATTGCCCCAAGCCCACACCTGGGTCTGGAGGAATAAGGAGATGGGCTCAGAAGGGGCTCTGCGCCAAGAAGATCTTTGGAGGCATTAGAGACACCTCAGCCAACTGCATAGGAAGGCAGAGTTTCCTCTGTTGTGTATACAGAAGTTGTATGTGAAAGTTTTTCACAGGCTTAGGGCAATGACCCTTCCAAGTGCCATATCTCCTAACCAAACTGGCTAAATTTCCTCTTGCTGGTCATGAAAATCTGCTTTAAAGCCACAGAATATATGGTCACATCCCAAACACTAGAGATATTCATGCCCTTGAGTTGGAAAATCATGGAAACTAATCATAGTTGGAAAAGAAAACAGAATTGGAAAAGAAAATAGAAAAAAAAGAGTACAAAAAAGATGACAAGAGAAGAAAGGGGGAGTGAAGGTTCCTAAGGCTATAGGACTAAGTACTTCAACTTTGGGTTTCCTGACCATACACAGTGGTGTGGTGAGTAAATGAATAAGCATGTGAGCCTATAAGGTGTGAATCTGATATTCAGTTCCAGAAGGAAATGGATCGGGTTAGAATGGGTCACAGATAATAGCTGTCAAAATAGGCACTAGAAATCCAGGGATTTCTGTTCTGCCCTAAACCAGCTAAGGTTCCTAAAAACTTTGAGCATTCCATCTCCTTATTCCAAAAGCACAAGTACCCAGCACCTGTCGACCCACAAACAGACTGAAGCAGCCTCCACCCGATTTCAGGTCCTCTACCACAAAGGCCCATAAGAGGAAGTGCTGTGGGGGGTTGAGGAACAAAGACAGAATCTCTGTCTTCCAAGGTCTCTCCATTTAGCCCTGGTCCCCAGAACAAGATACCCACAGCTCAGGGTCACAGAGGCTGTAATATCACGAGTAAACAGAGAACATGAGAGCCAAAGACAATGGTGGCTCCAATTCCAGTCCCAAGAGGACAAATGCCTGGAAACCTCTGGATGCTTGCTCCTCACTTATGCAGGACTGTTAGGCAAGCTGACAGTTGTAGGTGCCCACAGGGTCTGCCCTGCCCTGTCCTGCCTTGCCCATGTGTTAAGGCAGGGAGGCATGAAAGCAGAGAGTGGGCAACAAAGAGAGAGCAAGAGCAAGGAGGCACACTGGAGGCACGCACCAGGGAAAGGCAGAGCAGCTAGGGTGCAGAGGAGAAAGTGCCAACACACTCAGAAAGAGCTCCACAGCCTGCAGCCACTAAGCCACAGCCAGTTCTGAGCTTTTCCCAATCTCTAGGGCAGTGAACAAACAGGCCCAAGCAACCCTATTGGGGTCCTCAGGCATGGCTTGGGAAAGGGGGCAGTTCAGAAGCCTGTAGGAACTCTGACAAATGGAAGGGAGAAGGAAAGTGCTCAGAGGTCAGATTGCTAATAGGGTCTCAGGTGCAGGGACAGCAGCCCAGCCAAGCAGTCAGTCCTTCCTCATCCTTACCCCTCAGCCTCATCCCAGGTGAGCAAGAACAGCCTGGGATGGTGCCTTGGAGAAGGGCAACTTGGCATGAGCCTCATAAGGAAGAGAGCAAAGCAAAGGAGCTGCCCAAGAGACAGGCAGTCAGAAAGCGCAAACATACTTGAGGTCAGCAGAGTGGGCAGCCATGAGGTTTCTGAGGCTCTTGTCAGCAAGAGGGCAACCAGAGAGGCTGAAAAAGAAGAGATGGAATAAAGGGTGAGCCACAGATGGGAAGTGGAGGAATTGAGGAGGAAGACCCAACCCCCTATTACACACAAGCACACGCACATGCATACACACACGCTCTGGAGCCAAGGCAAAGAAGCAGTGCACAAACCTGCGATGGGAGGCATAGTTCCCAGTGATATGGCCACTGCCATCACAGCCGGGGGTGGGACAGCTGGACAAAGGAAAAAGAGCATCAGAACAGAGAGCCATGAACTTCTGTTTGCCTTCCCTAGGACAGATCCTTTGAGCACAATCCTCACCTCTCACACTGGAAGTTTCTCCCACACAACTTAAGAAAGAAAAATTAAACCTGAAGTTAAGATTCCTCTGAAGCATGAGTGCCATGGGTGCATATGTATGCTATGTGTGCCCATAAAAACGTAAGCAGGACACTCCTTCCCTCTCTGACAGCCTAGCCTTCTCTGAGAATGAGAGCATCGACCCAACTACCCTGAAAAGGCACATCCCAAGGTAGGAAGAAGCTAGTAGGACTCAGTGTATGGAGAGGAGAGACCCTCTGGCCTTCCAGGGATGAGCTCTGAGCACAGGTAAGCCTGGATTACCAGTGGAGAAAGTGCTAGGCATAGTCCCTCACAGTCTTCTAGGGGAGTGGTTGATAGAAGGCACTGCTTATTTCAAGCTTATGAGAACTATCTCAGAGGGTATCCTGGAGTCTAGTAGCTGAGATCTATGTCCCTCTCTGCCCATGATTGATCAGCTTTCATCCTTCTCTGCTCTGTCCTGGGTTGTGAGCTGGGCCAAGGGAGATTCTAGGTTCTTAATTGCTCACACTCAGATCAGTATAAAGTTTGAAGGAAACCTGTTACTGTGGGCTGTCTGGCTGGAGGCAGTTGTAGGGACCAATCCTGCTCCCCCTAGACTTCTGGGAGACCAGTCTGCCAAGGTGGCACTTACGTGAGCAGCTCCTTCTTTATGTCCTTGGAGAGAAACTTCAGTTTAAAGTTGGTCAAGGTGACTTCCCCTGGGTACTTCCTCTCTTCAAAGTTCTCTTCTGATACTTCCTGGTCATCTGCTTCAGAAGAAGCAAAAGAATGTGCTGCTGGCTCTGACTGCAAAACAAACAAACAAACAAACAAACAAACAAACAAACAAACAAACAAAAACAGCAAGGAGATGTTTTAATGGTGAGGAGGCCAGATGGCCAAATAAGTAAATAAGAGAGACAAACCCTTCAGCAGTGTTCAAAAGAAGACAGAGGAAGGTCTAGTTACCCCCACAAGACAGAAGACCACACCATCCTGGCCAAGACCAGGCTCCTTACACCCTCCATGACCTTGGCTCATCTCTACCAAGTGTCCACAATATGGACAACTGAGTACAGTGCTCTTTGGGACTGGGATGAACTCAGTCATCAACAGGTACTAAGGTTGCAGAGGTGCTTCAGAGATGAGCTGAATGAGCTTACTAACCATGATAACCCTGATGACCTTGAGAACCCCTGACACACCACATGATACCTTGGTCACAGCAGGCACATCACAAATGGCACCAACTGAGCCTGGGGTCTTAGGGGTTCACCACCAAAAGCCTTAGTGAATTAACCCAGGGAACAAGGAAGTGTTCCTCCACTGATGGTCAAGAGGTCTGTGAAGGTTAGAACTTCAGTGTTTTAAAGGACAGCTGCACTAGAGACCACATTCTGGGACTATAGTGATCTGCCTTGAGTCCTAGCAAAGCTGTTCAACTCTCTGCACCTGAGAGAATATAGCCCTTAGACCAGGGGACCTTGGGAAGTTGCAGCCTACAGAGCAGCTCTGACCCTTGTTGCTGAGGAAGCTTGAATACAGTGATTTGTTAGCCTAGACAACTGGAAAAAGCTCCTCAGAGAACACTTAGCTGAGTCTCCAGGATCAGTGAGGCTCCAGGAAGCAGAGACCATGGACAAGAGAAGCCCTCAGAATACTCGGGACATCAGAAGGACTGTGGTTGGCATTGGAGAACTAGTAGGAGTGTCCAAGTCAGGAGTCCAGGATAGAGAGGGACAGGGAAGGCCTGATCCAGTGGGAGTTTCTGGGTATGAGCTATGCCTAAGACAGAATAGGTAGAGGAAGGGTTTGGAACTATAGGCTATAGCCACAGGTAGAACATGGGATAGGACTCAGTTAAGGAACCTCAAGATCTCCGAGATATATTCCCCTACAGATATCAGCTCATTTGTGGGGGGAATAAGGATATTTCAAGAGGTTATGTTGAGGGAGGAGAACAAGGGGAGACCAGAACTGAACTAGATGGGTACTAGGGAATCAATCCAGTCTGTCAGCCCTTTCAAGAAAGCACCTTTAACAGCTGAGCCATCTCTCCAGCCTGACCAGCTCTGAACAGAGGAGGGCTCAGGTGGTGGCCAGAATTGCTCCATTATCAAGCAGAAAGAGTCCATGGGGAGGGAAGGGCCAGTGGGGGCTCTGCACCCTCCCAGTTGGGCTTCTGGAATGGCTGACCATACAGAAACCACAGAAGGGATGGGAGTGGGAGTCACACCCTCACCTAGTTGTGCAGTGGTGTCACAGGAGGAGAGTGACAGCCGTGAGGTCTAGGAGCTGGGATGAAAGATGGCAAATCCTGTAGAAGGGGGAGGGGTGGAAGTCAAGGCTTCTATTGCTTTTTGCTCACAGTTTTAGGTGAGGTGGGGGTGGGTTTAGACTGGACACACCTTGCCCCCATCCTCAGTACTCCTTGGGTGATTGGTGCTGGTGAAAAGAATAGAACCTGGACTGAGGAGGAAGAAGGTGAGGGAAGGGTCTATGGGGCATCTCCTTGGTCTCATCTAAGTGCCAGAGATGCCCCCAAGTGCTACACCCTGAGATGGGCCTGTTGACCAGCCCTCTCTTGATAGAACAAGTCTGAGCAGTCTTACAGGTAAAATCCCTCCTAGAGGGCTATGCCTTTTGCCACTTTGTGCCACTTGCCCTGAGAGTGAAGGGTCCTGTGTGCAAAGGGATAGATCCTACAGACTCTGCCTGAAGCCCTCAAAGAGGAGGTGTCTAGAGAAGAAAGCAGAGTTCAAAGCAGCACTTTAAGCAACTGCCAGACTCACACTCAGCCCTGGGCCCTGCCACTCACCTCCTCAGGTTCTTCCTCTCGCAGGCGGCTGGGCTTGGTATAGTCTAAGGGCCTGTCCCAGTCATCCTGGCGGGAGGTCTGGCTGGACTGGGGCGAGGTCATAGAGCTGCTGGGGGCACTGGTGCTGCTCTGGCGCTGGGAGATGTCAGGAGACTTGATACCAGGGCTACTGCTGCAGCTGCTGCTACTGGGAAATGCATTTTCCCGTTTGCGATGTTTGTGCATGCTCAAGTCTAGAGTTCCATTTTCATCTACTTCAATGTCCACAGACTGCAAAAACAAAGTTGAAGAATATAGTTGGATAGCCCAACCCCTTCCTGAGAGTGCCTTCTTGTGCATTTTCATCAGAATTCCAGAAAGCCCAGATCATTGACTCCCATGGAAGGAAACACAGTGAACAGAATGGACAGCAGCCAAGAGGAAACAGCCGGTGCCACATCCTGACTGCATGTGAAGGATCATTAGAATCCCTCTCACCTCTACAGATCAAGAAGTGAGCCCCTTGAAGCATACTGAAAGCTTGAATGAGAATGGGTCTTTGGCTTAAGTCATATCAGCTCCTATCAGCTATCACAGGGGTACATGGAACATGGCATAGACCTTGGGTTACATAATACATGGGTTCTCAGGGCCACCCATCCATCCTTTTTGGCTATCTAAGCTATGGCTATGGAGGCAAAAGGTAAGAATGAGAAACATCAACTAGGCCCCAGATGTTCCTGACAGCAGCTGATGGCAGAAACACTTGGCCTCACTGCAAACCCCACCCGCTCTCCCCTTCCTGAAGGGCCCGGAAGGTACACCTACCTTGGTGGGGAGGTCCTGTGACTTAGTGCTGAGGTTCTCAGGCATCTCCCAACAGCGGGTAGAGAGGTTCAGGATGGCAGTGGCAGCCATGTGTGCAGCCTCGGCATCATGTGAGTAGTCGAAGCCTGCAGAAGAGGGTGAAGGAATCTCATATAACCACAAGGATGGGGGTGCTGCACCTAGAAGAGGTGCCTTTGGGGAAGGGTTGGCTGCTAAAACCAAATACCCTAGGCTGACACAGACTAGGACAGAGGTGGCAGACGAGTAGAGAAACAACTGGGGTAGAGGCAGGACACAACCACAGTGATATGGGCCCTCTTTCATGTACCACCCTCCCATCATTCTCTTCTCCAGTACTAAGGAGGCATCTCATTTCTAGCTTGTCCAAAATTTGGGCAGAAAGAGCAAAATCCTGCAAAGATACTCCAGCAAATTGGATAGTTTCAAATAAAAATAACTTTCTCATCCGGAAATGCTCAGAGATGCTAAAGAATTTTGTAAATAGGATGAGTGTTTAGAATACGGGAAATTTTGTAGAATCATATCAAAAGTAATAGTTCCTACCTTAATAAAGCAACATAGGCATGAGTAAGATACCACAAACGAAGGTGTTAGAATTTGGAAGTATTAGCTTTTCAAGTAGTATCCTGCAGTGATAGTCTTATTAACTGGTATTTCTAGAAAGACCCATATATATGGAAGGTTCATTATAAGCCCTTTTCCAGTGGCACACTGAAGCCTCTGTCTAAGCAGGTAAATGTGCCTATGACATCTGGGATTTCTTCCGGCCAGCAGAGTCTGCTGGAGTCAGGAAAAGACTCATCCCAGGGGTCAGTGACCCTAGGAACTATAATTCTAACAGGTAGGAAACTCATCCTTGTTACTGTTAGATCTGACAACAACCACTAGGAGGTGCCTATCCTGATTCCTCCAGTGTACTGGGTGCTTTTCCATCTCACATGCATTTCCTAGGGTTCAGTAAGTGTTAAGAAAAGGCAAGGAAAATTGTTCTAGAAGGACTTCCAGGAATGACTTTTGTCAGTACAACTGTCCCTAAAGTATGTTGCTAATGTCATTGACAATATTGTTTCTAGTAAGATAGTCCTAGCTCAGGAAACCAGGCAGCTTCCTGCCCAGTCCCATAGTTAGACTTTCTGAAAAGGCAACGGTAGGAGTGAACATCCCACTACTGTACTGAGAGAGGGCACTCCATAGTAGAGCACATCAGTGAAGTGATTGTCAAGCCTCTGGACATACACACTCATAATAGACTTGTGGATTGCTTCGTAAATAATTAGGAAATACATAAAGACTCAAGGTGAATGTAGGTGAGATGCAGACACCAAGGAAGCCACGATTGTGCCCACTGGGGCAGCTAAAGACAGGGTGAGGCCTCAGGTCCTCCCCTGTCCCTTTTAGCTCCCCAGAGGATCCCTCCCCCACTATCCCTCTCAAGAGCCATGTGAGAGGAGAGACAAGAACAATTCTCCCCAACTTACATTGGAAGGCTTTGGGTGAGGTTTCGCTGGTCTGAATCTTTGGGGCAAGCATACGTTTGCCAAAAACCTGAGCATCAAAACTTGCGTAGTCAAAGGTGACTTTGGAGAACTTCTCCAGCTCCTTGGCCAAGTTAGCCCTGGGTGTGGTTGGAGCCACATTGGGCCTGTAGCTCCCATAAGGAGGAACCTCAAGCTGTTTCACAAAGCACATGGGCCTGGGGTATGAGACAGAGATGCAGAGCCTGTGAGGGTGGGATCCATAGACCCCATGCTATCCTTCTCCCATCCCCTCCAAGGCTCAGGTAAGGACCCCATGCAGCCAGCCCAATGATAAGGAAGACCCAGGGAGGCTCTCCCCCACACCCTGACCCTAAAGGCTGGTGAGAATTCCACCTCCAAGGATGGATAGGCCCGTAATCAGTATTAGGAAGAATTGTCAGCAATGAAGAAGCAATAGGAACCTGGAAGAATATTAGCATGTCCTCATGCTGGCAGCATTAATGAGAGGAACAAGCCTCAGACTTTCCCTGGAACTTAGGAGAGCATGTTTCCAACAACTAAGCTACACAACCCATGAGGGCTTCTGAATAAGAAGCTCAGAAGAAGAGAAGAAGGGAGAGGAAAAGGGATCCTAGCAAGTGCCCTAGCTCTCCTTGTTCCTGTCTGTAATAAGCAATGACTTCAGTGATCAGTGGAATTTGGAAGTGATCGTGAGAGTCTTTGAGAGCTAGGCACTATAAGAACATAAGTATAGCCCGAACTAGCAATCTGGAAATGCAATATAAAGTCCATTCTGATGGGCTAGAGATTACACAGCAGCAAGAGGTGCAAAATGGGCCCCTTCCCTAAGAAGGGCAGAGACCTAGGCTGAATACTGGCTCAGTAACCCCTGGAAAAGCTGCCAGAGCAAGGCCATCCATTACAGGCAGGGAGAGATTGATTTTTATGTTTTTTTGTTTTTTTTTTCGAGGTAGGGCCTCTCTCTAGCCTAGGCTGACCTGGAATTCATTCCGTAGTCCCAGGTTGGCCTCAAACTCACAGTGATCCTCCTACCTCTGCCTCCCGAGTACTAGGATTAAAGGTTAGGGCCACCACACTGGGTGAGAGATTGATTTGTGGCTCCCTTGGACAAGGTATACCCAGGAGCTGCAGACATGGAGTCATAAAACACCAGCAAAGCTTTCTAAAGTCTGTCCTCACATCCCAGGCTAGGACTATAAACATGTGGGCCAGACAGAATCAACAGTCTAACAGGAGGCCTCCTGTGTCCCTCTGCCATTGATAATGATGGGCAAATGCTCACCATGGCCTGGAAGGCAGAATAACACTTAAGTATCATGAATAACTTCTGTTTGTTGCCCAACCTTCAGAGGTAGACAAACAGGTCAAAATTCTAGGAAGCACAGCTTATGTAGTTGGGGCCTTCTCCCTCCCTGGCGACACCCAAGCTCATACTCAGACCTGTTCAGATGTTTTATCAGTCACTTAGATCAAGGTAAGGAAAAGATCAAATGGAACTAACAGGAAGCTGGAAGGAAAAGCAAATAAGATGGAGCACTATGCCAGATGGGATGCCCAAAGGCAGATGGATGGGACACAAGTGCTCCATAGATAATGATAGTGAATCTCTGTGTGATTTGGTGGGTGGCACCACACCTTCCAAGGGCCCATGTGAAGCAGGCCAGGAAAAATCCAGGTGTGGTGCAGCCAAGGGGGGCACCCAAGAAAAGAGGACTGTGGTCAGAGGTTATGCTAGCCAGGCAGGGATTGGTTTGCTGGGCATGTGATCCTATCTCCCATACTCAATATGAGGAGAGAGACATGGAACAGGGGTTCAAGAATCAGGGCAATGTGAATTCTAGACCCACAGAGCAATAGGGATTTTGGGTGTCCTCTGAGTGAGGGCAGTGAGTGGAAATGTCTTCCCAGTCAGTGGCACCTCATGGTCCAGGCATTCACTTGCCGTCCCCAGCAGAGGGCTGTATCTGACTTCAAAAAAGCCTCTGCAGACAAGATGGCCAGGAGGTATAGTTTGGACACTTCTCTAAGTCCCTGGCTTTATTTGTGATACCCACTTCCCTAGGGTCATATTAATGGATAGGCACTAATTAGATATTTTAGTTCCTCTGTCAGAAGACCCCTAATGAGAGAGAGTACATCTACACATATGCGCACACATACACACATGCACACACGCACTTGCACACACACATGAACATATTCTTATGGATGAATATACACAATATGGCATGCACACATGCACACACCTACATGCACCCATGCCTGCTGATGTCTCAGATGCTCACTGACACACAGGAGGCAGCACTCTGGGGATCAAGTCCTATACCCTCCCTCCCCTGATATAGGGTCTGTCCTGAGATGGGGAGACAGATGAAGCTAGCCAGGTGCTTCCCGCATAGCAAGGCCCTCAGATGATGCAGTCTGTTGTCTCCACACATGGACCCTGAATAATCTCACTGACCATATTGTATGTCTTAGGGGAAAGCAAGGCAGAGCAGCCTGTGACTAAAGCAGGCAGCTATTTGTACCTTGGCTGAGGCTCTGGTGAGTATGGAAAATAAGCAACTGTTCTATATGCCAAGAGATGTATGCACACCATACAGCCCTGACACTGGGGCCCCTGCAGGCATTTGGAGGTAGTCCCTTCAGTTCTGCGGCTCATCTCACCCACCTGAGGATCCGATCTGAATTGGAGCTATTCTTGGAAGGATCTCCTGTCTGCGGCTGCTGCTTCTCATGAGATTTGGCTAATTTTTCAGCGGCAGCAATGGGACACCCAGACAAACTAGAGGAAGGAAAAGGAGAGACATCTGAGCCTTCTCCTCTAGGCCAAGCCTGTCCCAGGTAGCCAGACATGTGATTCTGGGAGCAGCATCATTCAGACACAAGAGCTCCAGAAGCATAAGGCCCAGAGCCAGATATTCCTATAGAACAGGGTTTTCCTTCTGGCTCTGTCCTGAGGCCTCAGAGGACAGCTGCTCAGGCCATTCTAAGCCCATGACACAGAAAGATAAAATGTACCCTAAAAGCCTGCAAACTGTGGGCAAAGGAGACTATTCTGCATAGGTTAGGTGCCAGGCTCAGCCCTTATCTCCCTCTTTTCCCTTTCCAATATCCAGAGCTGGATTCTGGAACCATCTCTAGGTCATATTCTGCATGCTGACTCAGGGAAACCGAGGGCCACACTCAGATCACAACCTGAAGGACACCAACCCACCCCCGAAAAATGCCCCCCAAAGATAAGGATGGAACAGCTTTATCTATCAGAACAGGGTACACTGTGAAATCAGGCACCAGATCCTGGTCCATGGCATTGTCACACCAGTAGGAAACTTGACCTCTCTTCCAACAAAGTAGACTCTGAAGCTCTGGCACTCCTTCCAGATGAGTGTATACCTACTGAGGCCCAGGAACATTCTGTAGAGCTCACCATCTGTAGCTCTCCAAGTAAAACTGAGGTGTGTTCCTCTCTTGTGTAGGAAGATAATCCAAAACTTAAATCTGGACAGTGACCTAGAAGTCCCATGTCCATCTGGTCTCATTCAGCTCCTCCTTGGAACAGTCCAGTCACTGAGCAGCCCTGGTCGCTGGGGTTCCCATTAGTGTCCATATTTTGCCTTCTATTCATGAGCAATTTCTTGTGTGCAGACATTTCCCAAAAATGGGTAAGATACTAGTGGCTGTCATCACAAGGGCATAGACTTCTAATATGCTTACCTTAGTTCACAGTACCTGGGCAGTAACACCAAAGAATGGCTGTCTCTCTAGCTGCCACCTGCCCAGGCATGGGAGTGGGCATCACTCAAGGGCTATGTGTTTGTCCAGAGGCCATCCCAGGTAAGGACTCAAGGCCCAGGCAGTGACACATACTGTGGGCCCAGCCCTGATTCCCCACCATGGCCCAACTCAACCCACTACCTTCTGTGTGTGTTGCGGTTGCTGTTCACATGGCCTTGGCCTGTGCAGCCAGGAGTGGGGCACTTCAGCACATTCTCATGCATGGCCAAGACTGCAAAAGAACAGGGGAGAGCAGATGGTGAGCATAGACATGGCCATAGGGACAAGCAGCCCAAGGAGGTTGTAGGGGCTCTGTCCAAAGACTGCAGCCTTGTAGGCCCAGACGCCACAGCATCCTGAACCTCACCCAACCTAGTCAACCTAGACCCTGCTTCCTAGGGCAGAAATTAGACTATATCTTTTTCTGTTTTATAGCTCTGAACTTAATTTTCACAATTTCTGCTTCCAGCCTAAGAGTAAAGACAGACATTTACTTCCTGAGCTTTTGTGGCATACAGGCAAGAGTGTGAAGGCCTCCACCTGTCCAGCTCAGTGGACATAGCTATCCCTTCCCATAGTCTGTGTCTGTGCAGTCTTCTGGCTCTAACATTCTGGTCCAGGCTCTCCAGGTGGACATCTGATTGGGCTAGCCCATGACTTCTGGGTTCAGGTTTAGGGTTAGGAAGATTTAGGACGTGTTGGGTTGGCTGTCCCTCCCCATGGACCTCCAAACACTATTGGAACCTCAGCTTCCGGTTGTTGGCTAACTCTGTACAGAGCTACTTACTTTCTGGAGGAATCCTGTCCTTGTGGGGACAGCCAGACAGGCTTCTGTGGTGAGGATACAACCCAGTAACATGGCCAGTACCATCGCAGCCAGGTGTTGGACACTTGATCTCACGCTTCTCAGCTCTGGAAGGATCTAAAGCACATAGGACACTCATGTAGAGCTAGGAAGCTAAACAATAAGTATGAGAAAGAAGGAATGGGAACAGCTCCTGTCCCCATTATGACTGTCCAGAGAGATGGAAGTGAGTCTGCCCAGGAGCAGGAGAAGTGCAGAGGCTAGATAGTGGCACATCTTCTTCAGTGGGAAGAAGTGCTCCTCCCACCCCATACAGCAGGGTAGCCAACCCACATGGTGTCCACAGTGTGGGCAGTGTGGAGACATTGAAGAGGAAGACATCTATCAACATCCCTACCCAGAATGTGTCCTTAAGATTTGACAAAATGAGAGAATAGGTTAAGTGACATCCAAGGATGTGTAACTAATAAATACCTGGGCAGAAATTTAAATCCCAAATCTCAGTTGTTAACCTCACCTGGCCTCTACAGGCCATTATCAAGTATGGAATCAGAAAGAAATGAAGGATCCTCAGAACACAGATGGGGAAATTCCTGCTTCATGGGCCATCCCAGAGTCAAATTCAGAGCACTCCCTAGGAAAGGGTGGCCTCCAAGTTTAAATGAGCAAGAAATCAGACTACCACTCATCCAGATAGGCAGGGTTGTCCTGAGTGGCTCCAAATCAGTGTCCAATACCTGCCTCTGTCCTCCAATGTTAGTCCCACTGTCCGTCCCTCCACACACCAACACGTACATGTTCCCACAAACTAGAGGCACTGCCTGGTGGGCCCCCTGAGTTATGCCCTCCAAATCTAGCCCTGAATTTAGAATACTTTGCACCTGAATCCCAGTGTCTATCCACAGGTAAAATTCCCTCAAACACCTAGGCTCAAGATAATCTGTCACTCAATGTCCCACCAAAGCTTTTTCTTATTGAGGGACCCAAAGCCTAACAAACTCAGGCCCCATACCTAGCCCAAGTTTGTCTTACTTTCAACCTATGCATCCTTATGCTAGTGGCCCCAGGCCTGAGCCTGATAATACTGGCCTAAATCTGGTCCCCTAAATGGCTATCACAGACTGTCATCCTGAAGGGTATCTCCTTGAGAGCCATTCTTCATGTCTACTTCACCCTGAAACCATGTCCCCAACTGCATCTCTTCAGTATCTGTCCCCCAAACTTGCCACATAGACATAGGTGTTCCCAAAAAGTGTGTTCCCATGTCTCCAAGTTCCTGGCTGGGGTGCCCTGAGCTATATCTCCATCAATGTCTCCTCAAAGACCCAGGTGTGCCTTCCTCTCCCATATGTATATTCTACCTTCTTGGATCTTGGCTCTAATGCCTGAGTCACCCTCATTCCTGCTTCTCTCCTCAGCTGTCCCCTCCCTAAGTGTCAGCTAACCCTTCCTGGGAGAAGTCTGTGGAGGGTCACAGGATCCATTCAGAGAAAACAGCCTGACCTGGGTCTGGGAAAGAAGAGACTAGAGTAAGGGCAGAACATTAGAATAGAAGCATCAGGCCTATGGATGCCCAGGTCAGAGTTTACCCATCAAAGGCCTGGCCCTCTAGCATTGTGAGGCTGGATCTCTTAGGGAGTAGCCCTAGATCACTGCTCTGCACCAAGGAGGGACTTGAGATGGGTAGATAGCAGTTCATGGCCAGTCTGTCCTACAGACCCACTTGACATTGGTGACAATACCATTTTCTCAGGGTCTGCCCTCAAATTTGACCTCCAGTCTCCAGCCTCTCTCTCCATATCAGCCCAGACCTAAACATCTCCCAGCAACCTAATTTGAACACCCTCCCCTGGACATCAGCCAGTAGGCAAGGGAATGCTGCCCCTATACCTTGTACACTGTAGTGTCAAATCCAGGTACAAATGCAGGGCTAGCAGCAGATCATTCCCTCCAGAGAAGCAGAGGACAGACTGACATCCCTCATGTCTGGCTGAGAGTCCCAACACCACAAGGAGGGTGGTATATAGCCTTAGAAAATAGCTTTACAGGCTGAGACCATCAAGTACCAGTTTCTGTTGTTATACAATCCCTGCCACAGGTTTAGGCCAGAGTGGGAGGGACAAGTTGGGTAGCATAAGAGGCTAGATCACCGGTCCTCCAGCTCTCCTTCCCATCCCCACCCTCCACTGCCATGCTCCTTCTCATACATCTCAGCTTCATGCTGCTCTTCAGACCACCCTATGTGAAGCTGCATGAGCCTATTTTCTCAGTCTTTTACCCCAATCTTGGGTATATTTGTCCTCATCTGCTTTTCTGTTTTCCTTGCACTCCAAGCCTGTAAGGGCCTCTAGCTGTGCCTCTCCTTAGCCTCCATCTGCACCCTCAGTGAGGCTGATATCCTTGCTGATGGGAAGAAGGGTGAGTGAGCAGTGTAGACCACTTTAACCTACCTTTGCTGTAACAGCTCTTCCTCACTGTGTCCAGGGTCTTTGCCACCTTCCCTGGCTCACTTGGGCCCAGCTGGCCCTGCTCTGCAGGTGAGCAGCCTGGCTCACAGACAGCACGCACCTGCTCAGCCTTCAAGGCAATGGCCTGCTCCAAAAGGCCCAGGTTACCACGAGTCAGCATGTCATACATCTCTGACTCATCTGTGACTGCTGACTTCTGAGAGTGTACATCCTCATCCTTGTCATCATCAGAACCAGAACGGACCTCCACAATGACAGAGTATTCAGGCTTGGGACTGGGTAGTTCTGTGTGCTGAGGGTCAGGGGCCTTCTGGGCAAAAGTATGGGAACTATCTTCCCCAAAAACCATGTCAGGAGCTGCTTCCACCTCTTCCTCCTCCTCCTCTTCCTCTTCTTCCTCCTCCTCCTCTTCCTCCTCCTCTTCTTCTTCTTCCTCTTCTTCTTCCTCCACCTCTTCTTCCTCTTCTTCTTCCTCTTCCTCCTCCTCATCATTATCATCCTCTTCCTCCTCCTCATGACCCAGGACACCTTTCTGTTCACTTGACTCTTCACTCACTACCACATGATCCAGGGGCTGGGGGCACAGCTCCTGGGAATGCTCACTAGTGACTTCAATGACCTCCTCTACATCCTCTGGCTGGATAAAGAGGTCCTTTTCACCTTCATCACTGGTGGCCCCCAATGTAGCTTCCTCCTGTAGCCTGTGCACAATGGTTGGAACAGGTTTGTTCACTGAAAGTGAGTCTTCCCCAACCAGGGTCTCTTCAGCAATTTGACTGAGGTTTAGAAGGGAAGTTGCAATGATTCCCTGGTAGCTGCTATAGCCGCCTTTGGAGGGGCCAGAGGTGCTGCTGGTAGGGTTAGATCCAAAATGAGGCTTGATGGGGCTCTTTCCTGCATAAAACCAGAAATACCATGGTGGCTAGAAGAGTGTGGGGGGATGTCTTCAGGACTTTGCTTTCAATAGTAGACCCCCACCCCACTGCCCACTCTCAAAACTATAGCCCAGGAGACATTGGATTGAGGTGTGGCCATTTCTGTAAGCCCTCTGCCTGGATTTACAAACCATGGAGAGAGCTGGAAAGATGCTTAACAATTAAGGGGCTTGCCTGTGAAGCCTAAGGACAATTCTCCAGGTTCAATTCTCCAGGTCCCACGTAAACCAGATGCACAAGGGGCACATGTGTCTGGAGTTCATTTCCAGTGGTTAGAGGCCCTGGTGTGCTCATTCTCTCTCTCTCTCTCTTTCTCTCTCTCACTCCTCTGTCTCAAATAAAAATAAATTTAAAAACATGGATAATCTATTATGAGAGGTGGTCTTTAAAATTGAAAGCTATTTTATTATTTTTCAATTATTGTTCCTGCTCCATCATGTACTTTCTCAAATCAATTAGACTTGGATTTTACATAATAGAATTCAAAGAGAGAATCAAGATTTTAAAAGTTTTTTCCTAATTTAAAAGTATATATGTGTGTGTGTGTGTGTGTGTGTGAGAGAGAGAGAGAGAGAGAGAGAGAGAGAGATTTTTTTTCAAAGTAAGGTCTCACTCTACCCCAGGCTAATCTGAAATTCACTCTGTAGTCACAGGGTGGCCTTGAACTCATGGCAATCCTTACTTCAGCAACCCAAGTGTGCCACCATGTCCAGCCTAGCATTTATATATTTTTAATTTTTTTTTAAATTTTTGGAGAGAGACACAGAGAGAGACAGACAGAGAGAGAGGGAGAGGGAGACAGATAGAGAATGGACACACCAGCAGTCTCTCAGCTGCTGTGAATGAAATCCAGATGCGTGTGCCCCCTTGTGGGCAAGTGCGGCATTGCGCCCTTGCATCACTTTGCATCTGGCTAAACGTGGGACCTGGAGATTGGAACTGGGTTCTTAGGCTTAGCAGGCAGGCGCCTTAACCACTAAGCCATCTCTCCAGCCCACATTTATATTTTTAAAGGACCCAAATTTAAATCTTTTAAGCACAGGAACTATGGTATGCTCACTGTACACTGGCTCTGAGGGGCTTATGGACCAGTGCTCTCAGCACTACCATGTGGTGCCCTAAGGAGCAGGTGGGTTGAGGTCTTTTCCACCTGGAACTCAAGCTAGCTTGGTTTCATGAGCTGTTTGCTAATGTGGGAGTTCAGCCTGAATTGCTTCAGAAATAAAACAAAAATTCATCTCAGTCATTCAAAGTCAGCTGGCTTCAAAAGGATGAAGCTGGAGAGATGGCTTACTGGTTAAGGCATTTGCCTGCAAAGCCAAAGGATCCCGGTTCAACTCTCCAGGACCCACATAAGCCAGATGCCAAGGGGGTGCAAACATCTGGAGTTGGTTTGCAGTGGCTGGAGGCCCTGGCATGCCCATTCTCTCTCTATCTCTCATAAATAAATAAATAAAATATTTTTTAATGTTAAAAAATAAAAGCTTGGGAGGAGCCGGGCATGGTGGCACATGCCTTCAATTCCAGCATTCGAGAGGAAGAGGTAGGAGGATTGCTGTGAGTTTGAGGCCACCTAGAGACTGTATAGTGAATTCCAAGTCAGCCTGGGCTACAGCAAGACCCTACCTTGAAAAACAAAAAGGAAAAAAGAAAAGCTTGGGAGGGCAGGGATCCCTCAGCCACCCTCCTTTCCCTCTCAGTTTTCATAGGCATCCCACTTTCAAAGGCCCCACTAGGTCCTCCATTTCCTGATTCAGCCCAACCTGAGGTGCTTCCTCAGCACCTTCCCTTAGTGTCTTTGGGCCAAGCAGACTCAGCCCAGTGAGCTCTCTCAGAGGGCCAAGCCGGGTGGTTTCTATGAGCCCCTCACAGATGAGACACAGCTCATATCATCTGTCTGTCTTTCTCACATGCATGCAGATATGCCTTAGAAATACACACTACACTATTGTATGAATGTATGGGCACATGAGCCCCATGCCCAGGTCTGCCTTCCCATTTCTCCCCTGAGCACAGTGTTCACACACACCACAGCCCCCAATGTCCTGGGCAAGCCACTCTTCCAGGAAGTGGTACATGTCAGGACAAGACATGCCTTGTTCTCAGGACAGCTTTCCCCACTCAGCTGAGCTCCCTCCCTACTCACAGGCTGCAATTCTCCAAGGCCACACTAAGCAGCCTTTATTCAGAGGAGAAAGAGCAACATAGCACCTTCAGCTGGCTCAGGGCGATGAATCTCCTCCTGTCCTGACATCTCAGCCTCAGCCTCCTCCAAAGGTCCTTCTGATTCATCTGAAACAGAGGCGTCCTTCACCTCAGCGTCCTCACTGCCATCGCTGTCCATGCGGTAGCCCTCATCCAAAGCTAGTCTCAGGGGGTGCGACTTCCTCTTGGACACCAGGTGTTCGGCCTCAGTGCCCTCCATCTTCCTCTTCTTGGCCAGAGGGCAGCTCTGTAAACTGGAAGGGAGAGTGAGTGATGCCAAAAGCCAGGCCAGCTCCACAAAAAGTCTGGGAAGCCATTCTAAGAGTCTCTCCCTCTGTAGCTGCCCTCAGATGGAAGCACTAAATTGATGCATTTAAATGTTTACATCTAATTATACATATTTTAAAACTCCTGATTGTGTTTTAAATTATACTACAGTGGTCCAAGTCCATACCTGGAGTGAGGACTCTCCACCATTGGCTCCCACCAGCCTGGACTGACTGCTCCTCACATACCTCAAGCTGATCTTAGCTGATTTCCTCCCACTCTGGGCTTTTCCTTCTTCACCTCCAGACTTCCACACCTACACCCACCCTAGGAATACAACACTGTAGTCTCTGGATACACCTAAGGTCAAGCTGTGTACAGTAAATGACCACACTGACAACCTCAGCAGTAGTTCACATTGTCTCCCCACTGTACACCAGGATTGCTCTAAACTATGCCATACAAACATATCCAGGCCCTGCAGCAGTCCCTGTTGGGAAGACCAAGGTATCAAGGACAGACTATCGACCATACCTCATGACACTTTCCCCACCAGGCTTATCTCAGTGAAGGCACCTTAGAAAGAGAGGCCAGTGAGAGGACAGTAGGACTTAGAAGGGTCAGATCATCCTTGCCTCAGAGCTATATATATAAGTGGAAGACTTTTTTGAGGCAAGCTCAACAGACTGGCCTTTTTTTTTTTAATGCAAGAAAGAGAGAGAGAGAGAAAGAATATTGGCACACCAGGGCCTCCAGTCAGTATAATCTAACTTCAGACACTTGCACCACCTTGTGGACATGTGTGAACTTACATGCTTGCATCACCTTGTGTATCTGGCTTATGTAGGACCTGGAAAGTTGAACATGGGTCCTTAGGCTTTGCAGGCAAGCATCTTAACTGCTAAGCCATCTCTCCAGCCCAGAAATGGGCAATTTTAAAAAAAATATTTATTTATTTATTTATTTAAAAGAGAGAAAAAGAGTATAGGCACACCAGGGCCTCCTGCCATTGAAACCAACTCTAGGCACATGAACTACTTTGTGTATCTGACTTTATGTGGTATTGCAGTCAGCTACTCATTGCTGGACAAACACCTGACCAAAAGCAGCTTATCGGAAAAAGGGGGTTTATTTCAGGTTTATAAAATATAGGGGAACACCATCGATAGCAGAAAAAGATGGCTCACTTCCACAGATAAAATCAGAGAGAGATGACCAAACAGCCAGCAAACACCAACACCAGGAATCAGTAACATCCAGAGCTTCAAACTTCTCTCCAGATACCTTAGAGCTGGACCCAAGATCCACCCCCGCCCAAACACACCAAAAATGCCTGGAAAATGGCTGGAGAGATGGTTTAGCAGTGAAGGCACTTGCTTACAAAGCTAAAGAACCTGGGTTCAATTCCCCAGGACCCACATAAATCAGACATGTACAAGGTGGCACATGCATCTGGAGTTTGTTTGCGGCAACTGGAGGCCCTGGCATACCCACTCTCTCTCCCTGTCTTTCTCTCCTTCTCCCTCTCTCTCTCTCCCCCCATCTGTCTCTGTCTCATCTATCTCTAATAAATAAAAATAAAAATATTTAAAAATTTTTAATGCTTGAGTCTATAGGGCCATGCATTCAAACTATCACAGTCTGCCCTTGACCCCCATAGACTCATGAATATCTCACAGTGAAGATTGCCTTCAGTCCATTTTCAGAGATCCCATAAGTTTTACCAACTTTAAGACCATTCCAAAGTCCAAAGCCTCATCTGAGAGTCACAATTGTCTCATAACTGTATGTCTTATAAAATCAAAACAAGTTACATACTTTTAACGCATAATGGCACAAAGTAAACATTTCCATTGCAAAAAGGCATAACAAGGAGGGGATGGACTAACACAAAATCAATAAGCATCAGCTAAACATCAAACATCTCCAATTCAAGTCCAACATTCATAACAAGTGACAACAGTCTCTGGGTTTTCTATTTTCTGCCCCTCCAGCTGGACTGAGTAGTCCAGGGAAAACGTTCATCCTGAGCCAATAGTGCTCCATGGTAGCTGTTGTACATTCCTGATATATCCAAAACATCTTTGGGTCTCCACTGAGAACTGTGGTCCATCCTCATAGATTCATACAATGGCCTTTTTTGGCCTTAAATACAGGGACTTCACCCTGCATTACATGGTGCATCTCAGAAGTGGCTCCTGGAACCATGTGCACTTCACAACCCACTTTTCTGCATTTATCTTCATTCTTCCAAAACCATTACCAGATGTATGGCAAGCCAAATTTGTTAATCCAGGGGGATTAACTTTGGCCCTGAAGAATAGATTACTTCTTCAGAAATATTCCTATATGTCATCTCCTTTGAAAAGAATTTTTGGTCTGGAGAGATGGCTTAGCAGTTAAGGACTTGCCTGTGAAACCTAAGGACCCAGGTTTGATTCCCCAGTACACATGTAAGCCAGATGTACATGGTGGCACATGCATCTGGAGTTTGTCTGCAGTGGCTAGAGGCCCTGGTACACCCATTCTCTCTCTCCCCCATCTTTCTCTTTCTCTATCTCATAAATAAATAATTTTTTTTTAAAAAAATGAATTTGTATTCCTACCCTTTAAGTATTTCCTGGGTGGGTTTCCCCTCAGGCATCTTTTCTATTGTCTCAATAAAAAGCAGTTGGTCCACCCTTAATTTTGGTAATCTATTTAACAATTACAAAACCTTCAATAACCTAAAACCAGTGTCTGTGCCAATAACGTTAAACTTGCTTTAATTTTCCTGTGATAAACCTTACATCCTCCTTGTCTTTCTGTCCTATATCTTTTTCCAAGCACAACAGTCCATTACTTTTAAATTCAACATTGAACAAACTCTCTGGAAATGGGAAGAAGAATGCAGGCAACCTTTATGTCAACAGCCTAGTTCCAACAAAGTTCTCTGGTGCCTCTTCTTCCCCTTTGAAAATTCACAAGCCATTCACAATCTACAATTCTCTCTGCATTTAGCATTTTCAAACGCTCACCAGAATAGCCCATAAAATTTGTCTTACCACTTTGTAAGTCTTTTTTTAGTGCCAAGTACCAAGTCCTTCCACATTCCTCCAGAACACAAGTTCCAAAAGACCAAAATCTACATGGTCAAATTCATTACAGCAACGACCCCACTCCTGGTACCAATTTATGGTTGCAGTCAACTCCTTGTTGCTGGACAAACACCTACCAAAAGCAGCTTATATGAAGAAAGGGGTTTATTTCAAGCTTACAAAATCCAGAGGAACACCATCAATAGCAGAAGAAGCTGGCTCATTTCCATAGATCCAAACAGAGAAATACCACCTAACAGCCAGCAAACAGCAACACCAGCAAACATAAACTGCAAGAGCTTTAAACTTCTCTTCACTCAAGATCCACCTCCAGTGACAAGCCCCCTGTAGCAGGGATCTGCCTGTTAGGAGTTCAAGTAGGAAGTTTAATCAAAAAATGCCTTAGTTGGGCTGGAGAGATGGCTCAGCAGTTAAGGTACTTGCCTGCAAAGCCTAATGACCCAGCTTCAATTCCCCAGAACCCACATAAAGCCAGAGGCACAAAACTGCACATGTACCTGGAGTTCATTTGCAGTGGTTAGAGACCCTAGCAACCCATTCTCATTCATTCTATGTGTGTCTTGAGCTAAAATAAACCCTTCCTTCCTTAAAAAAAATGCCTTGGTCTATGGGGCCATACTACCACATGTATTAGGGAATTAAACCCTGGCCATCAGGACTTTCAAGCAAGCACCTTTAACAGCTAAACTCTCTCCATCTCAGAAATGGAAGATTTTTCATATACAAAAGGACCCAGAGCAAGGAAAGGGTCCACAAACCTCCTTCCTGGGAGCCTCTGAGAACTTTGAAGAGCCTCTTACCTTCGATGCCTGGAGTACTTGCCCCGGACATGTCCTGAGCCTGTGCATCCTGGAGTGGGACAGCTGGTGAGACAAGCAGGAAAGGTCACCTTAGGCAATATAACCTGAATCTTAGTGCCTATACAACCCCACCCTGGGGAGCAGAAGAGAGTCTCAAAATGGCTCATCTCAAGATGGACATTGGAAGTTTTCAAAAAAAAACAGTGAAAAAAATTAACCCATTTAAATAAATGAATGGCTCATTATAGCTTTATTAATGTGTTTAATTAAATATCTGCACATACAAGAACAAGGGTTTTAACACCAACATCCACTGGACAGCTTCATTTTCCCATGGCAAGCATTCTGTCAGCTGCCATCAGACTTCTAGAGGCTTGGGGAGCTCACTGCTTGGCTGGCCCAAGTCCAGATAACAGAAGTTGGACTTCTCTATGTCCATCACTGATTCTGTGATATTGAGGGCAGCAGTCTGTTCCCTTCATGTCAAGTTGGACTAGAACTTCCAGTCACGGAGGGCTCTACATGGACCAAGTCAAAGGCCATGGTTAGTGGGAGAGACCCCACTCCAGTGCAGCTTCTTGTGGGTCCCAGCATCTACATAGGAAGGGAAGCCAGTAGGGCCAATGAACTGCCCACCTTGCCTGGAAGAGATCTTGCCAAATGTGCTGAGAAGGGCAATGCATTCCACCCTCAGGCTGACAAGTACAAGAGGATAGAAGTGAGACCCCGTAAGACTCACCTTTTGCCACCAACATGACCAAACCAGTGGGAGCCTCTGAAAACTTCCAGTCATGAGCACTAATACTGACCACACTGCCTAGCCATGGTGGTAGGGCCACAGGCCCACAGGAACCCTCTGCTATGTTGAGGCCCGTGTAGCATAGGAGTCTAGGGTCCACTATGGCTCAGGCTCCTGTGGGCTGCAAGAAGCTGCCACTAACTTGTGGTACTATAAACCAGTAAGATGGAAACTATGAGGCCACCTGAAAGAGGGAGAATGTCAAACCTGAGCTCCTTATGAAGGAACTGAGCCATCTGCTGGTAACAGAGCACCTGTTTCTAATAGGACTGCCATGGTGGGTCTGAGCACCTGCCTGAGATTAGGATGGACACTCTTAAAACATGGCATATCTTCCCAAGGCCTTCAAAGGAAGGAAACTGGAAGAGGGGGGTGTGATTCCTGAGACCCAGGGCAGGGTACATTCCACTTCTGTCCACACACCCCTGAGGGCTTCCAGTGGGTTGACCATGGCTTGACTGCCAACAGCCAACTTTATGCCAACTGGCCATAAAGCCAAATTTGCTGACCATTTGTAGAACTGAGTCTCAGTCTACCAACCTTAGCAGAAGCCATAGGGGTGGGGAGCTTCAAAAAGTGCCCTCCACATGGGCTACCACAGTTGCTGGTCTTTTAAGAGAGAGGTAGAGAAGGGAGGAATGTGGCAGGGCAGAAGGAGAGGAGAAGCAAAAGGTAGAGCAAGATTTTATAGGAGTTCCTTTGCAGATGGAAATTGCTGCTGCCCCTGACTAGTCTAGTATGAAATCCATTCCTATAATGATTTTTACTCTCTTAAGAACAAGCTTTGAGACTTTTCTCAACAAGCTCCTTGTTGAGGATTTGAAGTTGAGGTCACAGTTAGTTGATTAATCACTGAGTTAACCAGGCAATTAGATGATAGCTGTTGTGGAAGCATATGGGGGCACCAGTACTACCCCCAAGTCACCTGCTCCAAAGCAACTTCTCTGCCCTACTTAGAAGAATTCTGGTCCCCCGTGAGTTGGGCCTTCATTTTCCCTTCCACACTCTGAGGGAGTGGGACCTAGCTCTTAGATCAAGTGTATTGAGCTGGCAAAGCCAATCTGGGGCAGGGAGCTGGAAATCCCTTAGGTCCAGCAACAGAGGAAACATCAAGCAGAGTGACATGAGACTGTGTTTCCATAGGCTGTAATGCCAACAGACATCATCCTTGTGCCTCACAGAGTCATCTATAAGCACAAATAACCCTCCATGAGCACATATGCTCCTACGCACATGTGAGCATCTATTTACCACTTATGAGTACATGAATACTTAGAGTATACTGAACACTCATGAGCACATACGAGCTACTAGTGCCTCTATACTCCCAGGGCCAGGCATGGGGTGAATACCTGGCAATGTCTAGAAGTAGCTTAGACCCAGGCCTACTGAGTTTCTTCTACCTAAGGCAGATCCAAAGTGATCCCTCTCCTACCACTCAATGCCCATATGTGCTCATAGGTGTACACAGGTGCTCATGGGTGCTCACAGTCAGCCATAGGCTCTTGTGACATTTATAGGTACTCATAGGCAGTCATAGGCACTCACAGGAAGTCACAGGCACTCAAGGGTATTCATAGGAGCTCATAGGTGGTCATAGTGCTCACAGATAGTCACGGGTCCACATAGATGGACACGGATACTTGTGTGTACTCATAATCACTCAAGAGCAAGCCCTTCTGCTCGCCCCCCCCCCCGCCGAATTTCCCATTAAGGAGCTAAGGCTCTGGCTGATGGCCCCCTCTTAGCAAGCTTTTTGGATGCAGCTTTGAAGGACTCAAACACAAATCATAGACATCCAGGAACTCAAGTTGGAAGTGAGACCAAGTCCTAGGTTGGAGCCACATGCTCTGACTACTACTCTGAAGGGACTAGCTCCCTTCCTACCCATGGAGGGGCAGGCTCTGTGCTTACCTGTCCTCTGGGCAGTAGCTGGTGGTGGCTCAAGGAGGAAGAACCACAGATGAGGAAGGATGAGTTTCAGGGTGCATTTGGGGATGGCCCTTACAGCTCAAGGATGTATCTCTAAGACAATGACCTCAACCACCCTCAAGAGTGGTATATGTCAGTTCTTTGAAAGGTGCTGAGGGAAACCAACAAATCCATGTCTTCTGCTGGGAATTAGTGTTAAATTTAAGGCACGGGAAAATTAATGGAGGACTGAGAGGCATCTCAAGATCTTGATTATTCTAGTCTAAGTTCCCCTCACCCCATGCTCACTTCATAATAATCACCCTGATACCGCCCAGAGAACAAGCACTCTTGCAAGAGTTCTGCTTAAGTCATGGAGGGGCGGGGTCCGAGGGTAGTGATATTACAAGCTGTGAGTTCATCCATGAAGAATACTGAGCATAGGGCTGCACCCAAGTGAGTTTACCCAATGTCATGATTTCCACATTCAACCTGGTGTTCCTCTTCCAGACCACAATAGTGAGCACTCTGTGGTTCACACTCCCTATTCTGGCATCCCCATCATGTGTGAGGCCCATGTGAACAGAGGTCTTGTCTGCTTGTCTGATCAGAGCCATAATGCCATGGTAAACAGGCATTTTGAGGGGGAAAATAATGTGCCAATGAGGCATAAAACCTCTCACCACATCCTGAATCCAGTCAGTCAGTGTGAGGGGCACATACTGCAATCTCTAACATGGAGCTGTGGCCAGCAAATATTTGGATACAGGAATGAGTGGCACTGTTTATGCAGATGGGTTGATTCCTTGGCATAATCTTTTTCATTTTTCTCTAAGATTTTTTTCAAAAATTAAGAACAGTGGTACTGGTAGTGTAGCCAGTTATAGAATACCTGCCTAGTATGGATAAGACCCTGGTTTGGTAACCAGTACTGCACCAAAAAAAGGGAGGAAAGAGAAGAATTGCAGAAGAAATTGTTGCTAGAACACTCACATGTTTTCTCCTAGTTTATCCAGAGATAAGTTTAAAGAAACAGAGTAATACAAATCTGGATCCTTACAGATTCCCTCACTTGTGCTGGCCCAGCCTCTCAGAACATTGAGAAACAGGCAAAGCCATTTTGAGAGTCACTCTTTCTTCAATTCTTTAACAGGCCCTCTGTTACCAAAACAGATTGCTGTTACAAAGCCCAGAGCTTCCTGCATGCCCCGTTAACTGTGATTCCTCCACCTGTGCCTACAATGTCCCCAGGTAAATGCCACCATCCTCCTAGACCCCCTGATAGTCATATCACCTCATAACCACTGCTTCTTCAGGGTTAGCCCACCAGAGGAGGCTCTCTCTAAAGAGTTACTTAGGTTGGGCTGAAGAGATGGTTTAGCAGTTAAGGCACTTGCCTGCGAAGCGTAAGGACCCAAGTTCGATTCCCCAGTAACCATATAACCCAAATACACAAGGTGGCACATGCATCTGGAGTTAGTTTGCAGTGGCTAGAGGCCCTTCTGTGCCCTCTCTCTCTCTCTCTATATATATATATATAAATAAATAAATGTGTGTGTGTGTGTGTGTTTTGCCCCCTCCAAATAAATAAATAAATTTTAAAAAATTTAAAGTAACTTAGGTGCTTCAGGGATGCTATTCTGAGGCACTAACTGGAGCCCTGTGGATTACAGAACAGAAAACCCCATCCTCAAGATACACCTGTGGCCAAACTGAAGAATCTGTGAATCACCAAAAGAGTGTTTTGTTGCTGGTTTGGGGGCCTAAGGCTAGGATACCCGATGATGAAGCCAGTTTAAAGTTGAGGAAGGACACAGTTGTGGTGCAGATAGCAAGACAGAGCACAGAAAGAGGCCATGACATTTTCCCCAGGGATAGCAGAGGCTTGTGGAGGACATTTAGGACATCTCCAAAGTCACAGGTAAGAAGGTATTGGGCAGTGCCTGGTACTAAAAGGAAGACTTTCTTACCTGAGGTCTGTACCTGTGGTCTCTGAGAGTCCTGGGTAAGAGAAAGAGAAAAACAGGGAGGAACACATGGAACTTAGAATTGAAAAGGCATATTTCCCTAAGAGTGTAAACCAAATGAAAGAGCTGAGAGCTAGCCAAGAATAAGGTGACAAGCCTAGTGAGTTCTGAACTGCTCCTCCAGTGCCTACACTTTTCTGACTTCTGAGAACATCTTCCAAGGTCAGTGGAGGGAGCTACTCCTCAGCTCCATACTTGCTCTAGATAACCTCCTCCCCTCCACCATTTGCACAGCCAGACCTGATCTTCTCTTAGCCGCTAAGCCCAGTGTGATATCTTTTTCTCTAATTGCAGACAGATATCAGCTTTTGGCAGGAGACATTACCCACTAGATCAAGCTGCACAGAAACCATGACCAAAAGGCATGTGGCTAGCCACAGTGATGGGCACCAGCCATAAGA
This sequence comes from Orientallactaga sibirica, assembly GCA_036365145.1. Taxonomy (NCBI): domain Eukaryota; kingdom Metazoa; phylum Chordata; class Mammalia; order Rodentia; family Dipodidae; genus Orientallactaga; species Orientallactaga sibirica. The sequence goes on along the minus strand of JAEOAD010001557.1, from coordinate 3,148,814 downwards.
TGTACAGGGATCTAACCAGGACAGCTCAGATACTCAGAGCTCCTAGACATGCTTTGAGGAAAAAGAAGAAGCCTCAAGGGCCGTGTAGGGAAGATGGCCGAGCAGCTGAAGATCAATATTAGTAGAGTGAGCAAGGCCTCAGCCCCTCCTTCCCACCCACTGCCAGATTTACTCAACAACCTCCCAATCCTCAGTAAAACTGGAACTGCTCTCTGGGTGGAAGAGCTGCTGGCCAAAGGCTGATGGCCTTTCTTCTCTATGCTAAGCAGGCTCCTGACTGAACTCTACTATCCTCATTCCATGGAGCTACAGCTGCACCTGACTATACATCTCTGGCCCAGGAAGGTCTGTCTGGGCAAAAGAACCTCAGGAATACTTTAGATGTTGCACTGAAGAGCAGGCTGAAAAGGCTTGAGGCCCTGAATGTCCAGCATGGGCAAAAGGCTACCAGGTCAATGGACATTCATGGTGGGACTTATACTCCTGAAAAGAGCTATTGGGCAGAATAGCATCAACAGTTCCAAAGAAGGGAGCTGACAAGGATGGAGACCAGGCTAGACTGGGCTGGTACTTACCTCGGAGGGCCTTGGACCGCGTGCGAGCTCGCTTGTCATCATTTTCTAAGCTCATCTGCAAGCAAACAATAATCACAATATTAAGAAACTCTGAGCTGGGGTCCATCACGGAAGAGGGGGCAGAAAGAATGTAAGAGCCAAAGGAAGAGTAGGACTCCTTACAACGTGCTTCTCCAGACACAAAATGGCCTGGATATCCATGACCTCATAGTGCCTGACACTACCTACACAAGACCATCATAATAGGAGGAAAAGATCATGACATCAAATTGAAAAGAGAGTCTGATCGAGATGGGGAGGGGATATGATGGAGAGTGAAGTTTCAAAGGGGAAAGTGTGGGGAGGGAGGGAGGTACCATGGAATATTGTCTACAATTAAAGAAGTTGTCAATAAAAAATATTTTAAAAAAATAAAAAAAGAAACTCTAAGCCAGGCATGGTGGTGCACACCTTCAATCCCAGCACTCAGAAGGCTGAGGTAGGAGGATGACTGTGAGTTCGAGGCCAGCCTGAGACTCTGCAATATCTTATCACTACCTCCTTGCAATGGGGCCACAGTATTCCACCACCACTGCTTCAGGTTCAGACCTGTCCATAAAAGCCACAGCTTCATGTGTGAAGGTGTTTCATAATATAAAGGGCTTCTGATACAAGACCCTACCTTGAAAAAAAAAAAAAGAAGAAGAAGAAGACGTCCTGAGGCTGGAGAAATGGCTCAGCAGTTAAGGAGCTTGCCTGCAAAGCCTAACAACCCAAGTTTGATTCCCTAGTACCCACATAAAGCTAGACGCACATAGTGGTGCATGCATCTGGAGTCCATTTGCAGTAGCTGGAGGCCCTGGCATTCAGATTCTCTCTCTCTCTCTCTCTCTCTCTCTCTCTCTCTCTCTCTCCTCTGGGCATGGTGGCTCACACCTTTAATCCCAGCACTCAGGAGGCAGAGGTAGGAGATTGCCATGAGTTTGAAGCCACCCTGAGACTACATGGTGAATTCCAGGTCAGCCTGGGCTAGAGTAAGACTCTGCTTCAAACCGCCCTCCCCGCCCCCCCCCCAAAAAGCAGCAGCAGCACATCCCACGTCTAGAAACATGTGGGACATCTGGACATTTCTGACTCAAACTTTGATGGTGACAGATTGTCTGCAACACAAAATGACAAGACTGGGACCAGAAGCAGCCATAGCAGGCTAGGAGGGTATGAGAAGGTGCTGCTGGAAGAGACCACCAGGCTCTGTGATATCTTATCACTACCTCCTTGCAATGGGGCCACAGTACTCCACCTCCACTGCTTCAGGTTCATACCTGCCCATAGAAGCCACAGTTTCATGTGTGAAGGTGTTTCATAATATAAAGGACTCCTGACACAAGGAACAACATCCACTGCTCACCTGGCCAGGCAGGTGCTGAGGCCCAGGGCAAGTTTCTGGCTATACACAGATTCAGCTGCTGGGATAAAACTAAGCTACCATGCCCCAGGGCCTAGCTTCCTGTACATTCTTCCTCAACACAGGTGTTAATTTCCCCTAAGACACAAGAGCAATTCAGATAGAAACTTGTGGCCTCAGCAGCCCCAGTTGACAAGTCCTCTGGACTGCCAGAGCCCATCAGAGTCCTTACACACCTATACTCCCTACAACTGAACAGACTCCATGAGTATGCTACCTACAACATAGTCCTTCCAGGAAACCAGGGGAAGGCCCCAAGAAGGGCAACATTCACAGACAGAATATATCTAAAAATAAGGACTCCAGATATGATGAATGATCACACAGAATCAGCATCCTGTGTCGCCATGACAAACCTGAAGGACAGGCACGATCCTGGCAAGCTTTGTAATGTGTAGACTAATCCTCTCCAAGGGGTGAGGACTGAGTGAGGCAGTTGTGCACCCAAAAAGAATAGTGGCTGGCCTCAGCTTTACCACCTGTCCCCATGGTTAGGAAAAAGAGGGGACAAACCTATGCCTGTCCCAGGCCACAGACACCAGAACAGCAAGGCTCTGTGTGTGAGTTTGGCAAAGAACAAGCAAGAGAGTGGAAGAAGTTTCAGAAGGAAAAGAATGGGACCCAGAAGCCTCCAAACACACTATCTTAAATAGGGCTTTATATACTAAAAGCCAATATGAGAAAAACTTACCATATGGGAAGAAAGAAAATATAATTCTTCAGTTAGTATGTGAAATTTGCAAACAGAACCTCCCTGTGTAGCAGTAAGTCATACAGTAATGTATGTAATTTGTTAAGCAAGAAAAAAATCAAGCCTCGATAATTTATGCAACCTGTCAGCTCCAGGCTGTGGCACACAGTGCTATAAGCCATGTGTTTATTACAGCCTTCTCATAAAACAGAAGACAATTACTATAATTTCTATTTTTAAAGTGGAGGCTCCCCATGGACCAATGGCTCATATTTAAAATGAAGAGAGGAGCAAGTGTCTAAGGGACTTCATTACATTTATGAGCCTTCAAATGTAGACGGCACTGAGCTTGTGCACAATGTATTCTGAGGCAGACCACACAATGGGGCTGATGCATCTGATTGCCCCATGCCCACTTTCAGCTGAAGTGTAATCTATAGCTTTTTTTGTCAGTTTTCCTAAGGAAATTGGCAGGCATTCTGTTAGGTTAAAGCATGCCTTGGCAATTTGGATTTCCTGCAGATAAATTATTCAAAGAGCAGAGAATAGAGAAGGCTGCAGTGATGTGTAATAGGCACTGCTTACAAACTGTGAGATCCCATTGATGAAGCTAACAGCTGTGGCATTCATTGTCCTGAGCACCTTCCATTTGCAGTTTATCTGCATCAAATGGTCAATGCACAAGAAGTTCTCTTTTAGTGAGTATAGCTTTGATTTTAGGAGTGAAAACCCTGGTCTGTGGGAGAGAAGACCAGGTTCTTTAATAGGAGAATGTTTTTGTAGGAGCTGAGTAACTTGTGACCCCCACAAGAAGCAAGAGAGGGTTTCCTCCCACTGTGTGAAACTGACAAGAGCGACTGAGGCAGAGGCAGCTGGCAAAATATGTGGGAACAAGACCCAGTCAATTGACATGCTTTCCTTTGCAGAAGAACTCAAAGCACCCCAGAATGGGTCTGCTAACCTCCTGCCTGGAAGTAGTGCCCTCATGAGGCCATCATGTCCAGGGGCAAGCCTATACCCAACACAGTCCATGCTCACCTATTCATCATCCTGGTGGCAGACCCCCACAACCTCCTGCTCCCTCTGCTCAAGAGTGGATCCTGCCAATAGGGCAACTCGCTAACGCAAAAGCAGTAAGTTTCTTCTCAATTTACCATTGATTTATTTTTTAAAAACCTTTTACTTGTTCTAAGCACAAACCAACCAGGATATGGTTTTACACAGCCCACAAATAATTCAATGGCCTCTTGCCTTGGGGGTGAAAGGGCCTCTTTGTTGAAATAGATCAAGCTCACAGGCCAGGAATTTTACCCAAGAGTTACATCTGCTCTTTTCCTCTAAGACTAGCTTCATACTATCAACAGAGCACTTTGTGCAGCTCTATAATTTCACGTTTCTCTTCTATAGAAAAGCTGGGGAGTATAACTTGCAAATGCAAACATATTGGGTTTTGCTATACCTATTAGCAAGAGAGAATTATTTCTCCATCCACTCATTCAACTTGGTTTCTTGGTACTACACTCAAATGCAGTCTCACAGGTGGATGTTTTTGCTTTGTTCCATATTTCTTTTTAATATTTATTTATTTATTTATTTAAGAGAGCGAGAGGCAAATATATATATAGAGAGAATGGGTGTGCCAGGGCCTTCAGCCAATGCAAATGAACTCCAGACACTTGGGTCACCTTGTACATATAGCTTATGTGGGTACTGGGGAATTGAATCTGGGTCCTTTGGCTTTGCAGGCAAATGCCTTAACCACTAAGCCATCTCTCCAGCCTCCATATTTCTTTTTTAAAAAGTTAATGACCAGTCATATAAACTTTTTTTTCTTTTTTTATTAGTTATGTATGTAGTATATATACAGCCATGATGGTACCATCGTTAGCCTTCTCCCTGTCTCCCCCCCATGGGTAATGTGGGTCTTGCCTTATGGGAGTTATGAGGGAGAGGAATGACTGTGCATAATGACCCAACACCAGAGACATAGACACTCACAAAACCTTGTCACTGCAATAGACCTAAAATGAACCCAACATGGCTCAGGAAAGTTTGTGGAAGAGGGGGCAGAAAGAGTGTATAAACTCTTTTAAACACAATGACTAACTCCTTTTCACACTCATCTGCAGAACATCCTTGCCGTAATAGAACATCTTGTATTGGAAAACCTCAGGTACCAAAAAAGCAAATGTAGCAAGTAACCTCAAAACCTGTACATTCAGCCGGGAGCAGTGACACACGCCTTTAATCCCAGCACTTGGGAGGCAGAAGTAGGAGGATCGCCATGAGTTTGAGGCCATCCTGAGGCTACACAGTGAATTCCAGGTCAGCCTGAGCTAGAGCGAGACAGTACCTCAAAAAAAAAAAAAAAAAAAAAAAGTAGATTCTTTTGGCTCTGTGCTGGTTATGTAAGGAATGAACTCAGAACCCAGAACAATCAAAACCAATGACTTGGGGGTTGGGGAGATGGCTTAGTGATTAAGGCACTTGCCTGTGAAGCCTAAGGACCCAGGTTCAATTTCCCACTACCCACATAAGCCAGATGCACAAAGTGGTACATGCATCTGGAGTTCATTTGCAGTGGCTAGAGGCCCTGGTGTGCTCTCTCTCTCTCTCTCTCTCTCTCTCTCCTCTCTTTCTCCTCTCTCTCAAATAAATAAAATTTAAAAAAAAAAAAACCAATGACTTATGTCTGGTATTTAAGAAAAAAAATCATAGCTTTAGCTTCCAAGAGGACAGGGACTCCCTGAGCCAATCAACTTGACCTCAGAGGCCAAATGTAGGTTTTCACATTACTCTATAAAGGACTAAGTACAAAAATAAGGGGTTACAGAGGCTTGAGAGACTGGATGAGGTGGGGATCAGTGAAAATCTGAGGATGTCCAGAAGAAAGACCTCAGGTTTGGGGTGCTCCAGCTCCAGCAACTAAGAGCACCTTTGGATGACTAGCACCAACTTAATGGTCAGACTTCTGTCCTTCCTCTGCATACCTTCCTCCAGCTTTCTACCCTTCTCCTGCTCATTTTCTGCAAGGCCCTCATCTCATGCTTAAGTGAGCCCCCTCCTTCACAGATAGGAGGTCACTCACTGGCTCTGTTTTGGCTTGTTTATTTGTTTCAAGGTAGTGTCTCACTCTAGCCTAGGCTGCCCTGAACACATTCTGTAGTCCCAAGCTGGCCTCGAACTCACAGTGATCCTCCTACCTCTGCCTCTTGAGTGATGGGATTAAAGGCGTGTGCCATCACCCCTGGCTAATCACTATCACTTACACGAGCTGTCCAAGATACATCTTGCATAGAAGGCAGATGGAAGGAAAAGTGAGTGTGGGAGGCACTCAGAACTGTCTAAGAGGCTAGTGTTAGAGGTGAAGGGGTATGTCAGAGGCCCTGAGCAGGCAGTTGCAGAAGCCTATTTTGGAGGTTCTAGGCCTCCTGATCCCAGCCCCTGACTGGAGGGAGACACATTAATTTTTTATCTTACTTAAAGTGAATTCTAATAGCCGGCAAAGCTGGAGAATTACAAGGGATTTGGGACAATATTTAGAACCTTAGGATCATGTGGATTACAGTATACCAATAGGAGGGGTGAGATCTTTATACAACACGTTCTTCTGGAGACCTAGAGGGGGTGTCTGCTGATTCCTGGGAACCACAGGAAACCCTGCTAAAGGAAGGAACTGAGGAAGATATGAAGTAAAGAATGTGGCAGAGAACTGACAATACCCTGTCCTTCTTGGCTTAATACTGTGCATTCTGTCTTCCATTGAAGGGATAATGACATACAAGGCTTTTCCTTGTTTTCACCTCTCCTTGTAGGTAGCCCAAAGGGATATCAGCTCTCTGACCATGCTGGGAAGGAACCCTGAGCAGGTCCAGGCCCACCACTAGGGTACTTCATTTAGACTTCATGAGCAGCCTTCAAGCATAGGTCTTGCTTTCTCTGCTATAATCAATCCAGTGAGGTCCCTTAGAACTCACATTCCATTTGCTGCCCACCAGTATGGCCTTCCCACTGCCTTACCTTTCAAATATGAGCTCTAAGCCAAGTCAAGCCATAGTCACAGAACAGTGAAGGCATCCCACTCCCTCAGAAGCCCAGCACAAATCCCACTTTCTATTCCCTGATATCTGAGGCAAAATCAGTAACCCTACATACCTCCACACTCCACTGGAAGTCATCATAGCACCTACTGGTTCCTTACAGTGATAGTTCTGGTCCCCTTTCAGGAATGTACCACTGTGCATCTGACATTCCTTCTACTTTATTGTGCAAGGGAATAGACCAGCCTCCTTCTTGAGTATAGAAAGACACCCATATGATTCACATGCCTACGGAGGAGGTAAAGGTAACCCCAGAGCTGGGAGTCAAGGTGAAAAGCAGCATGGGGCAACCCTTTTTGGAAGTCACATATCAACTTCTCATCTGACATGTCAAGACTCTGCATTGAGGGTCCCAGCCAGGACCCAGGTATGGCATGCAGGATGGGGACAGCCCCATAGACAGGATGGGAACAGCTCAAGACATGGCAGTCAGGATGGGAATAGTACAGGTACAGACCAGGTGGGGGCAGCCCAAGGTATGGTAGAGAGGATGAAGACAGTCCAGATGCAGATACGATAAAAGTGATCTGCCTTGAGGCCAGGGGCTTTGAGCAAAGTTTTGTCTTTTCTTTTGTTATTTCTTAAACTTAAAAAAAAATTTATTTGCAAGTAGAGAGAGAGACAGAGAGAGAGAGAGAGAGAGAGAGAGAGAGAGATTGAGAGAGAATGGGCATGCTGAGGTAAATGAACTCCAGACATATGCTCCACTTTGTGCATCTGGTTTTACATTAGTACTGGGGAATCAAACCTGGATCATTAGGCTTTGAAGGCCAGCCCCTTAATCACTGAGCTATCTCTCCAGCCCCTGTTTTTAATTTTTTTTTTAATTTTTGGTTTTCAAGGTAGGGTCTTGCTCTAGCCCAGGCTGACCTGGAATTCACTATGTAGTGTCAGGGTGGCCCTGAACGCTTGTGGTCCTCTTATCTCTGCCTCCTGAGTACTGGGATTAAAGGCATGCACCACCATGCCTGGCCTCTTTTGTTATATATTTTTAATTTTGCATTTATTTATTTGCAAGGTGTGTGTGTGTGAGAGAGAGAGAGAGAGGAAGGAAGAGAGAATGGCATGTCAGGGCCTCGTGCCACTGATACATGCACTTTAAATTGAACCCCAGGTGCCTTTAACTTTAACCACAGAGCAATATCACTAGGCTCCTTTTTCTTTTTTTATTTATTTATTTATTTATTTATTTATTTATTTTTTTGAGAGAGAGAGAGATACAGAAATAGGCAGGTAGAGAGAGAGAGAGAGAATGGGTGTGCCAGGGCCTCCAGCCACTGCAAACGAACTCCAGATGCATGCACCCCCTTGTGCATCTGGCTTACGTGGGTCCTGGAGAATCGAGCCTCGAACCGGGGTCCTTAGGCTTCATAGGCAAGAGCTTAACCGCTAAGCCATCTCTCCAGCCCCTAGGCTCCTTTTTTTTTGAAAAAGGGTCTCTAGGCTGGAGAGATGGCTTAATGGTTAAGGCACTCACCAGCAAAGCCAAAGGACCCAGGTTCGATTTTCTAGTACCCACATAAAGCCAGATGCAAAGTGACACATGTGCCTAGAATTTATTTGCAGTGGCTAGAGGGCTCGGCATGCCCATTCTCTCCCCCTTCTCTCTCTTTCTGCCTCTCTCACAAATAAATAAATAAAATATTAAAACAGAAAAGGGTCTCACTCTAACACAAATTGACTTGGAACTCACTCTGTAGCTCTCCTGTTTCAGCCTCCCAAGTGCTGAGAATAAAGACATGCACCACCATGCCTGGCATAGTAAAGTACTTTCTGTGGTTGTCGGGCACTCTGTCAGGATGGGATAGGAGGATTTTGGACCCCTCACAGCCCAGAAATGACACGCTCAGAGTGTTTGCCATTGACTATATGTGACTGCTCAAAATGAGGGTGCTGGGAATGAGACTGGGGCCCATGTTCTGGCCCTCCTTTCAGCACCATACATTTATAACCTTAATATCTATAAGCCTGACTCCTATTTTGAGAATATGGGGCCTTAGCCACTATTCTGAGGTAAAACTAAGATGAGGAGTGGGGGAGGGGAGGAGGGAGGATATGAAAGGGTTGATGGTTCATGACTAAGGGGTAGTACAGGTGGTATCTTCTGATGTAGGAGGTTGAGTGAGGCAGCCTAGGCAAGGGGCCTAAGATTAGGAGCAAGCTCAGAGGACCATCGAATGGTCTGCACAGGAGAACCCAGGGTAGGGTTTTCTTCTGAGTTCAGTACTAGACAGGTGGATAGCACAGGTCCATGGCAGGTCTGTCAGAGAAGGCAGCCTCAGAGTGTTAGGGGAAGTGCAAGTATGGATGATGTTGTAGTTTCCTTTGCATTGCTGGAACAAAATACCTGACCAAAAGAAGGTGATGGGAGAAGAGTTTATTTTGGTTTACAGTCTCAAGGGGAAGTTTCATGATGGCAGGGGAAAGCATGGGTGGGAGCAGAGGCTGATTATTCCTGTGACAGCAGGTGGAAGATTGCAGCAAGAGAGTGAGCTGATCTCTAATAAGGGGAAGCTGACTATAGCACCCCAAAACCCATGACCAGGAACACACCTCCTCAAGCAAGGCTCTACCTCCCAAATTGCCATTGGCTGGAGACTAAACATTGAAAATACAAGTTTATGGGGGACATGTGATTCAAACCACTACAGATGGTGATCTTTGAACACTTTCCTAACCTGGAAGAACAACCTTTGCCCCAAAATTACACACTACTCAGTGGATGAGTGGAGTTGAGGAATAAGAGGAAAGGACAATGGGAAAGAGGTAATTTCAGGGAAGAAGTGCCACTCGAGATGGCCTCTTTGGCTGTCTCACTTGATGTTGCTGTATTATGTCCTGAAAAGGAATAAATTCCATCTACTGCTGGGTACACCTGTAATACTTGCACTCAGGAATCTGAGGTAAGCTGGGCATGGTGGCACATGCCTTTAATTCCAGCACTTGGAAGGCAGAGGTAGGAGGATCACTATGAGTTTGAGGCTAGCCTGAGACTACATAGTGAATTTCAGGTCAGCCTGGGTTAGAACAAGATCTTACCTAAAAAAATAATAAAAAGAGTTTGAGGTAGGAGGACCAAAATTCAATGACAGCCAGACTCTGTATCAAAACAAAATAAAAAAGGGGGCTGAAGAGATTGCTCAGTGGTTAAAGGTGTTTGCTTGCAAAACCTGGTTTAATTTTCCAGAATCCATGTAAAGCCAAATGCACAAAGTGGTGCCTGTGTCTGCAGTTGGTTTGCAGAGACAGAAGGCCCTATCATGCCTATTTTCTCTCTCTCTCTACTAAATGAATAAATAAATAATTTTTTTCTAATACAAATATGGCTGATTTATTAGAGTGTCCATTTTGTAGTTATAATTTTTTGGATTTTTTTTTTTTTAAGTAGGGTCTCACTCTAGCCCAGACTGACCTGGAATTCACTAAGTGGTCTCAGACTGGCCTTGAACTCACAGCAGTACTCCTGCCTCTGTCTCCTGAGTGTTGGGAGCATCAGTATGCCTGGCCTAGTTTAAAGTATTTTTATTTTATTTATTTCTTTCTGTACTTGGGCTGTCCCCATCCTTGCTACCATACCTTGGGCTGCCCCCACCTGGTCTGTACCTGTGCTATTCCCATCCTGACTTTCATGCTTTGAGCTGTTTCCATCCTGTCTATACCTTGGCTGCCCCCATCCTGCATGCCAAACCTGAGTCCTGGCTGGGACCCTCAATGCAGAGTCTTGACATGTCAGATGAGAAGTTGATATGTGACCTCCAAAAAGGGTTGCCCCATGCTGCCTTTACCTTGTCTCCCAGCTCTGGGGAGACCTTTCCTGGGGAGTTGATCTCACAGAGCAGGTCAGTGAAAAATTGTAGCATTAAAGGCTTGTTAGCTATAACAGTGGGCACAGATATAGGTGCCAAGCTCAGTGAAGCAGAGAGCTTTGGTCACCTCCATTGTGCATTCTGGGCAGACATGAGGAGAAAGACTGTACCATCTACTACATGAAAATAAAAAAGATCAGCAGACCTCATAAGTCCCTGAAACAGAGTTCATTACCATATCCTGGGGACTCTGGACCCACCCAGGTCCATGCAGGGCAATGGAGAAAAAGTGCAAAGGCAGATGACAGCACAAGTGTGAACACACAAGTCAGGGAGCTGGCTAGAATGTGAGACTCTACTGTCACATGCAGTCTTATCTATTGTCATTCTTCTTCCTCTAACTTTAAAGTGACTATATCCAGATTCTGAAGGTGCCCATCCCACCATGCTCATGGCCAAGAATGAAAAGCAGTTGGCACAGGCAGGCCCCAGGCAAAGCCCTCACCTTGTTATGTCTGAACAGGAGGCGTCTTGTAGTCCTGTAACTGTTGTCTTTATATCCCTGTGTCCACCTCTGGGTCAGCAGCTTACCCTGGAACTCATTTTCTGAGGGTTCAAAAAGATACTGAGTCAAAAGAGGAAAGTCTTGCCAATTATGGTGGTGCAAGCTGGTAGGAAATTTCTGAAGAGGCAGAGGTGGAAAGATCAGAAAAGAAAGTTTGACAAATGCCAGTCAGGCAGACACAAAAAGAGAGATAGAAAAAAATGTTTGATATTTTTTACACAGCATTTATAAAATCTCATTTCTGGAATCCACCAAACAGATGGACAAACTCATGGCTTCAAAGCTACTCCAGAGACACACCTTGAAAAACCTGGTATTGAGACTCTCCAAATTTGAAAATTAGCTGGCCAATGAGTAGTTGTTCAGCTATAATTACTTCCCTTATTGTCCCCAAAATTATGCAGCCCAGGCCCATTTGCAAGGAGGAGGAAGAAGCATCATTTCTTTGGACCCATTGACTAAGGAACATAAAGTCCATCCATTGGCCTTGATCAGCTCTGATGATACTGCCTCCCATGAGGAGCCCTGGGTCTGCCATTGTTCATTGACCATTTTTAGTGTCTTTTCTCTCCTTGTTTTTGCTTCTCTCTAGGCAATGCCTCCAGTAATATTTAATTCTTCACCTAAATTCACATGTCTAAGCAGAGGCTGAATGCATCAGCTGGACATGACAAAGAAATGCATTGTATACCTATTCCCTGCAAGTCACTCCCTGTCTCCATGACAACCTGCTTTCTACACTGTGGCATTTCAAAAGAAGGTCATTAGTAACCAACAATAAAAAAAAAAAAAAAAAAAAAAAAACAGGAATTGAATATTCTTACATTCTGTTCTCTTCCCTTGGAAGTGAGTTTAGATTTGGTTGAAAGCTGAACAGACACATGCTGTCATAAACATTGTCTTTCTCTACCACCACCTCTTTCCCTCCCCTCCTGCATTTATGATAGGCATCCTCAAGCTGATTTCCTAAAGAATTCCACTTCTGGCCCCAAGCAGCCCTGTAGCTAAACCACAGCATCCCCTTGTTACCTGGAAATGCCTCCATCCCTTTAAAGGCTTTATATTTACCTTCAGGAGCTGAGGCAGAGGGAAGCAGATGTGGCTGTTGTGGGGGCAGCACTGCAAGGTTTTCAAAGGAATAGTGATTCCACAGGAATTGACACCTACTGTGTGCCTTCCCCTCCCTGAGTCCACTGTAGGACAATGCTAAAGATGGAATTCCACCCTCCTTACTTGACTAGTAAGAAGTGAGTTGCAGGGCTGGAGAGAGGGCTTTGCAGTTAAGGCAGTTGCCTGCAAAGCCAAAGGACCCAGGTTCAATTCTCCAGGACCCATAAAAGCCCCCACATAAGCCAGATTCACAAGGTGGCACATTTGTTTGGAGTTTGTAGAGAAAAAAGAAAGAAGTGAGTGGCAGGACCTATCCCATACTACAAAGTCTCTGGGTCCCATCTGTATTAGTGGTCATCAGCCCTGAACCAGTATGAAGTGCCTCTAAGTAAAACTATACCTGCCCTGCAGATCAACAAATCCCTGAGCCTGTTCCAGGAACTGGAGCCTAACACTAGAACACTCAGGGCACCACTGGCAACTGCTACCAACAGCATGAGCTATCTAAGAACAGAATCCTACACAGGCAGCCTCATCCCATCGGGAAGGGAAGAAAAAGACACACTTGGAAGATTCTAGAAGTGAACAAACATGAACTGTGCTTGCCAAAGCCACAGGATGCTCTTCACACTTTGATATTGGGGTCTGAGGGTCCCCCATGAGTCTTCTCCATTGTGTCAGTAGAGTTAGAAATCAATCAGACCCTGAAGCCCAAGTGGAATTTCTTGTTGCAGTGGTATTGGCAAACATGTGAGGTAACTGGGGCATGGTTCACTGACAGCTAGAAAGAAGGACCTAAGGCCTATTCCACTCAGGATATCCAGAAGCTGCTTCAACTGAGGCCTTGGCTGTATAAGCTTCATCTGCTTCTCAGAAGCATGGCATATCCTGCATACATATTTGAAAATAGACTTTTAATATTCTGTATGATGGGAGATAAACTGCATTGCTTCTTCCCTACCTTCATTACTCCTAGGAGTTTAAAAAGGAGTTATATGGATTCTTTTCCACTCTTGTACCTGTACTCCTGTATCTAGGTCAGTCTGAGGCCCCAGGACCTTAAGGTCATCCACTCTCCCCCACCCCCAAATATATATATGGTTTTTTGAGGTAGGGTCTCACTCTAGCCCAGGCTAATGTGGAATTTACTATGTAGTCTCAGGCTGGCCTCTAACGCACAGCAATCCTCCTTAGCCTCCTGAGTGCTGGGATTAAAGGCATGCACCACCATACCCGGCAACTCCCCAAATTCTGGCTCTTACCTCCAGCAGCAACAAAGCCAGTAAGCGCCTGCAGTGATTTGATTCAGATGTCCCCCATAAACTTATGGGGGGGACTTATATAAAGTTATTCAGAACTTGTGCCTGAATGCTAGGTCCTCAGCTGGTGGAAATTTGGGAATTGGAACCTCCTGGAGGCAGAGTATTATTGGGGCCAGGCTTATGGGTATTATAGCCAGCTTCCCCTTGCCAGTGTTCAGCACACTCTCCTGCTGCTATTGCCCATCTGATGTTGGCCAAGAGGTGATGTCCACCCTCTGCTCATGCCACTGTTTTCCCCTGCCATCATGGGGAAGCAGGGGGAAGTCTATAAGCCAAAATAAACCCTTTCCTCCCATAGGCTGCTCTGCCAGAAACATGAATCTGGCTGCAACAATAAAGATCTGGGCATGGTGGCATATGCCTTTAATCCCAGCACTCAGGAGGCAGAGGTAGGAGGATTGCCGTGAGTTCAAGGCCACCCTGAGACTACATAGTGAATTTCAGGTCAGCCTGGGCTAGAGTGAGATCCTTCCTCGAAAAAACCAAAAATAAATAAATAAATAAAATACAATTGGTACCAGGGTGGGGTCATTGCTGCTAGAAACCTGATGCTGTGACTTTGGCCTTTTGGAACTGATTTGCAGGATGAAAGTGGAAGGATTTGAAACCTTGGCATAAGAGATGCTTTGCAGTGCTGGAAGTACAGCCTGATGGACCATTGTGGTCAAAGTTGAAAGACCTGAATGCATTAAGAACTATGGACTGTGAGGTTTGGCTTATGAAGGTGAGAAAGAGCTGTGCCTGAACTAGGCTGGAAGCAGTTTGTGTGAGACACTTGCTGTTATGCCCATGTCCTGAGAACTTGTGCAGAGCTGTGTTGTGTAGAAATTGACTGGTGTGAGTAGATGGATGTGGCATGGGAAAAAATGAAATCTTTGGGCTGAAACTGCTGTGTAAACATCCCCATAGTCCAAGATCTTTTAACTAAGCCATAATACCAAAAAAAAAAAAAAAAAGCCATAATGGCACAGAATAAACATTCACACTGCAAAAGATGACATTGGGCATAACACGGAAAATATCGAACTAATACAAGATTTAAAGCAAACGGCAAAAATCAAACTCTGTAGCTCCAAGTCTGACAACTCTAACCAGTGACAAGTATGTGGAGTTCCAATTTTGCTCCTCCAACTAGGCTACTCACAGTCCTCAAAAAGTTCATCTGGTGCTGGTAGCTCTTCTTGGAAGCCATCCCATAGTCCTGGCATCTCCATCATTGGGTCTCCACTGCAACCCATGGTTCATCCATTTGTCTTCATTGGGCCTCCACACAGATAATCCAGTAAGCCTGCTTCACATTGCTCATGGCCATCCCCGCCCCCCCCGTAAAAAAAACTGGGTTGCAAATTCAATGACCCTCTGCTCATGCCGTCATTTTCCCCTGCCATCATGGAGCTTCACCTCAAGTCTGTAGGCCAAAATAAACCTTTTCTTTCCAAAAGATGTTCTCGGTTGGGTGTTCTCTGCTGGTAACAGGAAGCTGACTGCAATAGCCTGATATCCTTGAGCATGTCTTAGATGACAAGCCTCTGAGGAGGAGCACCCTGTGCCCAGGTTGGGGTGCTGGCTGTGAGCCCTATTGGAGACATTAGGCCATTCCTATTGAACATAGCCTCAGTGTCCATCTGCATAGAGGCTCCATGTCCATCATTATGGGACTCCAGTTGGCAGACAAGTTCAGCAAAAGAACCAGAGCCTGTCAGCCTAGGACACAGGGAAAACAGTCACCTTCCCCTGAGCCAAGATGCCAACACAGGCTGAGAGAATGTTAGAACCAAGCCACAGCCCAAATGTCCTCCTGCTGATAGGGCCCACATTCTCCCACTCAGTAGTCTTGTAGGTCCAGTCCTAGGAACATCATTCCGAGGAAGAACACATGTGCACACACATACAAAAAATAGTGGTTTTCTGGTCCCCAGGTCTCAGGTTGTAGACCCTGATAGTCTGGCTGCTCCCCACTGTATAGCCTCAGGGAAATCAGAACCTCCCTGATACTCCCTAAGTCATCTTGACTCAGGCCACCTGGGTAATATCTGTGCCCTCTAAGAGACCTAGGGTAGGTGGTACTGCCTAGCACCAGCAGCCCAACTGCCACTGGAAAATACCTCAAAGACTAATTGGTAGGAAGGTGAGAGAGAGAGAGAGAGAGAGAGAGAGAGAGAGAAGTCAGATTAGTGTGAAGGTCATGAGTTTCTAGGCTTTGTATATCTGGTGGCCACAAGCTCCCTCTAGGACCAGTTGCTATTACAACCTGCCACCCAGTATTCAAAGAGGGCAAGAGGAGTTACTGGGGAAGCTCATCCTCTGAGAGCATCTCTCTACCTCCTCCATACCCCATTGGAGGGCTTGCATCTAGCTGAGTCCACTTGTCCATCTGGAAGCTGGTGAGGGATCCCAGGAATATCATCACCACCACCCTCTAAAGCTGAATCTTCTTTCTACTCTTCAGCAGACTGAGGCAGGGGAGTATGTAAAGCACAGTGGATCTGAACCTCACTCTACTCCTTGCCACACCCTTCCCAAACATGGACCATGTGTCCCCAGTAGCATGTAGTGCCTCACTCAGCCAGCTTCTCCTATTCTCCCAGGCAGGATTCTCCTGCTCTACATGAACCCAGACTTCAAAAGTTTCTCTTCTCTCCCACTTTTTTTCTGACCACAAAGTCTGATGCTCATGTGACTTGGTCTCCTAAGCTCACCAGCAGAGACCTGCCAAGGCTTTCTCACTAGGGCCACTTCTGGCCTCTCCAAGTTTGTTTGTTAGTTGGTTGGTTGGTTTACAAAAATTGACTATCTGAATCTAAAATTCATGTAAGAATACAAGGAACATAGATAACCAAAACAATGAAAAAGAAAAAATTATTTTTAAAAGGAAGGGCTGGAGAAATGACTTAGTAATTAAGGTGCTTGCCTGTGAAGCCTAAAAACCCAGGTTCAATTCCCCAGTATCCACATAAGCCAGATGTACAAGGTGGCACATGCATCTAGAGTTCATTTGAGGTGGCTGGAGCCCTGGTACACCCATTTTCTCTCTCTATCTGTCTCTCTCCCCCCTCAAATAAATAAACAAAATATCCCCAAAAAAGAAAAAGAACAAAATTGGCAGACTCACATTTCCCCATTTTAAAACTTACCACAAGACTATCTAAACAAGACAATATGGTACATGTACTAAACAGACATATAGATAAATGACATAGATTCAAAGATCCAGAAATGTTTGTATTTAGATCAGTAGATTTTTCAACAATGGTAATCAGACAATTTAATGGGAAAGAGTAGTCTTGTCAACGAATATCTTGACACAACTGACACCCAAAAGAATGAAGCTATACCTCACACCATGTACAAAATGTAACTCACAAGGCATCACAAATCTAAGTGTAAGACTAAAACTGTTTTAATTCTGAAGAGACAGGCTCAGGACATAACTCAGTTGATAGAGTGCTTGTTTAGCATGGATAAAGCCTGGGTTCAAACCTCAGCATAGCATAAACCTGGATATGGTGGCACATGCTGTTAATTCCCATACTTAGGAGGTAGAGGTAGAAGGATCAGAATTTTGTTGTGTTTTTATTTATTTATTTATTTATTTATTTATTTATTTATGAGCAGAGAGAGAGAGAAAGAGCATACCAGGGCCTCTAGTTACTGCACACAAACTCCAGACGCATGAGCCACCTTGTGTATCTGGCTTACATGGATACTGGGGAATCAAACCTGGGTCCTTAGGCTTTGCAAGCAAGCACCTTAACCACTGAGCAATCTCTCCAGACTGGAGGATCAGAATTTGAAGGTCATCCTCAGCTACACAGAAAATTCAAGACTAGCCTTGATACCCTGTGTCAAAAAGAAAGGAAGGGAGGAAGAGAGGGACGGAGGGACAGAATGGAAAGGAAAGAGGAGAAAAGGGACTTTTGCTTAGGCAGTGGTTTTTCTGACATAACAATAAAAGTGCAAGCCATGGGCTGAAGAAATAGCTCAATGGTTAAAGGCACTTGCTTGCAAAGCCTGATGGCCCAGATTCTATTCCACAGTACCCATGTAAATCTAGATGCACAAAGTGATGCATGCATCTGGAGTTTGTTTACAATGGCAAGAGGTCCTGGAGCACCCATACACAGAATCAGTCTCTCTTTCTCTTCACAAGTAAATAATATGGTTTTTTTAATTCAAGGAAATTTTAAAATTTGTATAAACATTTCTCAAAAACAAGTTATAAATGGCCAATACATGCAAAAATCTCAACATCTAGTCAGTAGTGAAATGTACATCAAAACCATGAGGATATCACAAAAATGGTTATAACAAGCTTAAAAATAGACAATAACAACTGTGGTGAGGATATGGTGAAACTGGAATCCCCGCGCACTGCTAATAGAAGTGGAAAATAGCAGCCACTTTAAGAAACATTTTGGGGGCTGGAGAAATGGCTTAGCGGTTAAGGCACTTGTCTGCAAAGCCAAAGGACCTAGGTTTGATTCCCTAAGACCCACATAAGCCAGATGCACAAGGTAGCACATGCATCCGGAGTTTGTTTGCAGTGGCTAGAGGCCCCAGTGTGTCCATTCTCTAGCTCTCTTTCTCTCTGCCTCTTTCTCTCTCTCTCAAGTAAATGAATAAATAAATAAATAAATAAACCAAAAGAAGAAACATTTTGGCAATTCATTTTGTTTTGTTTTGCTTTGGTTTGGTTTTATCAGATAGGGTCTCACTCTAGCCCAGGCCGACCTAGAATTCACTATGTAGTGTCAGGGTAGCCTTGAATTCACGGTGATCCTCCCACCTCTGCCTCCTGAGTACTGGGATTAAAGGCATGTACACCATGCCCAGCTTTCTTTCTTTCTTTTTTATTCTCAAAATGTTAAATATAGTTACCATCTGACCTAGTAATTCTAATTGTAGGCATCTACTCAAGAGAAATGGAAAATATATCCATACAAAGGCTTCTTCACAACTACTCATAACAACTTTATGTATGCTAGCCAAAAAGTAGAAAAATCCAAAATGTTCAACAATTACTGAATGGATAGCGAAAATACAATCACATAGCATTTGTCAGTAAAAAAGAATGAGATGTTCGTATACTCCACAAAGTCAGCAAACTTCAAAACATGATTAGTAAAATAAGTCATACATAAAATACCATATGTTGTGAGATTCCAAATTAATCCAATGTCAGAACAGGGAAATTCATATATTCAGAAAGTAGATTCATGGTTGCCTGGAACTGGCAGGAGTGGTACTAATGGAAAGAAACTGTTCATTGTGAAAATTCTCTTTGGGTAATAAAATTGTTCTAAAATAAGATTGTGATGTGTGTACTTCTCCGTAAGTACGCTAAAACCATTCTAATTAGTGAACTGCAATGACATGAAAATTATAAAACTGTTTTTTAAAAAGCAGTCTATAGTACATACAAAAGGTATATACATGAATTGCACACACACAATCTCAGACACATACACACACGCATAGCAGGAGATGGACTTGCAAACATTGGCTTTCTGTCTGGTCAGGAGAGGAAGCTACCCTTTACAGGCCTTGTGTGCCCCAGAAGACCCCTGGGGAATGAGAAAAAGAATTCATACTCATGCCAGCACCCGGCAGAGTAGAATGAAGGTAGGACAAGGCTTTATGAGACTGACATGATGCCTACTGCACTGAGGCAGATAAGATGGGGCTTTAAACTTCAGGGTAGGACAGCCTAGAAAGAGGATTTTGAGTTAGCATCACCAAAAAATAATATTTTAGGGCTGGAGAAATGGCTTAGCGGTTAAGGTGCCTGCTTGCTAAGCCTAAGAACCCGGTTCCAATCTCCAGGTCCCACATTTAGCCAGATGCAGTGACGCAAGCACGCAATGCTGCACTTGCCCACAAGGGGGCGCACGCACCTGGATTTTGTTCACAGCAGCTGAGAGACTCCCTCTCTGTCTGTCTCTCTCTGTGTCTCTCTCCAAAAAAATAAAAATTTAAAAATTTAAAAAAGATTAAAAAAAAATATTCTAGAGCTAGGAAGATGGCTCAGCAGTTAAAGGTGTTTACTCTGATTCCCTAGTACCCATGTAAAGGCAGATACACAAAGTAGAACATGCACCTGGAGTCGTTTGCAGTGGCAAGAGGCCCTGATGCACCCATATTCTCTCTTTCTCTCTCTCTCTCTCTGTCTCTGCTTGTAAATAAATAAAAATATGTAAAAAATAATAACATTCTGGCTATGTTGGGCAGGCCAGGACAGATTATTAGTGCTAATCTCAGCTTTGGTCAGAGAGGGTTTTTTGTTTTTTTTCCAGTGGGCAGCAGTTATGACAGATTCTCATAACTAGTCAAAGTTCTAAGAATAAGTGGCTATTGAACGTTCAGCCCTAAATGGGTCATTTATATCACCATCTCCAAGGCTTAGGAAACATTGTGGAAGGGGGGGCAGAAAGAATATAAGAGCCAGAGGAAGGGTAAGAGTGTTTCAGGACACTGTCTTCTGTCTTCCTGACATGACATGGCCACTGTAACATGAGCACTCATCAGCTATGGTTATCTGCACAAGACCTGCTCGAGATTGGGTCTGTCAGCACTCTCTCATAGTCAGTGGTATAGCCACTGGTAAGTTGTCTGCCCATGCACTGGGGTTTACCCCACCCATGCTCATGCAAGCAACCCTAATTTAAACTCAGTGAATCACCAAAAAAAAAAAAGACATCAAAATACAAGTGGGACTAGTTGAGAAGACAAAATTCAGTGGGAGTGGAAGGGGGTCAAGAGAAGGTAATGGAAGTGTTCAAAATACATTATACGCATTTTTTGTTATTGTTGTTTTGTTTTTTAAGGTAGGGTTTCACTCTAGCCCAGGCTGACCTGGAATTAGTCTCAGGGTGGCCTCAAACTCATGGCAATCCTCCTACCTCTGCCTCCTGAGTTGTAGGATTAAAGACATGAACCACCACACTCAGCTTACATTATACACATGTATAAAAAATTATTGGGCTGGAGAAATGGCCCAGTGGTTAAGGTGCTTGCCTGCAAAGCCTAGCAACCTGGGTTCAATTCCCCAGTTACAACATAAAGCCAGTGGCTGGAGGCCCTGGTGCACCCATTCTCTTTCTCTCTCTCTCTCTCTCTCCTGCTTACAAATAAATGAAATATATTTTTAAATTATCAATAAGGTAAAAACTAATATTTTATTTATTTATTTGAGAGAAATAGAAACAGTATGGTCACACTAGGGCCTCCTGCCTCTGAAAATAAACTCCAGACACATGTGCCACTTTGTGTATGTGTGGCTTGATGTGGCTACTGGGGAATCAAACTCAGGCTGTCAGGCTTTATAAGCACATGCCTTTAACTACTGAGCCATCTCTCCAGCCCAGTAAAATTTAAAAAGAGAAAAACATCCACCATTGGTGGAGAAGGGGGCTCATTAGGTACCACCCATTCCTGAAGATCTATTACCAGTTGATAGTTGCTGGGGGAGGGGACAATATCAGTGGCTACATCATTGGTAAGTTGACCATACTCTAGTAAATAACCTTCTACCCAATGCTCATGGATCTCGTCCACCAAAATATAGAAAGCTAACAACAGAAACTGTCTCATAATAAACTTCTTCATGTAAGTGTGAAAGCCCCAGGTCTTGGAGGCATGCCAGCAGTCAGTGGGCTAGCTCTGAGGATTGTTGCACAATGCAAAGGACCATCTTTAATTCTCTATCCCAGGCCTGGAAACTCATGTTCAGATCCAGCCTGACCCATTGAGACCCACAGCCCAGGGAAGGCTGGACTTAGGGATGCAGAGAGAATAGGGTTAGGGTCACGGCAGTGTTGTGGGGTGGGCTATAGCAGGTGAAGTCTGTCAGACCCATCCCCTGACCAGGGACAGTTATTGCTGTATGCAGTCAACGTGGCCAAGGGAGACAGCTGCTTCTGCAAGCCAGAGGGCCTCATGACCCAGACAGACACAAATGTTCTCCCATCTCTGTCAGAGCAGAATTGGAGTACATCAGCAGCTAATCTGCAGTTGAGCAGAAGGTTGGGCAATCCTGCCTGATAACTAACTATCCATGCAGCATATACTCTTGCACTCACCTGTGCAGTGACTTGCCTGAAGAGTTGGTATATCATCCTTATTTCTCCTGCAGAGCAAGGCTGGACAGCTGAGCCTTGGAACTGGGTATAAGTTTACATCTTGCCATTACTCCCTACCTTTCATCTCATTCCATGGTCCACCTTTCTTTGCTGCTATATATGTTTTGTTTTGTTTTTAATTATTATTATTTTTATTGACAACTTCTATACTTACATACAAAAAAAACCCACCTGATATTTCCCTCCCTTCCCCCCATTCCACTTTAGAACTCCAATCTCCATCATATCCCCTCCCTCTCTCCATTAGTCTCTCTGTTAATTGTTTAAAGCAAACTCAGCAAGGCAGGAGGAAAATGTTGGAGTTAAATAGAAAAAAAAAAAAAGATAAAGTTCACAAAGCCAGCCATAGTGTACTATAAACATTGAAAATCCAGTTGTACTTTCTGAACCCAGAGAACCTCTGACACCCATACCCTGAAGTTCTTAAGAGGACAAAGGCCTGGGGCCAATGACCTAACCCTAACACCAACATTGTGCCATGGATTACTGAGAGGCAGCACCCAGCACTGAACCTCAGGCTAACCTCTGTTCAACATTCTGAACATAGGAAAGGAAGGAAGGAAGGAAGGAAGGAAGGAAGGAAGGAAGGAAGGAAGGAAGGAAGGAAGGGAGGGAGGGAGGGAGGGAAGGAGAAAAACGGAAAGGGGAAGGGGAAGGGGAAGGGAAGGGAGGGTGGGAGGAAGGAAGGAAGGAAGGAAGGAAGGAAGGAAGGAAGGAAGGAAGGAAGGAAGAGGATAAGAGGAGTATGCAGCTACCACTGGCCAGTCAGGAATGATCTGAGCATCCAAAGTAAGGCTTATGGTTCACTGGGAAGAATAAAAGATCATGACTCTATACTGACATCCTTAAAAATGAACAAACCGGGAGTCTAAGGGAAGGAGATGCCTCCATATTGTGTTTATTCTCGAACACTTTCTAAATGCAAAGGGAGAAGAATGACATTGGAGACACACTGGAACGGCCCATCTGATTCAGTTAAAAGGTGGAAGCCACGGGCTGGAGGGATGGCTTAGCGGGTAAGGCCTTTGCCTGCAAAGCCAAAGGACCCCGGTTCAATTCTCCAGGACCCACATAAGCCATCTGGGGGCACAAGGGAACACATGCATCTGGAGTTCATTTGTTGTGGCTGTATGCCCTGGCGCACCTATATTCTCTCTCTCTCCCTCTCTCTCTCTCTCTCTCCCTCTTTCTCTCTCAAATAAATAAATAAATAAATTTTTGGGGAGAGAGAGAGGGAGAGGAAGATAGATGGAGAATGGGTGCGCCAGCAGCCGCTCAGCCGCTGCGAACAAACGCCAGATACGTCCGCCCCCTTGTGGGCAAGTGTGGCATTGCGCCCTTATGTCACTGCATCTGGCTAAACTTGGGACCTGGAGATTGGAACTGAGGTTCTTAGGCTTAGCAGGCAGGTGCCTTAACCGCTAAGCCATCTCTCCAGCCCAATAAAATATATTTTTAATTTTTTTTTTTAAAGTTGGAAGCCAGGCATGGTGGTACACATATTTAATCCAGCACTCAGGAGGCAGAGGTAGGAGGATAGCTGTGAGTTCAAGGCTAGCCTGAGACTACATAGTGAATTCCAGGTCAGCCTGAGCTGGAGTGAGACCCTACCTCAAAACATCAACAGCCGGGCGTGGCAGCACACACCTTTAATTCCAGCACTCAGGAGGCAGAGGTAGGAGGAAGCCACCCTGAGACTACACAGTGAATTCCAGGTCAGCCTGAGCTAGAGCGAAACCTTACCTCGGAAAAAGAAGAAAGAAAGAAAGAAAGAAAGAAAGAAAGAAAGAAAGAAGGAGGGGGAGGGAGGGAGGGAGGGAGGGGAGGGAGGGAGGGGGGGGGAGGGGGAGGGGGGGGGGGGGAGGGGGAGGGAGGGGAGGGGGGGGGGAGGGAGGAGGGAGGGGGGGAGGAGGAGGAAGAGAGAGGGAGGAGAGGGAGAGAAAGAGGGAGGGAGGAAGGAAGGAAGGAAGGAAGGAAGGAAGGAAGGGAGAGAGAAAGAAGCGAAGGAAGAAAGGAAAGAAGGAGGGAGAGACAGAAAGAAGGAAGGAAAGAAAGAAGGAAGGAAGAAAGGAAGGAGGAAGGGAGGGAGGGAAGGAGGAAGGGAGGGAGGTAAAAAGGGAGGGAAGAGGAAGGGAGAGAGAGAAGGAGGAAGGGAGGGAGAGAAGGAAGAAGGGAGGGAAAAAAAGAAGGAAAGAAGGAACAAGGGAGGGAGGGAGGAAGAGAAGAAAGGAGGGAAGGAAGGAAGGGAAACAAAGAAAGAAAGAGAGAGAAGGGAAAGAAGAAAAAGAGATAGAGAGGAAGGAAGGAAGGGATGGAGGGAGGGAGGGAGGGAGGGAGGGAGGGAGGGAGGAAGGAAGGAAGGAAGGAAGGAAGGAAGGAAGGAAGGAAGGAAGGAAGGAAGGAAGGAAGGGAAGAAAGGAAAAAAGTTGGCATGTCAGCACTGGGACCACTGGCACCAGGCACAGGGAGAAAGACCTCACTCTTGTTCCTGTGTGACCCAAGTTCAATCACAAGCAATATTGAACAAACCCAAATTGAAAGGCATTCTACAAAATAACCAACCAATAACCTTCAAAAAGCTCACTGTCGTGAAAGACATATTGTAGAAAGCCATACCTATTCCAGACTGACCAAGACATGTTACCAAGATCCAAGATCCTTTGGAGAGACTGAGGACTGGGCCAACAAAGGCAGTGAGGGCCCTGTCTTCAGTCCACACCCACCAGTATCCTTAGCAGCACACTTTCAAGTGGTTCAGGAGAAATGGTTTTGTCCTGTGCTTAAAAAGGTTCTTTGGCTTTGGGATTGTTTCCTTTTTTAAATAACAAGGATAAAGGATTCAAGGGCTGGAGGGATGGCTTAGCTGTTAAGGCGCTTGCCTGTGAAGCCTAAGGATCCAGAATCAATTCTCCAGATCCCACATAAGCTAGATGCATATGATGGTGCATGCATCTGGAGTTCGTTTGCAGTGGCTAGAGGCCCTGGCATGCCCATTGTCTCTTTGTCTCTCTCTCTCTCAAATAAATAAATAAATAAATAAATAAATAAATAAATAAATAATAAAATATTAAAAAAAAAAAGAAAGGGATTCAAGTCATGAGTGGTCAACAGAGGCCTCAGTGAGGAGATAAGATAAAGCAGGACAGGAGGGGATTCTTGGGCTCTTCCTTCTGGGCAGAATACCCTACCTGCCTCTGCCTGTGGAAGGCTGCTCATTACCTTCAGTACCCTGGCATCCAGCTCAAAGGACTTCCACACAAGCCCAACTCCTCTGGGTTCTCTGGGATTTCAGACTCTATCTCTCGCTTTCTGGAAAGCCATAAATCACTCCCATCCCAGATTGTCTGACAGCCTAAAAGTGTCATGAGGAAGGTGAGATCCTAGAACCTGGGGGTCCCTTGGGGTTTCAGAGCTGCCTTCACTCACATAGGACTCCCTGCCATCCCTGTAGGGGTCCCTGAGAGCTCCAGACTGGAGCCCTTTCTTCCTGGAGCCTTTCCAATCCTGTAAACATAGTTGCAGTATGGGTTTCTGGCCCTGGGCTTAGAGGGGGTAGAGTCCATAGGCAGTGCTTACATCCCTCCACACTGAAACAGTTTTGGCAGGAAGCACAAATAGGACTGAGAGGTAGATGAAGGCAAGTTTTACTCTTTTCTTATCTTTCTTTTAAAGTTGGAATCCAGAGTGATATAAAATGAAGATGCTGAGTGGAACAGACAGACATGCTTTTGCTGAGTTTTGATGAAAATAAGAGAAAAGAGAGGTGGAGGCAGGGGAATAGACAATTCTATCGCTTTGCACATTTCTCTCATTATTTTGCTTCTAAATCAGCCTCACTGGTACTTTCTCTATTCAATAAAAGCCAAATGTAAGCCGGGTCCCTTAATCTCTTCAACACAGCTCACTGCTGAGAAAATAATATAGATGTAACTTCCAGCATCACACACTTTCTTTTTCATTTATATGCAAATAGTGACCTTTCACCCAGGCTGTCTCAAAGAAGTGTTTCCTTAAAAATGCAAATAACATGTTGCAGGCAGTTACTGAGGCTGTGTCTTTCTTATATTATTATCATTATTTCTTTTAACCTTACCAACACCGAAAAAACAACAGCTAAACTACTCCACAGTAATCATGACTTTTCAAACCAAATCACAGGACTGATTCTCCCAGGCAGCCTGTCATCAAAAGCTGCCAGCAGGGGTGGAGGTTGTTCAGCCCACAGCAGCAGTGTCCCCAAGAGACAATGTCACACCGCATCTAACCAGCAGCAGCTGAACTAGTGACACTGCTGTGGCCAGGCCTAAGGCAGCCATATCCCAAGCAGAACATTCTGACCCACTCAGCCCCAAGTGGAACTCTACACTCAGCCCTGACCTGCATTTGGCTGGCATGTACTTGGGGTGCTTTGGGAGCCCCAAGAGGTAGCACACACACCTCACTCAGGGCAGTAAGGGTAGTGATTCCAGAAAGTAGGTGCTTCCCCCAACAGCTACTCAACACAGCAGGAAAGGTGCTAAAAGAGAATCCACGAGGAAGAAACATACACAACTAACCTGTGCATAGGTATTGTGGGGCTTCCTCTCTGACTGATACATCTGTTTGTCCAGGCCACAGGCAGTGGACAAGCACATGCTATTGCCCCCAAGGCAGCATTGGGTTTTCAGGAAAGGGGGCCATGGTTGGTTCTGTTCCTTTCTGAAGGACAGGAGAGGCAAGTTTGGCTCTGAACTAAATGTGTTGGGCTGAGAATTTCCTCAGAGGACACATTGGCTCTAAGACCAAAAGAGCAGCTAAATCTGGACTCTAGCCTGCTTGCCCCTGAATGTCAAAAATTTTCCTGGTCAGCCAGGCATGGTGGCACACGCCTTTAATCCCAGCACTCGGAAGGCAGAGGTAGGAGGAGTTCGAAGCCACCCTGAGAATACAGAGTGAATTCTAGATCAGCCTGGACTACAGTGAGACCCTACCCTGAAAAACAAAAACAACAACAACAAAAAAAAATTCTCGGGCTGGAGAGATGGCTTAGCGGTTAAGGTGCCTGCCTCCTAAGCCTAAGAATGCTGGTTCCAATCTCCAGGTCCCACATTTAGCCAGATGCAAAGTGATGCAAGGGCGCAATGCTGCACTTGCCCACAAGGGGGTGCACGCATCTGGATTTCATTCACAGCAGCTGAGAGACTGCTGGCGTGCCCATCTCTATCTGTCTCCCTCTCCCTCTCTGTCTGTCTCTCTCTGTCTCTCTCTCTCCAAAAATAAATTTAAAAATAATAATAATTTTTTTTAAATTCTCGTGGTCAGACAGTTCAGCTCCCTCAATAACCAACACCTTCCTCCTCCAAGCACATTACTGAGGCACTAGACAAATTAGGAAGAACTGTCTCTGTGTCCCTATAGGAATGTCTCACCTCATTTCCTGATCAAGCACCACCACCACCTGCACATTGAAACTAGAGATCCTGGACCCTCAGCCTTACAGGGTGAAGGTTTTGAAAACAGTAACACTTGACCACTCTTATCCCAGTTCCTCTAATTCAAAGTTCATGTGCACATTCCTGTTTGTATGGAAAAAAGAGCAGGCTCAGGCAGCTGATTCTGGGGCCATGCCTGAAGCCCAAGAACCATGTCCTGGGTGGCAGCTCTACTTAATAACAACCCATTGCAGCTCTTCAAGCTTAAAACTATGAGGGACAGGTCCTGATTTCTCAATCTGAATGCAAGGTGCTCAATACACAAATGCCAACAACAAGCAAAGTTTGATGAAAACACAAACACTTTACACATGCCAGGGGTAGCCTGGCCTCTAAGTGATTGACCAGGACAGGGCTGTCTAGCACAAGGGACCAACAAGGAAAGAGTCTATTTGGCCCCAATGTCATAGCCTTCTAACATCTCCCAAAGCCAATGGGGGTTCTAGAAGAAGAATTAAAAGATAACTTCTGGGGCTGAAGAAATGGCTTAGTGGTTAATGTGTTTGCCTGCAAAGCCAAAGGATCCCAGTTTGATTCTCCAGGCTCCATGTAAGCCAGATGCAGAGTTCGTTTGCAGTGGCTGGAGGCCCTGGCGGGCCCATTCTCTCTCTCTGTCTCCCCCCCTTTCTCTCAAATAAATAAATAAATAAATAAATAAAATTAAAAAAAATAAAAGATAACTTCTGGCCAGTCATGGTGGTGCATGCCTTTGAGCCCAGCACTGGGAGGCAAAGGTAGGAGGATTGCCATGCGTTCAAGGCCACCCTAAGACTACCAAGTAAATTCCAGGTCAGCCTGGGCTAGAGCGAGACCTACCTCAGAACCCCCCCCAAAAAAAGATAACTTCTGGCCAAAGGAAGGATAAGGCTGCTTACAATGCAATTGTCCAGACAAAAACTGGCTTGAATATCCATGACCTCGCAGGGCCTAGTACTACCTTCACAAGACCCTCATAATAGGAGGAAAAGATGATGACATCAAAATAAAAGAGAGACTAATGGAGAGAGGAAGGAGATATGATGGAGAATGGATGTGTGAAGGGATAAGTGGGGGAGGGGAGGGAATTACCATGGTTTATTGTCTGTAAGTATGGACGCTGTCAATTTAAAAAATGTAAAAAGGGGCTGGAGAGATGGCATAGTGGTTAAGGCGTTTGCCTGCAAAGCCAACAAAAGTTTGGGTAGGGGCTGGAGAGATGGCTTAGCAGTTAAGGTACATGTCTGCGAAGCCTAAGGACTCTGGTTTGATTCTCCAGGTCCCATGTAAGCCAGATGCACATGGTGGCACATGCGTTTGGAGTTCGTTTGCAGTGGCGAGAGGCCCTGGCACACCCATTTTCACTCTCTTTCTCTCTCTCCCTCTCTCTGTCTCTAATTAATTAATTACTTAAAATTAAAAATAAAAGTTTGGGTAGAACATATGAGAAACCATAATCCCAAATACAAAGAGATGATTCACAAGCCAGTTGCCATGTTAGCAATCCCAGAACAGAGTAGGCAGTTTTGAACCACCCAATCCGGGGTCCCAAGGAGGATGAATGCTTTGGGAAACCTGGAGCTGAAATAGTCCTTGTTCCCAAGCATCTTATTTACATCACAACCAAAGTCTAACCTATCAAAGAATAAGTGTTACGTCCAGTTAGGAACCACGTGAGCTCTCCACAGAAAAGAATGAACAGAACCAGGTTACTTTGAAAATTCATCAATCAAAGTGAACTCAATAGTGTACATAGGAGTCAAGGATGCTCCAAGGACCTTAGAGCTGTGGGTCACCGTGGTGGTTTGAATCAGATGTCCCCCTATAAATTCATGTGTTTTGACTGCTTGGTCCCCAGCTGATGGCAATGTAAAAGGAAAAGCCTTGCTAGAAGAGGTGTGTTGCTGGGTGGACCTTGAGGTTCATCAGCCCCTAACTTGCCAGTGTTAGTCTGTCTCTCTCCAGTTGCTATTTTCCACCTTGTGGCAAGGAGCTGATGTCTAGCCTCTGCTTTACCATCTTTCCCCTGCCATCCTTATGCTTCCCCTCAAGACTTTAAGCAAAAATAAATCCTTTCCTCCCATCAACTGCTTTTGGTTAGATCTTTTGCCCCAGCAACGTGAAAGTAACAGCAGTCACTCACTGCAGTCACCAGAGACAACCTAAGACTTTGTTGGTTTGAGGTCTAAGGGCCTCAGGGACCCTACAGGCATGTCTAAAGCAGGTTTTGCCAGCAGAGATGTCTTAGGAACCCCCCCTTTCTCCACAGGGCCATATCAGCCCCTGATTCTGTGATATGGGACCCAGAGGATACAGGTCAGGTAAGAGAAGCAGGCTCTGACCCAAGCCCACCCACTTCTCACTTAACATGTGAGTTTTAGGCAGCACCATGGAATGAGAAACCAAAGAGGGGTAAGAGGCTTTGCCTGAGTACTCAGTTCCATGCAACACACTGTACTAAATACCATTAGGCTGAGGCAGGTCACATAAGTACAACAGTCAAACATGTAATCTGCCAATAGCTCAGGCCACAAGACTCCCACATTCCTCCTCCCCATACCTAGGTCACGTGTAGTCATTCCTACCTTGCCTAGCCTTCCTGTACAAAGCTGACCCAAGCTGGCTACCATGTGTTCACACCAGCCCTCCAAGAACCCATCCACCTTCAATCCTGGCATAGGCAGCAATCCCAGGCCACAGCCCTACATAGACCCAATGCTTCCTGGACACATCTGGCCAAACCCATTTCCAACCTGTCGTTGCCTGTGCACAAAGCCACATACTTAAAAGCATACTTAAAGGTGTCATAAGTTCTTAATACCCACAGTGTCTGACAACTTCTCTTCTACTTTTTTTTTTTTTTTTTTTTTGGTTTTTCGAGGTAGGGTCTCACTCTAGTTCAGGCTAACCTGGAGTTCACTCTGTATTCTCAGGGTGGCCTCGAACTCACGGTGATCCTCCTATCTCTGCCTCCCGAGTGCTGGGATTAAAGGCGTGCGCCACCACGCCCGGCTAACAACTTCTCTTCTTAAGCCTAATCCAGGCCTAGCGAGATGTTCTAGATGGACAGATTAAAATGTCCTCTGAGGGCTGGAGAGATTTCTCAGTGGTTAAGGCACTTGCCTGCAAAGCCCAAGGACCCAGATTTAATTACCCAATACCAACATATAGCCAGATGCACAAGGTGGTGCATGCATCTGGAGTCTGTTTGCAGTGGCTAGAGGCCCTGGTTCTCTCTCTCTCTCTCTCTCTCTCTTAAATAAAATATTTGAAATGTTGACAGTGGCACACCCTGAAGCCATAGATTGTTACTAGAAAAATTTCAGTGCCAGGGATGGGATATCTTGCAGTGAGTTGTTGGCCAGGGAGGTTCCTAATGCCCCCAAAACATTACAGGCCATTGCCGAGGTTCTTGGATGGTAAGACCCTATTGCTGATGACCACATGCTTGGGCTGCAAGGTCATTGGGAAATCTTGCTGGAGCTGAGATGAAAACCTCCTCCATGTAGACCAGCTGACAGAAAGTTAGAAAAAGCTCCATGGGAGAGAGAGAAGTCTTCAGTGGAGATAAACAACAGTGGACACTGCAAGCCTTAAATTGAGCCAGCCAGGCCAAATGAGCCAACAGGAGCAATAGCGGCATGTCTGTTATGGGGAAAACCAACCACTCTCTGAGTGGACTGGAGGCCTGCTCCATGCAAGGGAATACATGCCTGATACTGAAAACCAATGACAGGGAATCATGAGCCCTAGGTGTGTAACACCTGCCAGTTTCTGACTAAATGCATATTATATTATATTAATTATATTATATTATTATATTATATCATATTATTTTATGCTCACCAAACTGCCTAATAACCATGTCTCTTAATGTTCATACCCATATATTAATGCTACTCTCACTTTTGGTTAGAGAAGTTTCTTTTCAGATGGTGGTTACCTCTGGGATGACTCAAAAGGCACCAGAGCTGGGCACAGTAGCACACGTCTTTAATCCCAGCACTCGGGAGGCAGAGGTAGGAGGATCATGGAGAGTTTGAAGCCACCCTGAGACTACATGGTGAATTCCAGGTCAGTCTGGGCTAGAGTGAGACCCTACTTCGAAAAAAAAAAAAAAAAAAAAAAAAAAAAAGACACCAGACTGCTGAGAAGAAGTGACAAAGGAGTACTCAGCATGAACTTTCTCTACCACGCCTTTCAAGGCTCAGGGTCCATTGCAGGAGAAGTGACAGAAAGAATGTAAGAGCCAAAGGAAGGATAGGACTTTTTATAATGCACTCTTCTAGGCACTACCTACACAAGAACATCATAATAGGAGGAAAAGATGATGACATCAAAATAAAAGAGAGACTGATTGAGAGGGGGAGGGGATATGATGGAGAGTGGAGTTGTGAAGGGGAAAGTGAGAAGAGGAGGGAATTATCATGGTTCATTATCTATAATAATGGAAATTGTCAATAATTTTTTTAAAACAAGAAAAAAGAAAATGTTCTCTGAGTTACATTCATTACCTCTCAAAATAATACTGCATTTTAAAAACTGAAAATTTAAAAATGAAAAAAGGATGAACTAATGTATGTAGCTGGTTTTCTCACAAGGAAAGGACATTCACTTCTAAAGGCCTTAACTAACTAGGGGTGAGGGACGTCAAAACCGTATTGGGGGCTGAAGAGATGGCTTAATGGTTAAAGAACTTTCCTGCAAAGCCAAAGGACCCAGGTTTGATTCCCCAGGACCCACATAAGCCAGATGCACAAGGTGGCACATGCATTTGGAGTTCCTTTGCCATGGTTGGAGGCCCTAACACAACCATTCTCTCTCTCTCTCTCCCTCTCTCTCTCTTTCTCGCTCTCTCTAATAAATAAGTAAAAATAAAAAAATTTTTTTAAAAACTGCATTGAGTGGATTTCAGCAATATTGGCAATAAGAATGAATGAATCATGGGCTAGAGTGATGGCTTAACCGTTACGGCATTTCCTTGCAAAGCCTAAAGACCCAGGTCCAATTCCCCAGTATCCACACAAAGCCAGATGCACAAGGTGGCGCATGTGTCTGGATTTCACTTGCAGTGGCTAGAGGCCCTGGTGCACCCATTGTCTCTCTCTCTCTCAACCTCTCTCTCTCTCTCAAATAAATAAATAAATAAAATATTTGTCAGGGGGATTGGGTTTTTTTTTTTTCAAGGTAGGGTTTCACTCTAGCCCAGGCTGACCTGGAATTCACTATGTAGTCTCAGGGTGGCTTCGAACTCATGGTAATCCTCCTACTCTGCCTTCCAAGTGCTGGGATTAAAGGCGTGTGCCACCATGCCTGGCATAAAATATTTTTTTAAAAAGAGGCTGGGGGCTGGAGGGATGGCTTAGCAGTTAAGGCATTTGCCTGCAAATGACCCAGGTTCAATTCCCCAGGACCCACGTTAACTAGATGCACAAAGGGGCGCACGCATCTGGAGTTTGTTTGCAGTGGCTGGAGGCCCTGGCACACCCATTCTCCCCACCCCCCTCTCTCTTTCTCCCTCTTTCTCTGTCAAATAAATAAATAAAAACAAAATGCTTTTTAAAAAGAAGAAGAAGCTGGGGCTGGAGAAGATGGCTTAGCAGTTAAGGCATTTGCTTGCAAAGCCAAAGGACCCCAGTTTGATTCCCCGGGACCCACATAAGCAAGATTCACAAGGAGGCGCATGCATCTGGAGTTCGTTTGCAGTGGCTGGAGGCCCTGGTGTGCCCATTCTCTCTCTCTCTCTCTCTTTCTCTCCACCTCTTTCTTTCTGTCTCTCTCTCTCTACCTCTTTCTCTCTCTTTCTCAAATAAATAAATAAATAATATTTAAAAAAAAAAAAAAAGAAGAAGCGGGCTGGAGAGATGGCTTAGTGGTTAAGGTGCTTGCCTGTGAAGTCTACAGACCCAGATTCAATTCTCCAGGTCCTACATAAGCCAGATGCACAAGGTTGTATATGCATCTGGAGTTCATTTGCAGTGGCTAAAGGTCCTGGTGCACCCATTCTCTTCCTCTCTCTCTCTCTCTCTCTCTCTCTCTCTGTCTCGCTCTCTCTAATATAAATAAATAAAAATAAAAATATTTTTTTAAAAAAGAAGGCAGGAATCTGGGCTGGAGAGATGGCTTAGTGGTTAAGGCATTTGTCTGCAAAGCATAACACCCCAAATTTTAAGCCGGGCGTGGTGGCGCACACCTTTAATCCCAGCACTCGGGAGACAGAGGGAGGAGGATCGCCATGAGTTGGAGGCCAGCCTGAGACTACATAGTGAATTCCAGGTCAGCCTGGGCCAGAGAGAGACCCTACCTTGAAAAAACAAAAAACAAACAAACAACAACAACAACAAAAAACCCCAAGTTTGATTCCCCACATTAAGCCAGATGCTCAAGGTAGTACATGTATCTAGAGTTCATTTACAGCGCTAGAGGCCCTGGCTCACCCATTCTGTCTGTCTCTCTTCTCTCTATCTCTTTCTGCTTGAGAACAAATAAATAAATATTTTAAAAATAAGAAGGGCATCTTCCACCTGCAAGAATTTATGAATATATCTATTCATTCTGAAGTAGTATCAGCAAAATCAAACATTTAAATTAATCAAGCATTTTAAGTCAAGTGAAAATGCTTCTCGTTCACTTTTTAAAATTTTTTTTAATAATTTGAGAATTCGAATTTTTATTTTATTAGTGTGTGAGTATGTGTGTGTATGATGTGTATGGGTATGTATGCACACACATGTTCATGCACATGCCACAGTGCACAGTGTGAAGGTCAGAGGACAACTTTTAGGTGTTGGTCCTCGCCTTCCACCTCATTTTGAGGCAGAGTCTCTAGTTCTTGTTGTTCACCTGGCTAGCTGGTCCACATGCTTCCAGGGAAATTCACTTAAGTCTACCTTCCATATCACCATCAATATGCAGGGGTTACAGAAGCTGACTTTTACGTAGGGTCTGGAAACTTGGGCTTAAGAAGCAAATGCTTTATCCACTGAGCCATCTCTCAAGTCCCATCTCACTCACTTTTCTTTTTTCTTTTCTTCTCTTCTCTTCTCTTTTCTTTTCTTTCTTTTCTTTTCTCTTGAGGCAGGGTTTCACTCAAACACAGGCCCACCTAGAACTCACTCTAGCTCAGGCTGGACTCAAACTCAGCCTCCCGAGTGCTAGGATAAAAGGCATGCACCACCATGCCTGACTACCACTCAGTTTTGTTTTGGATTTTGTTTGTTTGTTTGTTTGTTTGTTTGTTTTGGTTTTTGAGGTAGGGTCTCACTCTAGCTCAGGCTGACCTGGAATTCACTATGTAGTCTCAGGGTAGCCTCGAACTCTCGGCGATCCTCCTACCTCTGCCTCCCGAGTGCTGGGATTAAAGGTGTGCGCCACCATGCCCGGCCCCACTGTCTTTTTTTATTAATGAGGAAATTCAACTTTTTGATAAGGTCTCATATATCCCAGGTTGGCCTCCAACTTGCTTTATAGTCAGAGTGACTTTGAACTCTTTTTCTTATGTTGTTTTGGTTTTTTCATTTTTCAGTTTTTCAAGGTAGGGTCTCACTCTAGCCCAGGCTGACCTGGAATTCACTATGTAATCTCAGGGTAGCCTCGAACTCATGGCAACCCTCCGACCTTTGCCTCCCGAATGCTGGGATTAAATGCATGCACCACCACACCCGGTGACTCCCTGCTTCTACCTCCAGGGTGCTAAGATTACAATGTGCATCACCATGGCCATTTTAGATAGAGCTGAGGATTGAACCCAGGGCTTTGTGCATGCTAGGCAAGCACTCTATAAGCAGAAATACATTCCCAACCCCTCAGTCTTACCAACCTTCTAATTCTAGTTCCCCAAAGCCATTTTCCTATAAATCATGCCATAAGATTCTGGTTAAAACTACATTTGGGGTGGAGAGATCATTCAGTGGTTAAAGGCATTTACTTGCAAACCCTGATGGCCCTGGTTCAATTCCCTAGCACCCACCAGATGCACAAAGTGGTACATGCAATCTGAAGTTCATTTGCAGTGGCAAGAGGCCCTGGTGCATCCATAGTTATTCTCTCTATCTGATTCTTTTTCTCTCTTTCTCTCTTTCTCTCTCTCTTTCTCTCTCTCTCCCTCTTTCTCTCTCAAATAATAAATAAATAATAATTTTTTAAGCTACATTTGTAATCAACAAATTTATGGTTTGTTCATGAATGAATTCATAAGGGAAAACAGAGAAGGCAGACCTAACACAAGCAAGCTCTCAGGTACAAGAGCAAGGAGACAAAGATTTGCCCAGTTCTGCACAGATCATAGCTAACAAATAGTGACTCTGGACCTGTTTTCCATAGTGAGGATGGCATAGCATTTCCAAGATATCTGAGTAGCCAGTCTGCCCACAGGTCAGGACTACCATCAGCCACTGCCTAGCTCACTGCTACTTCTCAGCTTCCTGCTACATATCACTCTGGATCTGGAGCTGACTAAGGTGTTCTGGTTGCTCCTGAATACACCTTTACCTCCAGCCCAGGTAGTAGAACTGCTCTACTCCAAACCCCCTACTTTTTCAAAGCAGAGGAGCCTTTTGCACAAGTGCATTCTGGAAGGGTCCAGTTCCCCACAAGACAGCCCACTGCTGGAGACCCAGAAGTTTTCGAGCATTTTTAAAGAAGGCACCTTGTTTTTATGTCCACCTAGTGCTATGGACATGCAAACCAGCATTCCAAGTGCCCAGCCATTGCTGAGCCTGGCCATACCAGAAAGTAGCCAGTGGACTCTAAGCCTCATCTTCCCATTTGGGTGGCACCAGCTTCCTCTACCCCATGCCACATGTTCACATTCAGTGTCATTCATATCATTATCTGCACATTCAATGATGAGGGCCAGAGGAGGACTGGGAGTCCAGATGGAAGCGATGAGAAGTCTAGACAGTACCAGGCTAACCCTGAAGCCAACATAGTGTGAGACAGCAACCCCTATCAGTCCAGCCTGTACCTCCATGCCAGCATAGTCTGCCAACTCCTCCTGATATTTCTGAGCCCTCACAGGCTTGCAAGTAGAAGCCACCCCAACAACAGTACAGAACAACTTTACAGCTCCAAAGGAGAGCAGGGTGTTCTCAGAACAGGCCCTTTCTATGCAACCCTGGAAGTTTGGAACAAGAGCACTGGCTCCAGATATTAGAGGCTGCCTCCAGACCTGCAGACAATATCATAAGTTGCACTTCAGACAGAAGCAGGAATTCCCAGGCCCACATCTGGACTCTTTATTCCAGGGAGGGCATGTAAAACAGGTCAATCCAAGTTGGAAAGGCCTCCATGTGCAACTCT
Source organism: Orientallactaga sibirica (assembly GCA_036365145.1). Classification (NCBI taxonomy): domain Eukaryota; kingdom Metazoa; phylum Chordata; class Mammalia; order Rodentia; family Dipodidae; genus Orientallactaga; species Orientallactaga sibirica. The sequence continues at coordinate 3,112,316 of JAEOAD010001557.1, read as the reverse complement.
TGGAGGCTTCTGCTCAGCCTCCTGGATAAGCAAACTTCACTATGAAGTCAAGAAGCTTGGGGGGGGGGGGTCAGAGACCCTGCCTCTTTTTCTTTTTGAAAGCAAACTGCCTCCAAGTATCAACCTGTCCTCCTCTGCACAAGAGACACAACTCAGGAAGGGTCCTGCCTGCGTTGGCAGCAGCATCCCACTGGGCTCGGAAGACTGCAATCCCAGCTCTCCACTCTTTTGTTTACTGTTAATTAACTGGGCCATATGGACAGAGGTGATAATCACAGCCAAGAGCCAATAGGCGGGGTTCCTGGTAGCAAGGAGCCTGGGGTTGAGGAAACCCCCCTCCCTCAGCTGGCCCAGTAAGAGCCCAGCACCCCACCCCAGAACTTCAGAGGAACCAGAACATCCCCTCAGCACTGAGTCCTCTCCTCCCAGATTTGTCCCAACACCTTCCTGCCTTTTGTTCAGTTGAACTCTATCCTCAGAAATGCTCTAAGGGCATTTTTTTTAAGACATTGGGACAAAATTCTTCACCCCCCCCACTCCCAAAAGACAATTAAAATTATCATTATCACTATAATCATTATAGCCACATGGTCTGATGTCCCAAAATCAAGGACATGCAAGTTCCAAGCCATCTCTAAGATGTTTGTTTCAAAAATTAAATAACTAACTTTACCAGCCAATGTTTACTGATTCAAAGATGATGTTGACAGAGATAAGAAAGCCTTGGTGACTCAAAGAAACAGGCAGCAATCAGGCACACATCGAAACACAAACCTCCTGTACTTGTTTGTTTTCATGATTTATAAAGAACATGAATCCCATGCCTCTAAAAAGGCATCACAGTGTTCAAAGCTCAAACAGAATTTCTAGTTTTAAATATGCAAATCTAGCTACACTGGTACTACAAAACCACACATCCCAACCTCACAACCACACAGAAGGAGGAGCTAAGTGGAACAGTGATACTGAGTTCTGTTCATAGATCCCACAAATACAAGCACTCTAGGTACTGCTCCTGAAGTTTGGAATAACATGACACAAAGACAAAATGCTCCCAGGAGCATCTCTACTGGGTACTAGGGTGGGTGTCCCACAAGAGACAGCTGAGCTTCAAGTCTCTTCTTTAGACAGATCTGCATCTTCCTTGGGCTAGGAGGTACTGTTTTGCATAGTCCCATGGTCTGTGTTCCTCTTCTGGAAATGTCCATAAAGTTTCTTGTCTTGATCCACAGCATTACCCCTCCTCTAATGCCTTCTCTGTCTCACACACAGCATGCCCACAACAATCTCAGAAAAACAGGAAGGGCAGAGAAAGAGGAGGAACACAGAGCCTGGGAGAAGAAGAAAGCCAGGTCCTTCAGAACAGTTTAAAAAGCCATCCTGCTTTTCCTGCAAAGAGATTCTTCTTAGAAATCCTCTCTGCTCCTGCCCTCCCTGTCTCTGTCTAAGGGGAAAAGCCAAGCCCTGGATATCTGCCTTTGTCAGAGAAACAACATAACATTGACTTACCTTTCCTTACAGCTATTGTCTGTCCTCTTTCAAAATGACATCACGGAAAGCAATCATGAAATTTACATGGGGGGTGCAGGGAGGACGGGGGAGGGGAAAGCAGCTGCCTCCCTCACTGCGGTCACGTGTGGGGAAGCCTGCGTGCGCGTTTCAATTAAATATCTTCTCCCCTCAGTGTGCGAACTCCTAAGCCAGCTAAAGGCGATGTCTCATTTACTTAATGACCGCTCTCATTAGCAGCGGTGGCACCGGCTGGCGGAGGAGGCTTCTTTGTAAATACGCTACCCATGAACCCTTGGGGCTCCAATATATCTGTTTACTCTCTGAGGTGAAATAAATTTACAGTATAGCATCAGAAAGATGGATCTGCCAAATTGAAGGTGAGAGGTGCCCAGGCCAGTAGGTTCCCTGCTTACTGTTGTGATCCTCAGTAATAGAAGGTGCCCACATCTGCCTACAGAGATCCATAATCAATATGCAGCATAATTGGTTTTTTTTTTCAAATGCAAAACACACAAAAGGGCAGAGAGAATTATAACCGCCATGCTCACCCCCCTCAGCTTTCTCTGCCAGTGGTTCAGTCCAATAATTCCTAATAGCAGCAACCGGAATGACAGATGCCCTGGGTTAGCATGGCTCCAGCAAAAGTGCTTTACTATATTTATTGGTGGTTAGGAATATGACCTCCTATCATAAAGAACTGGCTGCAGAATTTATCACTCAAATGAACCAGAAGTAGTACATATGTGCTCATTTGCATATTCAATTGCTAGGAATTTAGGTAGATATGTTTTTGGTTTTGAGTGCAAGGTACCTAAGGCCAAAGACTAAAACAGTTTAGTAAGTCACAAAGAACAGAACAACAACAACAAAAAAGACATTTCCCATTGTTTATACTCTATGTTTTTTAATTTTTAGAATAATAAAACTCCCAAAGATAACTAGGAAATCCATGAACACTAATACCCTAACCCTAAAAACATCAAGTCACTGTCTATAAGGAGTTATCCTGTGAACACTAAGAGAAGCCCCCAAAACACACATCCTAGTAGTGCAACCTGACAGCTCCTGGCTTTTCCTCGTATTCAAGACTAAACACAGCAAACATCCAGGGTGCTCTTGTTTGTTTCCCTAGTCCCTCCTTATATTGATAGAATCAGAAGTTGGAACCTGTGTGGGCAAACACAGGGATGAAAACTGAATTCAGACTCACAGAAGATGTCACAGCCACTGCAGCCAGAAAGCAGAGCACTCACAGCTCAGAAGTTAATATTTGTTTCAATAGACAGCAAATATTGTTTCTGGGCATGTCACACAGGAACACAAGTGACTACTTGATCAGCACCAATGGGCTCAAGCCACCAAAAGTGTGGATAAAACAGAGTAATACTGTTAGCTTTCTTTCTTTTTTTGTTCCAGGTACGGTCTCATTCTTGCCCAGGCTGACCTGGAATTCACTATGTAGTCTCAGGGTGGCCTCAAACTCACAGTAATCCACCTACCTCTGCCTCCTGAGTGCTGGGATTAAAAGCATGTGCCACCACGCCCAGCAAGTGTTAGCTTTCTTGAAGTGAGTGAGTTGTGAGGACCTTGGTGAATATCAGCTAAAGCCCCTCTTCCATAAGCCAGCCATTTCTAACATGTAGTTCACACTGTACACATTGCACATACATCAAAGAGCTTCATCCCAAAAGTATGCTAAATTCTTAGACATGCACACATTATTTTCAACAAGTGAAATACAAAATGAATGCAGGGCAATTGTGCGTATGAAACAAAAAGAAACAAATGAAAGCCTACAGTGGTCAAATTGAGGATGAAATATTAATTAGCCCAGTGAAAAGAGTTTTGTGGCTCCTACAGTGACTAGCTAACATATTTCTATTCTTTCATGAACTCATATCCATTAACATAAAAAGACATTTTCAGCTCAGAACATTCCCAAAAAAGCCACTGCTATCTCCTCTGGACAAGCTGTGAGTGCTGGATATTTTACATCCAAACCTTCAGCATTCTAAAATTCTATTAAACTCTTATCGGCAGAATGCAGGCTCAGGGTGGCCCTGTGTGCCATTGTTCCACGGATATGGTAGGATCAAAAGGAGGACTTGTGCTGAATCCACCTTACTGCCCAGCAGTACTGAAGGCTCTAGGAAAACCATTTAATTCTGATACATGATAATCACATTTAAGAAATAGCACAAAACAGCAAAGAGAAACCAATATGTACAACAAAAATCCTCACGGGCATCATTATTTTTGAGGAAATTGTATTTGTCTGTCAGCATCTCCTATCCCTTTGAGTGACCATGGGTTTCCAGAGGTTTATCTCAGTGATCAAGAATGAGCTCCAGACCCCACTAGGGCTGCTCTTAGAATACAGGGAAACTTCATAACAGAGCTGGTCAGCAGAACCCAGGGCCAACAGCCCAATTGAAAGATTAGGGTTGATTTCCAAGTGGGTTTGAAAAATAAAGGTTCAAGATCTTTGGCTGACACTGTCAGGAGAACAAAGGGGGGGTCCCAGAAATAAGAATGACAGAGTTCGCCGTCAAGTCACCTCCCTTCATTTACTGGGAAAGAGTGTAGCAAGGTTGGAGGCGTGCCTCTGGTTGATCAGCACTCTGGACAGCGCTCTCCCCCACAGAGGTGGGGGAGGCCTTTGTTCTCCACTCAAGGAAGCCAGGGAGATCGCACCAGGTCGCCAGTCTGTAGGTCCCCAAGTCAGTGGACTCCAAGGGAGAAAAGATAATTCCAAACCCACACTTCCAACACAAACAGCAAGGTACAATATTTAACAACAGCAGAATAATATTTTTTTCTTACACAGGGTGAAATTTGTCAAGATAATTAAAAAGCAGAGTATTTTCTTTTGCATAGCACATTGTTCCTTTAAGCTTTATTTTCACAAAAATCTGTAGGAAAGTTACAAGATTTTTTAATTGTAAGTAGTTAAGTTTGGGAAAACCCACAGGGAAACAACCCCTGTGGGGTTGGTGGGTCCACAGAAACCACACGGAAGGAAAAGGGGAGATTTGCAGAGCCAAACTTATGGTTGCTGCTGCCTCACTCAGAAAGTGGCTTTGTGTGTGCTGAGGAAGCAGACTTAATGGTCGCTTAGCTGGTAGGATCATTTCAAATAAGGTGTAATTACTTGTGCAAATCTGCTCACAGATATTCCAAGTGTCAGTTCATTTGCTTCATAAAAACTCTTTCAAGTAATTTTGATCTAAACTTTCTGCATCTGTAATTGGCACCACCTTCTCCGGTGACCAGCTGGGGGTGAGGTTTTCTTGTTTCCTTCTGAAAGCTTCCCCGCAGATGGGCGCCTGCCTTAATGCTGCCGGCGACAATTAGGGCGTTGTGTGCGCAGCCGAGATGGTCAGCATTAATATTGTATAGAACAGCTGAGGGCTGGGGGGTGCTGCCCCAGGCAGGCCCTGGCAGATGGAGCAAACAAAACCAGGAGCCACTTTACCCACACTCCAGGCTGACTTTGTGTGCTTGTCTCACACTTACAAACATTTGGCATCCAGATTGTAAGATTCGTAAGCATACATGCACACTCACCACTATACAACTATATGATGAGGACACACCTGGCCAGAGCCCTTCTGACACAAGAAGCCCAGGTGGTCATCCCCACCCACACAAAGATGAGAGAGGCACCCACTCTCCATCACCACTCTCCCCAACAGGGGTTACTGAAACATCCACCTCACTTTACCAGAGAGCAGAACTAAAGAGGGACTAATATGCCAGCAGGCCCCCTGCCCACCACCCTCCCTATCTCCACCCTTGGGCAGGCAGGGTGGCCTTCACAGGGCTCTGTGCTGACAGATGAAAGAGACTCAGGCTGTCCCCGAGATCCCTTGATGGCATTGAGGTGTGTGTGTGTCTGTTACTTCCTCAGCTGCCCAGAAAAAAGCACTGAGGGCTAACAAGGCATACTGGCAGAACTGTGAACAGCAGGGGGAGGAGTGCAAGGGATCAGGGATGGTACGCACCCAGGAAGCTCCTGCAGGGTGTCATTCTGTCCAAGCAAGCGAACTTCCTCTCCGGAGTCTAGACACAACTCACTTCATGCTGGAAAAAGTTGCTGCACAAACTTCTGTGTCCCAGAACCCTGAGAGCACTGACCACAGCCAGCCAATCAAGATTAGGAGCACATAATCACAAATTGATGCCGGCTGCCTGCCAATGAGGTGCCTTTATCCACACAATGGGCCTCTGGCCTAGACAATGGGCTTTGCCTGCAGGGCGGGGGTGGGGAGGGGGGGAGAAAGAGTCAGGGACATTAATGGACCAACAGTGAGGGAGGGAAGGTAGCTGGAGTTGGGCTGTCAGACTAGATTAAGCCTACAGCCTAGTGGAAACCAGTGGGGGAGTGGGGAGGGAAAACTGTTCCTTCCCTGAGAGGACTCCTTCACCTCACCCCATGTCCAAGATAGCTCACTGCCCACTGGGGCCCTTTGGAACAATAAACTTGGTCAAATCAAGTACTCTCTCATTTCCCCATTAATGAAAAAGCAACTATCTAGGTGACAGTCAGGATGACACTGGAAGCTCCTCTGTCCCAGATTGTGGCTAAAACCAATTAGGTCACTTCCATTCAGAGCAAGGAAGAAGACAGTTCAGAGCTCAGGAGAGGCTGACTATGGACAGAGCCTCAGCCTGCCCCTTGCAGCCTTGGGATCTCAAGAAAACCTTTAACATCCACATTCACAGGGAGGGCAAATGGACAAGCAGTGGGAGGTCAGGAGTGGTCCAGGGAGGTGGGAAATAATGATTCTACCTAAGATGGCAGATGCCCTATGGGAGGGGCAGACTGCTGAAGGCCTGGGGTGGTGGGGCTAAGATAAGGCCTTATGGAAGTCCCAGGATTTCTGAGCCATGGCATAGAGGCAGGGCAGGGCAAGAATCCATGGCTCTGTGAGGATATCTGGGGGCCTGTTAATCAGGATGATGGCAAACTGGGCATTATCTACAGATATGAGTCTGGGCTGAAGGTGTCAAGGGAGAAAGGGAAGGAGGAAAGAAGGGGAAGTGAGAGCAGGGGTGGAGAAGTTAGGAGCAGCAGATGTAGAGGGAAGGGAGTAAATTGGAATCATAGGAGTGTTTGGGCAGGACAGAAAGTGAGTGTTGGGGGATGCAGAGGCAGGGAGGAAGTTGGGAACATGAGGAGTGGGGGTTAGCTAAAATAAAGAAAATTGTAGTGGAGGGAAAGTGGGAGGCCAGAAAAAGAAGTATCAGGAGGGGAAGTAGAGCCAGGGGTGTGGAGAGCAGGGAAGAAGTAGGGGATAAGGTAAAATGAGGGATGGTTGGAGACAGAGGAGCAGCAGATGGCTAGCAGAGAGGAGGACAGGTGGGTAAGTGTGGTATCTGACAGGTCCTCACCCTTCTAGCTATCTCTATAGGTGATTGCAGATCTTCTTAGACAAGTGACCTTGGGCAGGTCACCATCGTTGCTGTTACACAGTTTCCTCATAAGTTAAATGATGGCCAGGAGCCACCATGCAAAATCAATCTATGTGGGTACTATTTCATTGCAAGTAGCCACTATCCCTCACTCCCTCTCTACCTCAGCAACCACCCAGCCCAATGGCCTCTCCACACCATAGCCACCCATGCTTGGAATACCCACACAGGGAATCCAGGAGATGAAAGTGTTGCTTCCTTTTGATAGAACCAATTGGCCTGAATTTATCCCAGGCTGGACATGCTCAGACCAGGTAAAACAAGTCAGCCCTATCCCTAAAGGCTGGCTCCCTCCAATGACCCTTGAGGCCCAACATCTGGACACTGAGGGTGTGCATTATCTGTCAACAGCATGTCAGGTCCTGTATATCTAGAAGATGTTGGGAGCATTTACTTTGTTCAAATCCCATGGGAAATGCCAGCCCTGTGTTTAGAACAGTGCTCGATTGTCAAGGGCAGCTATCACCCCAGCCTCACTTGGGGCTGTGAGCAGCCACCACACCTGCCTGGGCCCTGGACCACTAGTGTGGGTTGTGCTGACCCAAAGGAAGGTTTATGACATCCCCCACTACAGCTTTGCTCCAGCCAGCATGCGGCACCATCTCCTGAAGTAGACAATGAGAAAGCAAGGTCCTGCCTACTAGCCTGCTCTGAACTCCAGAAAATGCCTTTTGCTGTGATAAGAGCTGCCACTGGTGTCCAGAGATCTCTAATAGTGCACCCTCAACACACACCCCAGAGTCTTTGCACAGCAAGGGCACAAGGACCAAGATCCTTGCCATGCCTGAGCTTCAGCATGACCTTCAAAAGGCCTCAAGCTTCTAGAGCTGGGGCTCCAGCCATGAACAGACCAGCTTGCTGTTCTGACATGGGAAGGACAGAGCCTGGGAAAAGTCATCCTATAGGGTTGACAGGGCCAAGAATGTTCAGCTGAGTGGCTGTCAGCCAAGGCTCTGAGCAAATTAATCTGGAATGCAGATGTCACTTGGAAGAAGTTAGTAACTCTCTGGACCCAGATCTAGGGCCTTGGGGTCTGTAAGCAGTTAACAGCAGATTTTGTAGCAGCCCAGACCTAGGGCCAGTCAGAAATTGCCACCATAGAGGAAGGGAAAGCCACTGCTGATGCTACGGCAAGAAGGCATTTCCTTCTAGCATAAGAAATCTAGGTCTCATGTCAGGAAGGACTGAAAAAGGTTTCAGAGAGGTTTCCTTCCTACCTGTCCCCTGTGTGCCAATCTAGCTATGGAGCTCAGAGTGGTCACCAGGGAAGAAGAGCTCAGCCAGGGAGCCAATTCAGCCAGGCTCAGGCACCCAAATAGGTGGTAAGGAACCTGTTGGCCCAGGATGCTGCACCTATCCATGGTATCTTGGGGTAAAGGAGAGGTGTAAGGTGAGGGCACAGCATGAGTAAAGGTTGTGTGGGCTAGAAAAAGAAGCAAATTCAATGGGTCTGGGTGAGGATCCAGAGGCCTGATGTGAGCTGAGGGCACTTCATGCTGGGTATGAGCAGGCCCAAAGAAGCCCATAGCAGTTCTCACAAGTCCTTGTGACTGGATACACTGAGGCTAGGGAGGAAGGGAAGAAACAGGTGTGCTCAGAAAGCAGCGCAGGGAACATGGAGATAGATCCCTGTCTCAGTGTCCCAGAAACAGCTCTTGAAGGTGTGCCCTACCAGAACAGAAAGATAGAGGTCAAAGAACAGCTGACCCAGAAGGAAAGATGAGAAGTAGACAGAGACAAGGACCAGACTCAAAGCCTTGACCACAGGGGAGATGGAGACCAGGCCAAGGGAATAAACAGATGACAGAGACCAAGGCAGAAAGAGAAGCAAAGGACCTGAGACAAAAGCAAAGAGCAGATGGGCTCATAGACAGGGAGAAGTAAGGACAGGGAAAAAGAGGATGAGTCTGTGAAGGGGATTCCCAGGAATCCATTTAAGAATAGCAGGAAAGGGCTGGTGAAATGGCTTAGCGGTTATGGCATTTGCCTGAGAATCCTAAGGACCCTGGTTCAATTCACCAGGACCCAAGTAAGCCAGATGCACAAGGGGGCACATGTATCTGGAGTTCGTTTGTAATGGCTAGAGGCCCTGGCGTGCCCATTCTTTCTATCTGTCTATCTGCCTCTCCCTCTCTCTCTCTCTCTGTATCTCTCAAATAAATAAATAAAATAAAATTTAAAAAAGAATAGCAGGAAAAATGAAAAATGCTGGGAGCCCCAGACAGTCTCTGTCATTCCCTTTCACTTTACAAGGGTCACATTGCATCTATGCGCATGCAGAGGCACACGTATGTGAGCTCAGGGCTGCCATGCTCCAGGCTCTGTTTAAGTGGCTTTGGAATTGTGCTCCCAGAACAGATGGCCTCAGAGATAAAACGGCCAGGCTCCTGGACAGAGAGCAAACTGAAGGCGGTTGCCATGGCAGGCAGGGCTGGCTGAGTCCACTTGTTAGCAGAAAGAGGCCCATAGAAGTCAAGACAGATGTATAGTGGAGGGGTACTACAGAGCCCCAGGAAGGAAAGGCCTTCACCTAAATAACCCTTAAAGTCTGAGTGTGGAGCTTGGCAGCTGCAAGCTAAAGTGCAGAGGTGACACCAATGCTGGCCTGGCCATGTCAGGAGAGACACCCCTCCCAAGACTCTCCCAAGGTACCAGAAGCCTAGGACATGCTTACCCTGGGGTGGCCCCAGTCACATCCAGCATCACAGACCCAAAGCTGACCTAAGGCCATGGTATCCTCTGTAGTTTCAGAAACTCTGTGTATGCATGAAGGAGTGGGGAGGGGCAGGAGATGACCACAGAGGCTCCAGAGCCTATGCTCAGGATCTACCCATAGCTGCTGGGAACAGAGCCTAGAACAGAGAATGGGTAGTTCAACCCATGAAATGGTGGAGGATGGGTGCCAGCTCCTTGTCATTCCAACAAGCACTCTGAGACATGCAAAGTCACATCCCAGAAAAGGAGTCACATAAGATATCCCAGTGGTCAAACCACCCATTGATCCAGGGGAAAAGCACTCGGAACTTCCAGATCTGGGAGCTCCATGTAGTTCCCCAACCCACCATATACACACGCACACACACGCACGCACACACACACACACGCACATGCACACACACACGCACGCACACACAGTGTGACACACACGCACATACACGCACACACGCACACACGCACACACACACATGCACACACACATACACACACGCACAGTGTGCCACACACACATGCTATTGTGATTAGTCTTCATTATCAACTTGACTAGATTTAAAATCACCCAGAAGACTGAAACACACCTCTGAGTGTGTTTGTGAAGGAATAGTCAGAGGACTAACTGAGGGAAGACTTGCCCTGAATGTGGGTGGCACTATCCCATGGGCTGGAGGTCTGAACTGAATAAAAGGAGGAAAAGAGAAAGCCAGAAGACATGAGCATTCTCTTTTTTGTCTCTTTTCTGACCCACCATGATGTGAGCTGCTCTGCTTTACCACATATAATACACCATGAAGGACTGAACCCTCTGACATTGTAAGCCAAAATAAAACCTTCCCTTAAGTTATTCTTGACAGTTAGTTTGTTACAGTTACAGTAAAAATAAAGAATATGCATATGCATACACATGTCCATACACATGCATGTGCATATACACATATACTACATAACACAAAACACATCTATGCAAGTACATGTGCACACATATGCATGAGTATATGTACATATGTATGCACATCAAACATCACATATATTTATTGTGGGTATGTGCACCTACATGTATATGCCCATGCAAACATGTATCTGCATATACAACAATATACATGTACACACAGAGTAACACACTGCATATACATGCATAACGTGCAAATATACACATATACAAATACCATATTTGTATGTCACACACAGAAAGAGATGTGCATACAGATGCATGGATATATATGCATACCATGCACATACATAGACATGCATCACATAAATATATATACACCTTTGCACTACACGTATATATGTCATGTATATATTTATACACAAACACACATGCCCACATCATACATACAGACAAACATACATACAGAAAAACATACATATATGTGTGTCATGAGAGTTTTCCTGGAGAAAAGTAAAGAAATATCTATTCCCTCAAGATAGAGCATTATAAACAAAGAAATTATTCCATCCAAGCCCAACTTGATGAATCAATGAGAGACTGCTTACAGAAGCATAGGTGACTCAAAGCCTGATATAATATTGGGAATCTCCTAGCAACTTACAGGCAGTTAGCTGTGCCACTGAAAATTCTCACCTATAACATGGCCAACTCACAAGAAGCTGCACCACTGAAAAGTTCCCTGAGCAACCTAAGGGCAAGCTACACAAGAATCCCTCCCCCAAAGTTCTCCTCTTGTATAACCTGGGAGATAATAGCGGCCTCATGTTCTCCATGAGCCTTGTGAGTTTCCCCTCTCCATCCATGAGGGAATGTTAATGGACCTGATCTTGTGAAAAAGTCTCATGCAGGTAGTCTTAGCTGCTCTGATTCAACATGGCAATGGTCATGTTCAACCCAGAAGAAATAGAAACACAAGAAAAATACATTGTAGGGCACGCTTTTAATCCCAGCACTTGGGAGGCAGAGGTAGGAGGATTGCTGTGAGTTCAAGGCCACTCTAAGACTACATAGTGAATTCCAGGTCAGCCTGGGCTAGAGTGAGGCCCTAACTCAAAAAGCAAACAAACAAAAAACCATAATAACACACACACACACACACACACACACACACACACACACACGCACACACCTGAACCTGCTACGGGAGGCTGAATGGCATTGACCCGCAACAATGAACTCAAGGTCCCAGCTTCGAGACTGCTGAGTGCATATCAGGATGCAATAGTACATTAGGTATGACGACAGCTACCTGAGGGAACCATGTGAGTTCATTAGGGACCTAAAGCCAAGAATCCTACATGCCCCTTACTACCTAATCCACCTCACATACTCCTAGAGCTCTGAATGACATCTACTCCCACGCCCCACACACAGTACTTTCTGAACCAGGAAGGAAGAGGGAAATTGTCCCAGTAGGGCCACCCCAGTTCCCAGAACACAGACTAGGTATGGGAGAGGCTGCTAGAAGAAGGCTCAGAGCTGATTGGTAGGGGTTCCCAGAGAGTACCACCCAGGACCTGAGGCACACAGAAGAATGGAGCCTTTCTGATCCATGAAACAGTATTGGCAAATCTGCTCCACAAAATCATGAGTATCCAATACTTCACTAGGCATTCGACCTTTGTATAGCTGGACACTCAGGAGCAGAGTAATAAAAATACAATAAATAAAAGACACCATAGCCTGTTGATGGACATCAGTGTAGTCATGTGGTGCCCTCTTCATATGCTGCCTGGCTCAGCACACCCCACTTGGAATTAATCCACAATGCTTCAAGGGAGGCCTTCATGAAATTGGGGCCAAAGAGGTTCTCCTACAACTGCCTCTTATTTCCAGTTGTGCAGACTCACTGGATGCCCATACACATAGATCCCCCAGGTTGTCCACCCTATCCACCTACGGGTACATGCAGGGTCTCAGTTCCTACTCCAAAGCCCTAGTTATGACAAGGAGCAGAAGCTCAGCTAGTGACTTCAAGCTGAGGCTTGATGGGAACTAATGGAAGAGCAGAGGAGAGACCCCAGTGCTACCACACACCTCCTGCCAGTGAAGCAGGATCAAGGCAGAAGCCCCAAGGAGGCAGCAGAGAGGGAAGCCCACATTCAGAATAGCCATTGTCCCACCACCTGCGCCTCCTGCACTAGCTGCTGGCAGTCCCAGACATAGGCAGCTGGCCCCCACCAGCACCTGTATGCAAATCCCACTGATATGGGGCTGAGCAAAGCAGACCAGACCAGACCAAGACATGGTGCAGGAGAGGATGGCAAGGATGACTTAAAGCAGACAGCTAAGTGTTCAGGGTGGCCACGGGTCCCCACTCCTAGAGGGATATACTATAAGAAGGATATAAACTCCTACTATGAGCCTGAATCTCCTGATCTAAAAAAAGGGGAGGATGGGATTGCTGTTCTGAGGAACAGAATGCCTGGAGTGTATATGGGCCTAGGTGCACCATGGCCTCTAGGAATTCATGGTCAACCCTGCATCCACAACAACTCCTTGAAAACAGGGCATTGGACCTGCAGGTTTGCAAGAAGCAGTAATGACCCACAGGAGGAAGAATAGCGGCTATTATCTGAGCCCCTGGCAGGCAGCAGCTAGCCAATGTCCCAAAAAATCATCATTATGTTTCAATGTGGTGACTTTACCTGTTTTATGGGCTCAGAAGGGTTAATGGACTCTTTTTTTCTTTTTTTTCTTTTTTTTTTTTTTAAGGTATGGTCTCACTCTAGTCCAGACTGATCTGGAATTCACTATGTAGTCTCAGGGTGGTATTGAATTCACTGTGATCCTTCTACCTTTGCTTCCCAAGTGCTGGGATTAAAGGCATGGACCACCATGTCTAGCTAAAAATTATTTAATTGCAAGGAGAGAGAGAGAGAGGGTGAATGGGCACGTCAGGGCCTCTAGCTGCTGCAAATGAACTCCAGATGCATGCACCACTTTGTACATCTGGTTTTATGTGAGTACTGGGTAATTGAACTTGGGTCACTGGGTTTTGCAGACAAGCACCTTAACTGCTAAGCCATCTCTCTAGCCCATTAATGGACTCTTCTGAAGTTTCTGGCAGTGTGGCAGAGTTGACACAGGAATCTGGCAACAGTGAAGAAACCATTGAACACCAAGTCACAAGCCCTGTTCTATGTCAGCCAAGACAGACTTGTAGGCTCGAAGACACCAAATGTACCACAGCTTTACATAAAGGCCCAGAGTTTCCAGCGGAGCCCACAAATAGACCCACAGGATGATGCAGCATAGCAGTTTCGCACACACAGTCCTGAAGCCACACAGTATTCGGGTCCGATTGCATTAGCTGAAATCAGGCCTGTACCCTCATTGTGGCCACATTCTTGCCTTGGGGTCCCCTTAGCCTACCCATCTTTTTTTTTTTTTTTTTTTTTTTTTTTTGTATTTCAAGGTAGGGTCTCACTCTGGCCCAGGCTGACCTGGAATTCACTCTGTAGTTTCAGGGTGGCCTGGAACTCACAGTAATCCTCGTACCTCTGCCTCCCAAATGCTGGGATTAAAGGCGTGAGCCACCACGCCCAGCATAGCCTACCCAACTTTTAAGAGATCCAGAAACTCTAGGAATATCCTGCCTTGTTTCTAAATCACAAACCATCCCAGAAACCCCATTAGATTCCAAATTAAGGAGGAAGCCTACAAGTTCCCATGACTCTGCTAACCTGTCTTTTTGCCCTGAACACTAGTCAGCCCAAAAGTACAGAAGGCTAATCTGTGCTTTCAGTTTGAAATATCAGTGTCTCTGGCCTGGACTGAAAAAAAAATCAGGGGTAGGAGTTTGAAATGAGGGTAGGGGCTAGAGAAATGGTTTAGCAATTAAATTGCTGCCCCTCCCCTTCAACCATGAATACCTGAGGGGCCCTGAGACTACCAGAGTTCAAGTCTGCAAATCCCACACAAAACAGCTGGGTGTATCCATTGCACACCTGCAACCCCAGTCTCTCAGGGAAAAGCTCTGGAATCAATAAGAAGAGACTCCAAGCTGGGTGTGATGACGCACGCCTTTAATCCCAGCACTCGGGAGGCAGAGGTAGGAGGATCACCAAGAGTTCGAGGCCACCCTGAGACTACATAGTGAATTCCAGGTCAGCCTAGGCTAAAGTAAGACCCTACCTCAAAAAAAAACAGAGAAAGACTCAAAAACAAAAACAAAAACTCCAGCTCAAAACAAGACCAGGCAGAAGAGCAATAAAGTAGGTCACACCAGATGTTCCTCTCTGAATATCCTAGTGTAGTATGTGAGTGCTGCCTGCTTCAGATGAGTGTTTAAAGGCACCACAAGGGTACAGACATGTACATACACCACACACACCCAGAAGCAAAAATAAATAAATAAGAAATAAACAAAGGAAGGGAGGGAGGAAAGGAAGGAGGGAGGAAGGGAGAAAGGGAGAGAGGAAAGAAGGAAAGAAGAAAGAAAAGAAAAAGGAAGGAAGAAAGAAAAAGAAGAAAGCAAAGGAAGGAAGGAAGGAAGGAAGGAAGGAAGGAAGGAAGGAAGGAAGGAAGGAAG
The DNA here is from genome assembly GCA_036365145.1 of Orientallactaga sibirica. Taxonomy (NCBI): domain Eukaryota; kingdom Metazoa; phylum Chordata; class Mammalia; order Rodentia; family Dipodidae; genus Orientallactaga; species Orientallactaga sibirica. The sequence continues at coordinate 3,097,128 of JAEOAD010001557.1, read as the reverse complement.
GAAGGAAGGAAGGGGGGAAGAAGGGAGGGCAGGTTGGAGAAGTGGCTTGGTGATTAAAGGCACTTGCTTACAAAACCTGATGGCCCAGATTCAAATCCCCAATACCCCCATAAAACCAAGTCTGAAGCCCACTCTTCTCCCCCACTGTCATCTATGGGGTACCCCTGAGTCTGACTCACACTGCTTGTCAAGAATACAGGCACCATTAAGGTTCCCTGAAAGGCAGCTGGGTCCCAGGTCTTCCCCCAATACTCAGGCCTTCCCACCCCACAGCGACCACCATCCAATCTTGTGCTTCCATTAGGCCCCCTTACTCAAGGACAGAAAGCCCCAGATTTTTTTTTCTGTTCCCTGACCTCTGCCATAACTCAGGGACCCCCTCATCCTTTCCTACCATTTCATTCTAAACTAGTATCCTCCTAAACTGCTCTCTGGGAAGTTCCTTTTGGCTCTTCTAGTGGATAAAATTATATAAATCATAGTATTCAATATAAGACCAAGTGATTAAGTAAAAGCTTCTCCACTACTGTTCTCAGAGTCTCAAAGAATTATGGACAAGGCTGGAAGGAAGGATGTTGGAAGAACTGCTAAGCTCCCCATATCTGAGGAAGTCTGCACTGGTGGGGGTGTCACCAAGATGGCTCAGAAAACAGATCTTCTTTGAGAGGCTGGGGGAGTGGGGAGGGGAAGTCCGGAAGACAAGGTCCCTTACAAAGAACTCCTCTGCAGAGGGCCCTGCACCTGCCCTACAGCCCATGCAAGTAAATACCAGGATTCCTCCCTGTGGAGCAGCATAGAAGGGATTCAAGGAGGGTCCCAGAGGTTACTGTCCTTCAAGGGCCACCTCTCACTCCCAGGCAGGGGGTGGTGCACTTTCAGAATTGACTCAGATATCTGCAGATGTGCAGCAGAGGCTGGGTCTCTCAGGCATGCTCAGAGGAGCAGCTTCCTACACCACTGAGTGGGCCACGGTTAGGATGCCTGGAAGCTACAGAATAAGTGGGTAGGCCATGCCACAAATTAGTTCTCCAAACTTGCACCCAGAACCCTTATTAGGGGCTAAGCTTTCTCACCAGCATTCATCCCTTGCCTCCTGTGCTGTCCCAAATCACTGTACTATCGGCCGGGCGTGGTGGCGCACGCCTTTAATCCCAGCACTCGGGAGGCAGAGGTAGGAGGATTACTGTGAGTTCGAGGCCACCCTGAGACTACATAGTTAATTCCAGGTCAGCCTGGGCCAGAGTGAGACCCTGCCTTGCAAAACCAAAAAAAAAAAAAAAAAAAAAAAAAAAACAAAACCCAAATCACTGTACTAAGTGCCCCATTCTGGGCTGCCCTCGTCAGACTTCAGAGAAGATGAGACCTAGACAGGATCTCTAGGACAAAGAACAGAATGAAAAGAGTAGGATGGACAAGGTGGAAGTCCCCCATAGCAGCTGTCAGGCTGGGGGCAGGGCACCAAGCATGAAGGAGAAGGGACTGGGGAGATGGGGTCATGAGTGTGTGCAGCAAATGCCTGCAGCAGCCTGCCTACTGCTTCTTCCTAATTGCTTTAAAGTTGTACTAATTGAGCTGATTGAAAATGGGAAGAGAATGGCTTCTAGCTGCCCATCCCCCAACACAAGCAGACACAAAGGCAGGGTAGAAAATCTTCAGCTGCCAGGACCTTAGCTCAGGTGGCCATGCCCTGTCTCAGGAACAGCCAAGCCCCCTGACAGATTAGAGTTGAGACTGGCAAACATGGCAAAAAGCAGCAAGCTGGAACCAGGATGTGCCTGAACATAGGATGGGACACTGTCAAATTGACATGTGGGGTAAGACAGAACCCCCAGCTTCTTTTACATGCATAGAGTCTATAGTCAGCCCCATGCTTCACCAGGCCCCTATAGTCCCAATACATCCCACAAACCTCAACCCCATTCTGCCAGGCCCAGCACTAACAAATGACTTCACGTGTCAATGCAATTATGATCCACCTATTCTCCACCAGGAGACCCACAAAGCAATCTTGGGCCAGATCCTCCCTGTAACCTTGAGGGGAGAGATGAATATAAATAACATTCATCAGCTGCAAACAGAGCATGTTGTAGAGTTTTGCTCCTTCACTCAGTGAATAAGCACCAAACCCTCAGTGAATAAAGACACCAAACCAGCCTGGACCAGAGTTCTAAACAACAAAAAAACAAAACAAACAAACAAAAAAACATACAGCCTGGGCTGGAGAGATGGCTTAGTGGTTAAGGTGCTTGCCTGCAAAGCCAAAGGACCCACACAAGCCAGATACAAAAGGTGGTGCATGCATCTGGAATTCGTTTGCAATGGCTGGCACACCCATTCTTTCTCTTTCTCTCTCTCTCCCTCTCTCTCTCTTCCTCTGCCTCGTTATCTCTCTCAAATAAATAAATAAAAATAAAATATTTAAAAACAAAATAAAACATACAGCCTTTAGTGTCCCCTCCTCCACATGCCAATTGTCCAAACTATTGGACTTGGTCCCTCCCTGCCGCCACAGTCCAATTAAGCCATCTCCTGTAAAGCCAGCATCACATAAGGTCCTTACTGAATGCTGGTCCTGAACAGTATTATAATGGGTACCTTTGCTGTCAAGCCCTTTAGGCTGCCACAGAGTCTCAGGGATCAGAACTGATAGACCTAGCACAGATCCAAAACCTTGTTGGCTTCTGGAATTAATACCATGATGTCCAGTGTCTCTAACCACAAGCCCTCAGTCCCAGTGTAGCACATTCACAATCCACTGGAAGGGATCTACCAATGCTTAACCTCAAAGGTGAGGTGGCCATCAGAGTGGATGTGGTCTTCTTCCCTGAACTCCTGAACGGTCCCACACAAATGTAGCCTTCACACAGGCTCACACTTCAGTATGGTTGAATTCTTGGCATAGAGAGATCTTTGAAGATTTTGAGGGACTCTGTTCATAGCAAGTGCCCAGCCACTTCTCTATAGTGAGAACACCTAGAGAAGACTCCAAAAGACTATATATTCACTCTCAGGAAAACCAAAGTGAAGGCTTAGGTCTCTTACCATCCATAAGGAACAGAGAAAGAGTTCTCACCTTTCAACTTACATGAAGAGAAACCCAGGCAGAGGTATAGCTGAGCTCAGACACCTGATCACCTCCTTTGTCACTTCATTTCAACACCACAGTGTGTACTATCATACCTAAAATACTCCAAATCACTACCCAAACTCATAGTTTTCCACAGAGCAGGCCACACATGTTCCACATGTGCATATGCATTCACATAACATGTGTACAAGCATATGCAGCCAATTGCAACCTAATATACCCACAATCCATGTGTCCAGGTCTGTGGCCAGAAGTCATACCAGGCAAATCCTTTCCGCTGGAGGAGGCTCAGCCTTGCTGCCAGGCTCTGATATGTCTCCCAGCACCCTCTCCAGAGCTAGCAGAAAGCCCCATCAGATTCATTCTGAGGGTCTGTGCAAACCTGTTGCAAACACTTAATCACACACATCACATACACGCATGACAAATGCCTGACATTTGCATGCATTCCATTAACACACTCCACACATGTGTACATACATATGCATATATGTATATATATATATGTGTGTGTGTATATAAATTTCCACTCCCATATGCACACATTAAAGCATTTGTGGGTACATATATGTACATACATATGCATGTATATACAGACCATAGACATACTCTTGCATATAAATGCATGCAAATGAGCATGTTCTCATATACATATATAAATGTGCATGCACACTATTCATGCATACATGTGCATCATTTATGTGCACATACACTTTAGTGTGCATATATATTACTCATCTACATGTTTGCATGTGTATACATGTACACTTGGGCATACATTTACATAAATGAATACAGCACTGTGGAAAAAAATATATATGTATACATGAATGACCATATACCTCTACAATCAGTTCACACCTCTGTGTGGCATGTATGTGCATATATGCATGTATGCACCACTAACATATATATGCAATCATCTAAAGTCACATGTATGCACACATGTGTGCATTCACACTTACACACTGCCTCTAATTACTATGCCATCTCACAGGAGCAGGAATCCCAGTCCTGGGTCTCTCGAGACCTTTCACCAAAGGCTCTCTCTCAGCCCAAGCATGCCCTGAGGCCAGCCTGCCACAGGACATTGGAGGGAGGTAAACAGTGCATGAAGTTCTAAGCAGATATGGCTATCTCCATGCCTATGAGACCTGTGAATGAGGAGAAGCCAATAGCCATCAACAAACAAACAGCAGTGTGGAGGAGCAGAGGTGCTCCTTCTTGAGGGAGGAATAGCCCTAGGGGCATGGGTTTGCTTCATGAAATTCTCTTCTTATAGAGCAATGGATGGAAAGATGACAGGCATGCTGGGGGGCTGGAATAAAGAGGGCAAAGAAAGTGAGAAAAGGCCACCCAGGGCTGTGACACTTAAGAGCCAAAGGAGAGAGTGGTCAAGAGAGCCAGTAGAGAATCCTAGGCTAAGCCTGGAGGACAGCTGCAAGAGAGTCATCAAAACAGCAGGGAGGCAGAAGCGGGAGAGGTGGCTGGATAATGAGTTGATTGGCAAATGAGTAAACAGCAATTGCTTGATGAAAAATGTTTACAGCCCAATTAGCAGCTGTGCCATAAATAAAAGTTGAACTGTGTTATTGTGAACTGGTTGAGCCACAGGAACAGTCCTCCATGACTGAGCAGCCTCTGATGGTGCTTGCTTAGAAAACATCCTTGATGTGTGATTCAGCGGCTTCTTTGCATTCACAGTCTTTAAATCACCAGCCCTGCCCTGACTCATTACCCAAGCCTTAAAGCCTGGACAGAAAGGTGCTGACTACTCCCTGGGCTACATGTAACCTCTGCTGCCCTTGTCTAGTTGTCTAGTTGTAGTTGTGTCTGTGGTATTGTCCAGATGCATGTCCCCACCTGAGTTGTAGGTTCCCAGAAGTGCCCTTCTGATTCAGTTGGACCCAGCTTGCTTTATCTCACCCAGGAGCTGGAGCCTGAAGCCATCCCACTCCTACAAAACCCTGCTGAAGACCTTGTGGTCCTCCCTCTGCCAATGCACCAACCAGGCTCCTTCTGACCTCATCTCCTCAGCACTTCTAAATTTGTGTTTCTTTTTTTTTTTAATATTTTTATTTATTTATTTTTTATTTTTTTGGAGAGAGACAGAGAGAGAGAGAGAGAGGAAGACAGAGATGGGCGTGCCAGCAGTGTCTCAGCTGCTGAGAATGAAATCCAGATGTGTGCGCCCCCTTGTGGTCAAGTGCGGCATTGCGCCCTTGCGTCACTTTGCATCTGGCTAAACGTGGGACCGCTGGAGATTGGAACCAGTGTTTTTAGGCTTAGGAGGCAGGCGCCTTAACCCCTAAGCCATCTCTCCAGCCCTATTTCTTTTTTAAAAAATATTTTATTTATTTATTTGTTTGAGGGAGAGAAAGAGGCTGGTAGAGAGAGAATGGGCATGCCAGGGTCTATAGCCACTGCAAACAAATTCCAGATGCATGCGCCACCTTGTGCATCTGGCTTACGTGGGTACTGGGGAATCAAACCTGGGTCCTTTGGCTTTGCCAGCAAGTGCCTTAACTGCTGAACCATCTCTCTCTTCAGCCTGTTTTTTGTTTTTGTTGTTGTTGTTGTTTGGTTTTTTGAGGTAGGGTCTCACTCTAGCCCAGGCTCACTATGTAGTCTCAGGGTGGCCTTGAACTCTTGGCGATCCTCCTACCTCTGCCTCCTGAGTGCTGGGAATAAAAGTGTGAGCAATCATGCCTTGTTTCTCCAGCCCTATTTTATAGTTTTTTTGTTTTGCTTTGTTTTGGGGCTTTTTGTTTTTGTTTTGTTCTTTTGGTTTTTCAAGGTAGGGTCTCTAACTCAGGCTGATCTGGAATTCAGGGTGGCCTCAAATTCACAGTGATCCTCCTACATCTACATCCTAAGTGCTGGGATTAAAGGCAAGTGCCACCACACCTGGCTCCTATTTTATAGTTTTAAAAATATTTTTAAAAAAATTTTGGGGGTAGAGACAGAGAGAGGGAGAGGAAGACAGAGTATGGGCGCACCAGCAGCCTCTCAGCAGCTGCAAACGAACTCCAGATGTGTGCGCCCCCTTGTGGGCAAGTGTGGCATTGCACCCTTGCATCACTTTGCATCTGGCTAAACGTGGGACCTGGAGATTGGAACTGACATTCTTAGGCTTAGCAAGCACTAAGTCATCTCTCCAGCCCAAAAATATTTTTTATTTATGTAGAAGAGAGAGTATGGAAGCTGGGCATGGCAGCACACACCTTTAATCCCAGCACTCGGGAGGCAAAGATAGAGGATTGCCAAGAGTTTGAGGCCACCCTGAGACAACACAGTGAGTTCCAAGTCAGCCTGGACTAGAGCAAGACCTTACCTCGAAAAAAAAAATTTATTTATGTGACTCCTGAGTGCTGGGATTAAAGGCATGCACCACCATGCTCGGCTTTATGTAAAAGAGAGAATATGGAAGCCAGGCCTTTAATCCCAGCACTTGGGAGGCAGAGGTAGGAGGATCGCTATGAGTTCAAGGCCACCCTGAGAATCCAGAGTAAATTCCAGGTCAGCCTGCGCTAGAGTGAGACCCTACCTCGAAAATGCAAAAATTAAAATTAAAAATTAAAATGAGGAGCTGGAGAGATGGTTTAGCAGTTAAGGTGTTTGCCTACAAAGCCAAAGGATCCCTGTTCGACTCTCCAGTACCCACGTAAGCCAGATGCAGAAGGGGGCTTATGCATCTGCAGTTCGTTTGCAGTGGCTGGATGCCCTGGCACACCCATTCTCTCTCTCTCTCTCTTTCTCTCTCTCTCTCTCTCTCTCTGTCTCTCTCTGTCTTTCTCTCTCTCTCTGCCTCTTCCTCTCTCTCAAATAAATAAATAATATATTTTTTAAAAATAAAAATGAAAGACTATGTATGCACCAGAGCCTCTTGCCACTACAAATTCCAGATGCATATGCTATATTGTGCATCTGATTTTATGTGGGTGCTGGGGAATCAAACCCAGGCCTGCAGGCTTTGCAAACAAGTGTCTGTAACCACTGAACTATCTACCCAGCCATTTATAATTTTGTTGTCATTTTATAGAACTGGGGATTAACCCAAAGCCTTATACATGTTAGGCAAGTACACCACCACTGAGCTACATCCCCAGCCCTCTTTTTTTTTTTTTTGGAGAGAGTCAGAGAGAGAGAGACAGATAGAGAATGGGCACACCAGCAGCCTCTCAGTTGCTGTGAACAAATTCCAGATGCATGTGCCCCCTTGTGGGCAAGTGTGGCATTGCGCCCTTGCGTCACTTTGCATCTGGCTAAACGTGGGACCTGGAGATTGGAACTGGTGTTCTCAGGCTTGGCAGGCAGGCACCTTAACCGCTAAGCCATCTCTCCAGCCCCCCAGCCCTCTTTTTACTTTTAACTCTTTTTTGTTCATTCATTCATTCTCCATGTTGTATGTACAAGCAGGCATATGTGCATATGTATGTGTGCAGAGTCCAGAAGACAACCTCAGATGTCATTCCTTAGCAGTATCTGTCTTATAGAGAAGGGTCTCTCATTGCTCTGGAGCTCACAAATTAGGTTAGACTGGCAAGAGAGTCATGTCTCTACCTCTTCAGCATTGGGATTACACCACACCCAGGATTTTGCTCGGCTGGCCTTGAACTCAGAGAGGTCTTAAATCTGTGATCCTCCTGCCCTTAGCTTCCCAAGTAGCTGGAATTATAGGACAGTACCACTATATCCAGCTTCTTCAGCATATTATTACTTCTTTTTAATATATTTTATTTATTTGTTTATTTGTTTGTTTGTTTGTTTGTTTGTTTGAGAGAGAGAAAGAGGCAGAGAGAGAGAAAGAAAGAGGGAAAAAATGGGCATGCCAGGACCTCTAGCCACTGCAAACAAACTCCAGACGCTCCCACTTCCCAGGTACAGGGCTCAGGACCTAGATGGGACTGCCTGTGAATTCTGAGTCTGTCCAGAATAGGCACATGGCCCTAACCAGTACCCACCTGGGCCTCTACCCATCATCTCTCTGCCCTTCTCAGCAGACTACCTTCTGTCAAGAGGAATATCCAACAGCTCATCCAGACTCTATAACATGGCTCCAGGACAGCAGGAGTTAAACATCCACACACACCACATCCTGCACTGCCCATGTTGTGCTTGTTGGCTGAAGGACAGCAGTTAACCTCCTTTATTGGGCATACACCCTGTCCTTATCTCCAGGACACTGAATTTCTAACAGCAAGTACTTAAGGAACCATTCAAGCAAGGCACCAAAAACAAAGGTTCTAAGAATTTGGGGGCTGAAGACATGGCTCTTAACACTTCCTGTGCAAGCATGACAGACTGAGGAAGACTAAGAGACTGTGCAGATTCAGTCCCCAGGACCCACATAAAGAGCTGGATATAGCCATGTGCATCCACAGGCAAGTGCACCCTGCCACAGGCAAGCACATGAGGTGCCACATAGACACATACATGTTTTATGCAACACACACACACACCACTACACACACAAGCAAAAAAATGGCATTATTTCCAAAAATGTCCCAGTAGTAGTCCTGATAAGATCAGGAATGTTTTGGATCTTCTTACACTGAGTTCATGGTTTAATATTGCTTTTATGGTGAGGTTATCCAGGCTTAGAAAGTCAAATGCTGCATGTTCTCTCTCATATGTGAATCCTAGCCCCATATGATAACATTTGTGTGTGAGTTAGAGTAAAAAGCAGTAGTAGAGGACAAGAAGTTAGAAAGGGGCCATGATGAAAGGAGGAGAGCTGAAGGCTTAAGGGGAGGATATAGTAGGTATGTAAGTAGGGCAGAATACTGGAGGTGAAATGATATAAGAGGAGTTAGGGGAAGCTATGGAGAAAAGGGAGGAAGGTTAATCAAAATTAAAGATGTTATAAATAAGCCATATGTAAACCTACTTCTTTTCTAGTTATTCATGTATATGGTTTTAAAAAAAGAGAGAGAGAGAGAGAGAGAGAGAGAGAGAGCCAGGGAACTGGAGAAATGGCTTAGTGGTTAAGGCACTTGCCTACAAAGCCAAAGGACCCAGGTTCCATTCCCCAGGACCCACATAAGCCAGATCACAAGAGGGAGCACACATCTGGAGTTTGTTTGCAGGGGCTAGAGGCCCTGGTGTACCCATTCTCCTCTCTCTCTCTCTCTCTCTCTCATAAATAAAAATAAAAAGAGCCAGGTGTAATGGCACACACCTTTAATCCCAGCACTTGTGAGGCTGAGGTAGAAGGACTTGAACTGTGAGTTCAAGGCCAGCCTGGGACTACATAGTAAATTCCAGGTCAGCCTGGGCTACAGCAAGACCCTACCTCAAAAAACAAAAACAAAACAAAAAATAAGGAAGGAGTCCGGGCAGGAGTACCCTGTCGAGGTGGATAATGCTGTGCCTAGAAGCCATATATGATTACAAAAAATTATTTTCAGTGCAGGGGTGAGATACCATCCAGTGAGTTGTTGATCAGCAAGTACCCTGGTATCCCCAAAACATTATAAGCTATTGCCAAGGCTCTTGATCACCCACAGAACTAGATGGTGAGACCTTATTGCTGAAGACTCCACATCCTTGGCCTACAGGTCACTGAAAAATCAAGCTGGAGCTAAGATGGAGGTCTCCTCCCTGTTGACCATCTGTCAGGATGCTGGAAAGAGCTATGCAGCCTGTTGGAGAAGAAAAGACATCAATAGTCTTAACTAGCAGTGGACCCTTCAAGCTTTATAGCTGGACAGCCAGGCCAAATGCATCAACTGGTATAACTGTGGCATGTCTGCTATGGCAGAAACAAATCTCTCTCTGATTGGACTTGAGGCCCATTCCATGGGAGGAAATTCATGCCTGATACTGAAAAACCTAATCAAAAACCTAAAATTAAGCAGGTCATAAGGCCTAGTGGGAGAAAATAGTGAGAAAAAAATACCAGTGGTGTGTTCAGTACTGAGCATCTCTATCACACCCTCCAAGTTTCAGAGACCATGGCAGAAAGAATATGAGCCAAAAGAATAGGAGGAATGTCTTACAATACATATGATATATATATAATGTGATCATAATCTCCTCCCACCATCTTCCCTTTCCCCATTCTAAATCCTCCTCCACTGAATCCTTTCTTCTTTTCAACTAGTCTTTCTTCATTTCTTTTTTTCTTTTTTCTTTTTTTTCAAGGTAGGGTCTCACTCTAGTCCAGGCTGACCTGGAATTTACTCTGTATTCTCAAGGTGGCCTCAAACTCATGGTGATCCTCCTACCTCTGCCTCCTGAGTGCTGGGATTAAAGGTGTGTGCCACCATGCCTGGCTCTTTCTTCTTAGCTTAGCAGTTAAGGTGCTTGCCTGTGAAGCCTAAGGACCCATGTTCTACTCTCCCGATCCCACATTAGCCAGATGCACAAAGTTGAGGCAAGTGCAATGTCACACATGGCCACTAGGTGGTGCAAGTGTCTGGAGTTTGATTGTAATGACTGAGGCCCTGGTGTGCCAATTCTCTCTCTCTCTCTTTCTCTCTCTCTCTCTCTCTCTCAATTTTTAAAAAAAATACTGGTTAGGGGCTGGAGAAATTTCTCAGTGGTTAAGGTACTTGTCTGAAAAGCCTAATGACCCGAGTTTGATTCCCCAGTACCAACATAAAGCCAGATACACAAAGTGGTGCATGCATCTGGAGTTCATTTGCAGGGGCTGGTGGCCCTGGCATGCCCATTCTCTCTGTCTCTCTTCTCTCTCTCTCTCTCTCTCTCTCTCTCTCTTTCTCTCTCTCTCTCTCTTGAAAATAAATAATCACTGGTTAGTTTTATTTATTTATTTATTTATTTATTTTGGTTTTTAAAAGTAAAGTTTCGCTCTAGCCCAGGCTGACTTGAAATTCACTATGTAGTCTCAGGGTGTCTTTGAACTTATGGCAATCCTCCTCTCTGCCATGCTGGGATTAAAGGTGTGCACCACCTCGTCTGGCTAAACATTTTGTTCTTTGAACCATGTATGTATGACCTAATTCAAAAAAAGAAAATGTTTTAAAATGTTAAAATACTTAAAAATACATTCTAAATGTTCAGTCCAGTTAACCCCAGAGATGTTAACCCATGGCCTGAGGTGGCCCTCAGAGCAATTCCAAAGCATCAAGGGCAAGGTGTACAGCCTCCCCTTCCTTGTAGCCCTCACAAATGAGGTATTAGGTAAGAATCTCCCAACAGATTACCAGATAGGCAAACCTGAACCAACACTGTCTATTCTTCACCTCACTGCCGGCCCCCCACCAAGTTGACAAAGGAAGAGATGGTAAGGAACATTAAGTTCTCCAAGACCCTATTAAATCCTCATGGGGTTTGAAGAACCTTCATGGGAGTTTCAGAGACAGGGTCTGTGAGGAACACACCCTTGTGATCAATATGTTTATTGTGCTTTTTACATTATATATAGTGGGTTCAATCTCCAGCACTTCAAAACAACAAACAAACAGCCAGTCCCTTTCAACCTACCTGGGCTGTAGAATTGAACTGCAAGTTTGACATGTTCCCCAGATACATCTAAAATAAGTAGTCAAGGACTTTTTTTCTTCTTCTTTCAATGTGGCTTTGAATAAAGCCAGGCTCAAGTCTTAGGACCTGGTCAAGCAAATGTTGCTCACTGAGGCACTACAGTACCAGAGCTAGCCACACCCATTTCTCTCCAAATCACACTTCCACCCCTATGTCCAGCTTGTCCCCCAGCCTTGTCTGCCAGTACTGCTCTCACAGCTGGTTAGGGTCTCAACAGCTGTGGTTCTTACTGGTCACCTGCTTCTATCCACCTTTCATCCAGGAACCAGAGTGATTGTTTTGAAATGTACCCATGGTCATGTCAAGCCTTTGGTGGACAAAGTCCTGCTGCCTTGCAGTCCAACTCATTTGCCCTATGGCCTCACCCCCTAAAAAAAAAAAACAACAAAACTCTAACCATCTTGCAGCGCACACAATACTCCTACCAGCCTCTCTTGTTCACACTCATACCCAGGCTCTTCCTCTTTCCCCATACACTCTCTAGTTTCCCTTAGAAGTTCACCGTCCCTGTCCTGGCCCCTGTCACATACCAACAATCTCATGTGATGACGATCATGATGTATCCAGAGGTGTGCAGCAACAGAATGAAGCTCCTTGGGAGCATAAATCTTCAGGGAACCATGTCCACCTGCCCCCAGCTAGCCCCCAAATGTGTGTCATGTTATTTTTTAGGAAAGGCCCAAGTGCCAAGAATGGTAGTTCATGATTTTAATACTAGCACTTGGGGAAGAAGGGAGGAGCTGAGGTAGGAGGATCACCATGACTTTGAAGGAGCTTGGACTACAGAGTGAGTTCTAGGTCAGCCTCGGCTAGAGTGAGACCTTCCTACAAAACAAGACAAAGCAAGGCAAATCTAAAACTAAACTAAAAACTAAGCTAAGCTAAGCTAAATGAAACAAAACTATACTATTAAACTAAACTAAATTAAACAACTATACTAGGGCTGGAGAGATGGCTTAGTGGTTAAGGCGCTTGCCAGCAAAACCTGAGGATCCAAGTTCAGTTCCCCAGTATCCACGTAAGTCAGATGCACAAGATAGCACATGCATCTAGAGTTCTTTTGCACTAGCTGGAGGCCCTGGCATTCCCATTCTCTCTACCTACCCCTCTCTGTCTCTTTCTTTCTCTCTTTCTCTCTGTCCCTCAAATAAATTAATTAATTAATTTAATTTTAATTTTTAATTAAAAAAAAAAAACAACTAAACTAAAAATTAGGCCAAACCAAACTAAAAACAGGCCTAAGTGACCAAGCTGAGTTTTCAGGACATTTTCCTGTTTGTTAAATCCTTATGGCCTCTGAAGCAATGCTCAGAATGAGCCACTAGGGGTCAGGGTAGAACTGCATTGCACAGAACTGGCCCAGCCTGGATCTGGAGAGGGCCCAGCCCTAGCAAAATGCTGTGCCCAAACCCAGGCTGGAAGAGCCAGTCTGGATGAGCCTCCTGAAAGAAGAGGCTGCAAAGTGCTTGTCCTCCTCACAATGCCCTGCACCTTGGGCAGCAGCTGGCCTCTTGGCCTCTAGGTCCCCTGCACAACTAAGAATCATCCCCTCACACCACATTCAAGAAACCCTACATCCTCCTGTCCACCACAGCTGATCTAAGCTCAGTGTCTCCCAAAGGCTGAAACACAGATCAGAGCACATACACGGGGACACCTAGCAGAGCACACGTTGATCCATTGCCCCTGGCTTGCATAGTCTCAACCTTATCCTCTCCACACCCTAAGGCAAGAAAATTATGACAAATAAGGAAATGGGGGCCCACAGAGGTTAGGTAACTTTTAAAAGTAATAGCTTGTGCAGTGGAGTAGTCATTGTAGTCAGACCATAGACAGCACCCTCCGGTACAAACAATAGAGCAGGGAAGAGCTTTCTATCTGAGTCTCAATGGTCTGAGCTTGGAAAGGACCATGTTTGGCTCCTCTGAGAAACTGGAGGTGTGGAGACTCTGCAGCCAGGTAATGCTCTAGGCCTGAGGTCATCTTAATGGGAGCCCCTCTTGCCTACCACCTTCAGAGACATAGGAGAAAGCCACAGGTTCTGGGTTTCTAGGAAGTCTAGGATGGTATGATAATTTATTTTATTTAGTTATTTATTTATTTTTGTTTTTTTCGAGGTAGGGTCTCACTCTAGCTCAGGCTGACCTGGAATTAACTATGTAGTCTCAGGGTGGCCTTGAACTCATGACGATCCTCCTACCTCTGCCACCCAAGTGCTGGGATTAAAGGCGTGCGCCACCACTCCCGGCTTGGTATGATAATTTAAATGCATGTCCCCAATAGATTCAGCTGTTTTATCAAAGCTTGTAACTTTGATTTCCAGCCACCTGGCTGGACGAGGTGTCACTGTGGATGGATCCTGACTAAATGGTAAAAATGCAAACTCTTTTGAAAGGAGATGACTGAAACAAAAGAACCTGCTCTTTAAGGTCACAAATTAACAACACGGCTGTGTCCTGCACACCTGGATAAACTGTGTCTGGTTTGGAGTTTCATCCCAGAAGCATGGAGCTGACTACAACAGGGCCAGCTGCTGGCAGCAGTTCCAGTTAATGTCAACAGAAGTGGGGCATGGACTAGAGACACTGCAGCAGCCTAAGGCATTCATTTCAGAGACCTCTACTCAGGTAATGCTAGGATTTTTGACTTCTCTGTGGAGAAGAATGTCTATTAGGAAGAGATTTAAAAAAAAATTTTATGAGAGAGAGAGAGAATTGGCATGCCAGGGCCTCCAGCCACTGCAATCGAACTTCAGATGTGTGCACCACCTTGTACACATGCGTCACCTTGTGCTTCTGGCTTATGTGGTATCTGGGGAGTTGAACATGGGTCATTAGGCAGGCAAGTGCCTTAACCACTAAACCATCTCTCCAGCCCAGGAAGAGATTTTAACAGTGATTTAAATATGGGAGTTAATAGAAAGAGAGGTACTCAGGTAAAGGATAATACACACCTAAGCATGGGTATGAGCTTCTCAAGAGAGAGTCACACAAGTATCTTTAGGGTAGCCACTCAAACAATTGTTGTGGTTTCTGAAATTACATTGTTTAAAGGGTTTCTAATTAAATTTTCCCAGCTTTTTATTTTTATTTTTATTTATTTGACAGAAAGAGGGGGAGAGAGAGAGAGAATGGACATGCCAGGGCCTTCAGTCACTGCAAACGAACTCCAGATGCATGCTCCACCTCATGCATCTGGCTAACATGGATCCTGGGGAATCGAACTTGGGCTTTGGCATTGCAGGCAAACGCCTTAACCACTAATCCATCCCTCCAGCCCTTTAACAGCTTTTTATGAGACTATAATGTTCTAAGCTTCTAGAATATGGACCAGACCTACTTTTGGCTTCAGCATCACAATTCCTGAGTTAAACTCTGTTGCTGCCATACCAGCTCTTTCAACCCTGCCCATGTTCTTTTTTAAATTTTATTTATTTTTATTTGAGAAGGAGAGAGAGAAAGGGGAAGCTAGAGAGAGAGAGAATGGACTGCCCATGTTCTTTTATTTATTTATTTTTGGAGAGAGACAGAGAGGGAGAGGGAAACAGATAGAGAATGGGCACACCAGCAGTCTCTCAGCTGCTGTGAACGAAATCCAGATGTGTGTGTCCCTTGTGGGCAAGTGCGGCATTGCACCCTTGTGTCACTTTGCATCTGCTAAACATGGGACCTGGAGATTGGAACCGGGTTCTTAGGCTTAGCAGGCAGGCGCCTTAACCACTAAGCCATCTCTCCAGCCCTGCCCATGTTCTTTAAACAAACCAAGAGTCAGACATGTCAGGAGGCATAGGCAGGAGAATTGCAACAAGTTTGAGGCCACCCTGAAGTACATAGCAAGCTTCAGGCCATACATGACTACTTAGCAGACCCTAGCTCAAAAATTCAACACACACAAACCAGCTGACAGAAAGCTGGAAAAAGCTATGCTGCATGCAGTTCCATGGGAGAGAGAAATCACCAGTGGAGATCAACAACAGTAGACACTGCAAGCCTTAAACCTGGACAGCCAGGACAAATGAGCCAACAGGTGCAAGAGTGGCATGTCTGTTATGGGGGAAACCAACCACTCTCTAATTGGACTGGGGGCCCGCTCCATGGGAGAGAACACATCCCTGATACTGAAAACCTATGAAGGGGAAGTCATGAACCTTAGGGGTGTAACATCTGCTGGTGTCTGGCTAAATGTATGTACTATGCTTATTAAACTGCCTAGTGAGCACTTCTCTTAATGTTCATACCCATGTATTAATGGTACTCTCACTTTTGGCTAGAGAAGCTTCTCTTTTCAGATGGTGGTGACCTTGGGATGACTCAGAAGGTACCATGGTGCTGAGATGAAGTAATAGAGGAGTGCTCAACACTGAAATATCTCTATCACACCTTCCAAGGCTCAGAGTCCATTGCATAAGAGGTGGCAGAAAGAATGTAAGAGACAAAAGAAGGGTAGGACTGCTTACAATGCACTCTTCCAGACACCAAATGGCCTGGATATCCATGATTTCACAGTGCCTGACACTACCTACACAGGACCATCATAACAGGATGAAAAGATGATGACATCAAAATAAAAGAGAAAAAAGCCGGGCATGGTGTCGCACGCCTTTAATCCCAGCACTTGGGAGGCAGAGGCAGGAGGATCGCCATGAGTTCAAGGCCACCCTGAGACTACATAGTTAATTCCAGGTCAGCCTGGGCCAGAGTGAGACCCTACCTTGAAAAACAAAAAAAAAAAAAAAAAAAAGAGAGAGAGAGAGAGAGACTAATTGAGAGGGAGAGGGGTATGATGGAGAGTGGAGTTGCAAAGGCAAACTGGGGTGGGGCAAAATTACCATGGTTTATTGTCTATAATTATGGAAGCTGTCAATAAAACCATTTTTTAAAATCAACACATACACACAGCAAAAAGTGAAAGGCCTATCTTAGCTCCAAGTAAGGTCCTGGAGCCCCTCAGGTTTCTGATAGGGTCAACCAGATGGGGAGCCCTGTCACCTCAATTAACCCAAAGCTCAAGATTCCAGAAGCTAAAAGGTAGCCACATGTTATTAAAAGAGCTTTGAGCCGGGCATGGTGGTGCACGCCTTTAATCCCAGCACCCAGGAGGTAGAGGTAGGAAGATTGCCATGAGTTCAAGGCCACCCTGAGACTACAGAGTGAATTCCAGGTCAGCCTGAGCTAGAGTGAGATTACCTTGAAAAACCAAAAAAATAAAAAATTAAAAATAAAAAGAGCTTTGGAAGCAAGTACTGTGCTCTACCCACTTGTCTCACCCCCTAGCTCAGACCCCATGGCTATAGGACCCAGAAAAGGACACTGGCCATCTTTCCCTTTCTGTTGACCTGATGTGTGATAGCTTTTTAGCATTGTGACAAAATAATTGAGTAGTGGCCTGGAGAGATGGCTTAGTAATTAAAGTGCTTTCCTGTGAAGCTTAAAGACCCAAGTTCAAATCCTCAGTACCCACATAAACCAGATGCACAAGGTGGCACATGCATCTGGAGTTGTTTATAGTGGCTGGAGGCCCTAATGTGCCCATTCTCTCTCTCTCTCTCTCAAATAAATAAATAAATAAATAAAAATTTCAAATTATCTGAGTAGGGACAAACAACTTAAAGAAGAAAGGGTTTATTTTGGGTCAGAGTTTCCAAAGTTTCCGTCCATGATCAGCTGGCTCCATTGCATTTAGGTCTATAGCAAGGAATATCATGGCATAAATATGTCATGGAAGAAAGCTACTCACTTCATCACACTCAGGAAACAGAAAGACAGATAGGAAGAGCTTGGGACAAAAAATACCTTTCAAGCCAGGTGTGGTGGGGCACCAGGCTCTAATTAATAGTCTTTTCAATATAAACTCATCAGTGTATTAACTCATTAATTAAACTAGCACCTTCATGATCCAATCACCTCTTAGCTAGGGACCAATATATGGGCCTTTTAGAGGGACACAATGACACCTAGCTTTGGCTATGGATGACCAAGATCACCAATGTGAGGATGGGGCAAGAAGCTGCCCAGTTCCAGATTCAACCTTACATTCAACCACTTGGGTGCCAAAAATATGTAGTGGTTAGAGCCCTGAACAACTGAACTGTCACAACGTTCTTCTCTGTTGCAGGAAACAGCAGACTAAGCAAGAGCTCTAGCCAGCAAAGGAGAGGGGGTGGATCTGGCCCAGCTCTCCTGCCCTTATCCACTACAGAGATCCACTGTTGAGCTGGATGGAGGCAAAGGTCCCAAGCAAGGAGACCTGAGTCCTGACAATAGCACACTGGTACCATACATGCCTCATCTGGGCCACACACCCCTCACCTGTGCCATTCACACTTGTGCCACAGCACCAGCCCAGAGATGCCCACATGTTTTCCATACATAGCTAGCACTTGGACATCATATCCATGTCTGCATGGCCACACAACCTCAGCAGTAATGTGGTTTCTATGGCAACCTCAAGCCTTTGAAAATGTACTTCTTCTAGTTCTTCCTCCCTATCTCTCTACCTTCTGTTTCTATGGATAGAAAAGGAAAGCTAGCTGAGTTTCCATGTACTATATCCAAGCATTCCCTTCCCTCCCTAGTGCCCTGACATAATGGACCCAAGCCCCATCCAGGACTTTGTAGACAGGTCAAGGAAGACAAATGTGTGTTCTGTGGGGCACATTACCAAAAAGGCCAAGACAAATAGAAAATTGAGGCCCATAAATCTGATCAGTAAAAGTTCCTTTGCTTCCAAATCCTGAATCATTATTCATACACCCATCCAGTTCCATCCCTTAGATAAAAGCCTTACCCCAGTCCTTACTGGGTCTGGATGTCCCAGCACGTTGATGCTGCTCTGGTGGTAGCAAAGAGTTCTTCAACAAGCCCAGAACAGAGTTTTCCCCCCCCAGCCCCCACCAGACCCTAGCCAGTGTGGGTCTCTAGCATGGAGGTGGGCACAGAAGTGCATCAATCAGTCACATGCATGAGTGTGAGCAGATCCAGCTGTCATCCTGGGTGAGATGCTGTAATCACAAAGCGTGAAAGCGCCTTGTGTGATGGAAAACAGACCAGCAAGCATGAGACAAAGCATCTTCACCGTCCCTAGCCACCTCCTATCTCTAGCCTCCTACCCCACCTCAACCCCTCTCCAGCCGAGTCTGGCCCACCTTGATGGCTACCCAGCCTTTCCCTGTCCAAATTTATCTGATGTATTCATGCAACTACACTGTGCAATTTTGGGACTGTGTGTAAGTATAGACACATGCTGGGATCTATGTGCAGTGTGTGGATTGTGCACCTGCTGGGATCTGTGTGAGGGTATACATGTACGTGTGTATGTGTGCATATGCTGGGATCAACATGCAGGTATGGATGCACATGCTGGGATCTGTGTGTAGGCATATACATGTGCTGTGCTGGGGTCTGTGTGCAGGTGTGTATGTTGCAGTTGCATTCAGTCACTGGGACTGACCATCCTCAGAAGTAGTTGAAGCTTCTACAAGTATCCTGGATTGCACAAGGCCACCACTCATTCTTTAAGGTGAGGACAGGTGCTAGGGCTCATGTTCAATGTTGGCCCATCTCAGGGGCTTGAAGTGTCCTGCCACTGCAAGTACTAAAGGAGGGATCTTGTACCTGCCTTCACACACATTCATGTGCTTGAGTGACTCTTTGCCAGAAACTCAAAGACACACTTACCCATTTCCTGCCCACCTTATTGATGCTGTCCATAGCTAATGATCATAACTGTCTTTGGTGGGGGACAAAACATGACCCTTGAGCTCTACAACTGACTAGCTATGCTGACCACTCTTTGGTGTGTACAAAGATTCCCAGGGATGTTCTCCAAGGCCACACAGTGAGCCTTTCTTGGGGAAAACCTCCTAGGTGAAGGTGTGAAACCCTTCAAGGTAGAAGCCAGGTAGAGGTGAAAGTACCCACAGGTCGTAGAACACAGAGAAGGCTACTCTGGCCTTCTCTGGCTCTGAACCAGGACAGAAAGGAAGTGTACCCCCGGAAGATTGCCCCCCCCCCAGGCTTGCTGTATTCACCTCCTCCCACCACTGCTCTTGGATGAAGCCTCTGTGGGCGAGGGAGGCAAGGCTGTAAGCACTTTAGTAATTGAATTAAACAGTTCTAGCAGAGAGATCAAGTGCTGAAGCCCAGAGGGAGCAATGTGTTCCTTCCTGTTTGCATTAAGTCGTGCTGGAAGCTTCACAGCCAGGTTCCCTGAGGGGGGATCTGCCACCTACTTAAGTCCAGGATAAGGGACAGGGCAGGCAACAGTTTTACTCTCCAGCTCTTCAAGAGGAGCCTCAGAGGCCAAGGAAAGCCCTTCAGGCCCAGTCCAAGTGGCTCAAAATCCTTGTTTCCCTCCTAAAGACCTGTTGGTCTTGGTGTTGCCCATAGCTATGGGACTCAGAACCTAAGGCTATTCCAACCTCTGACCTTCCAGCACCCATAACTTCTGGGAAGGACCCTTGCAAAGACCCCAGTTCTCCATTCCTGCCCCACAGAACCTCTGGTCTGAGGCTCTGATAAGCAATCTTTCTTTCAGAGCCCCTCCAAGGGCTCTTGCCCCCATGTATCCTGGGAGCTCTTCCTCCCCAGGAACCAGGAGACCACATAATCTGTTCCATCTGCCTCCCTACTCAGGAGCCAGCCAGCCCTTTGCTTATGGCTGTATTCCGTATGACTGCATGGACTTCCCATGGTCTGAAGACCAACAGAAGCCCCTACCCAAATAACTCAGCTCCCCTAGCCTTGATCTCTCCCTCTTAAGACCAGGCTCATCTGCAGAGGGCGATAGACAACCAGTAAACCCAGCCTCTAGATGAATAGCTGGATGCTAGCTGGGTAGACACTATAGAATGCCTAGGATTTATACAGGGAAAAAAAAAAAAGGGGGCATACCTCCTTTTCCCCCAGCTTTAAAAACAGCCACTTTGCTTCCTTGGGGAGAGAATAGCTTCACTTTCATCCTGGAAACGCTTGCCTTGAGTGGTTTGTGTCTACTTGGAGTGAAGCATCCAATTACTTAATCAGAGGCTGTTCTATATGGAGCCAATATGGGCCATGTGAACACATGTGTGCAAGTGTGCCTGTATGTCTGCTGTATATATGTGTGTGTCCATCTGTGTGAAGGTCCAAGACAAAGGCAAGTGGAGGGTGGTTACCACACCTACACAAAATGTCAAGAATAAAGCCCCACAGTTGAGCTCGCCTGTTGCTGGCTGGAGTCTCTGTCCCATGCAGGCAACCTGGCAGCACACCCTCCTCCTTCCCTTTTGCTTGGGGGGACAATGTAGCTGCTTTTCCTCCTGATCCCTGAGAGAATCCCATATACGAACAACCACATATGAGGCCCAAATGCAAGCAAACTCGGCCCATGCTCCCAATCGTCCCCCTAGCAGCCTCAGCCAGCCTGGAATTCACTTCAGGAGCCCCAACCCTCATCTCACACAGCTGACACCTGCCTTCTGCAGTGACCTCCCCACACACATCCAGCAGACTGTCTTGCAAAGGACAA
Organism: Orientallactaga sibirica; assembly: GCA_036365145.1. Classification (NCBI taxonomy): domain Eukaryota; kingdom Metazoa; phylum Chordata; class Mammalia; order Rodentia; family Dipodidae; genus Orientallactaga; species Orientallactaga sibirica. The sequence goes on along the minus strand of JAEOAD010001557.1, from coordinate 3,076,022 downwards.
TTCATTTCTGAAAACAGAAATCCTTTTACGGACAGAAGCTCTCGTCTTGGACAATGCTCATCCCACAGGCAGAACAAACCAGCTCTATCCAGCTCAAGGTTGAGAGCCACACAGACAGCTTCCAGACCTCAGAGGGCATAGGTGAGGTGCTTCTGGAAGAGAAAGGAGGCATATGTGGTCCCTGTCCATGTAACCTCATGCCAGGATGCTTGAATCCATAGCTACCTCTCAATTCCTGAACCCATTCAGCCTAAGTGGCCTGTGAGCTTAGCTCCTGTAGCTGACACCCCTCAGTTTCTCAGTACCTATTAACCCTATCCCCTTATCCCTACCCATTATCATTCTTGTCCTTCCATTGTCGTCTCACTTCAAATGTGACAGGCTTGGTGAAGAGCCAGGCCAGCCCCCAAGCCAGGCTTAAATAGGCAGAGATGAAGTCTGAGAGGGGCTCAAACTGGACCAGGTGTTAATGAGGTGAAAGGGCGTCCCAGACTTAAGGTTTGGTAGAGAAAACCAGAGGTGTGGTGGGAATCCCAAAGGAGAGAAGGTTCTATGTTCTGAGGAGTTCACTCGGATACTAGGTCATGCCCCTCTTGGGCTAGAGGGAAGCCTTGCCTAAAACAATAAACTCTAGAGAAAACTAATAGGCTGGTATTTGCTGTTTGCAGAACTGGAGCAAAAAGGCGTGTGAAGGACCCCTACCCATGTCAGTTCTGAAGGTAAGAGAGGAGCACCAGCCAGATCCATGGCTGGCAAGACTCACAGGAAGGCCCATGAAGAGAGGTGAACCACACATAAGCTGGGTGACAGGAGACCTAGCCACCACCACCTTCATGTGCCCATATGCCAAGGTTAGGGTCAGTCAAGCCTGACCCAGACCATCACCTGAGCCCCACAGGTAAATGAGGATGAGTTCGCAATCACAGACCCAAGCCTGTCAATTCTATGATTAACAGTAGCTGCAAATAGCCACAGAACTTCTACCCTACCCCACAAGCATCCTTAAGTCATGAAATTCAGTCTGATAAAACCTTTCCTCATGGTCACTGATCTCCTTCAAGGGAAAAGCTCCTCCAGTGACACCCACAGACCTGTTACTAGCCCTGATCCACCTTTAAGTGCAATATCAACATAGCAGTAACCCTTGCTAGAGCTAGGGACCCACCCACAGTGCCCCTGGACATGGCCTCAAGCCTGGTAACTTCTGGGCACTCAGGAGCTCTGCCCAGGCTCCTGTTCTGACCAAAGCTAAGGAGACCCAGGTACTAACAGACTTGAGAGAACAACTCACAGGAGAAGCTGACCTGTGTATGTTTAGTAATGGTCTGGCATCTCAGAAGGCAGTGGGCACAACTTTACTGGCCAGACAAGTCTCCCCAGGCTGAAACATAAAGACCATACAACCAGCAAGTTCACGCCAAGGACCTAACCTCAAATAATGCTGGCTGCTTGTCCTAGATACAGAATTGCTACAAAAGTATAGCCAGAGAGACAGCCCCACTGTCCATTAGCAGTGGATAAAAAGGTCAGGATAGCCGGACATGGTGGTGCACGCCTTTAATCCCAGCCCTCAGGAAGCAGAGGTAGGAGGATCGCCAAGTGTTTGAGGCCACCCTGAGATTACATAATGAATTCCAGGTCAGCCTGAGCTAGAGTGAGACCCTACCTCAGAAAACCAAAAAAAAAAAAAAAAAAAAAAAAAAAAAGTCAGGATACATGCAGCCTAGGAGAGTACATCAACTCTCAGCAGCCAGTAGCTTCCCTGAGTGCCCCATGGAAGGGACCAGGAACCAATGTGAGAACAAATGCCACTCATGGCTAACAAAAAACAAACAGCCCCTCATAGCTGGCAAAGAAGAAGTAGAAGAAGCAGCAGCAGCAGCTGCTGCTGGGTCATCTATGGCTAATGTTCTGTTTAACATGAGGATGTGCAGTCCCCTAGCCACATTTCCATACAAGGACACACCAGGACCTCTTCAGACATAATGCAGAGCCATGATCAGAAACTTCATAAAGGCAGATGTGGTCTCACAAGCATGTGAGTATGAGACCCACCAAGATTCATGGACACAGACAAAGGTACATAGGTCTGCAGTACCCACAGACAAAAGCACAAACACCCAGAGGCTCCTGTGTGACATACTTTCCCAGTACAAAGGCACAAAAGAGCACAAAAAAATACAGCTATCCACTAGGGATTTGCCTGGGTGAGTGATCACCAGTGAGACCCTAGAACACCAACTTTAAACACTGTAGCACAACACTGGAGGAGCACTTGCCTCTCCAAGCTCCACGTCAGAAAGTGGGACCTGCCTCCTCCCCCTCCTTCCCTCCTTCTTTCCTTGCTGCACACCGGCATAGGGCTGGGCTAGGAACTGTGCTGGGAAGCCAGCTGGCAGGTCCTAGAAGCCCCTTCCTGGTTGGGCAGGGCCGACTGAAACCCCTGCTAGAAGTGTGTCCGTGGGAACCACACCTCCCCTTCATCCTGCAGCTGCCTGTACGCTGAAAGTCCATCAAGGTCATCAACATCTGGGCATCTGGGCATCTGGGCAAGTGGGGGTATATATAGGACTAAGGAGGGCGGGGTTTTAGATTCAAAGATATCAGAGATGTACCTGAGAGGTTTGTACGCAAAGGAGGCCAACACGAGCCTTGTTTCTGTTTGTTGTGTGTTGGGGCATGGGCAGGGGCTACTGTGGGACGTTTCATTGGCTTCCCAGGAGGGTGTGTGGCTCCTCTCAGAGGAGGAGGCTTGGGAAATGGTGCTGTTCTGCCAAAATGCCTACATCCAGAAGGCTGGCAGAGACTTCACACACACACTAGGCCCCAACAAGTTCTCTCTGTTCCCAAAGCCAGGGTGTATAGAGTAGCCCCAGAGAACTTGAGGTGGTCACTGTTCCAGCAGCCAGATTCAATGCTTCTGACTTTCTTCCCCAGAATCCAGTCCCAGGAGGCCCTCCACAATGCAGGTTGCTGGGTGCCCAGAGTCCTCCAACAGTGAAGGCTACTCCTTCCCCACTGACATGGATACTAACCCGTCCCAAGACAATGGCACCCAACCTAACACTGCCTTTCCTTAGCAACTGCCTGTGTTCCATGTGGTCCTGCCAACTGTGTACTCCATGATCTGTTCTGTAGGGATGACTGTCATCTATGTGATCCTGAGTGTGCTCAAGATGAAGACAGTGACCAACGTGTTTGTCCTGAACATGGCCATTACTGATGGGTTCTTCGTGCTGGTGCTGCCAGCCAATATTGCTGAGCACATGCTACAGCACTGGCCCTTCAGGGAGCCACTCTGAAAGCTGGTGCTGGCCATTGGCCACTATAACATTTTCTCCAGCATCTATTTCCTAGTGTAATGAGTGTGGACCACTACCTGGTAGTGCTGGCCACTGTTCAATCCTGCCACCTGCCCAGGCACACCCAGAGGGGGGCAAAGGTCACCAGCTTGTGCATCTGGCTGAGTGTCACCATCATGGTTCTTCTGCCCTTCTTCTCCTTTGCTCAAGTCGACAGCAATGCACTTCAGGCGCCCAGCTGTGGACTGAGCTTCCCGAGACCTGAGCAGGTCTGGTTCCAAGCCAGCCATATCTACTCATTAGTGCTGGGCTTTGTGGTGCCTGTGTGCACAATCTGTGTACTCTATATGGATCTGCTGCACAGGCTGCATGCCATGAGGCTCCACTCTGATGCCAAGGCTCTGGGAAAAGCCAAGCAGAAAGTGACTGTCCTGGTCCTTGCAGTGTTGACTGTGTGCTTCCTCTGCTGGATGCCTTCCCACCTAGCCCCAGTGGTGGCCCTAACCACAGACATGCCCCAGATATCCCTGGTCATCAGCATCTCCTATGCCATCACCAGCCTCAGCTATGCCAACTCATGCCTCAACCCCTTGCTGTATGCCTTCCTAGACAACAATTTCTGCAAGAATTTCCACACCACAGTGTTATGTCAGAAGGCTTGGATATCCCCATCATTCCTCCCCTCCCAAAACAGCAATGTCCTGGCCAGGGGGCATCCTGCCTCTTACCTATGTTCTCCACTCAGACAGATACAAACCCTGAAAAGACAACCACGAAATCCCCTTTCTATAGCTCTGCACCTAGACAGCCCTGGGGGAACAGCAGCAAGGTATCAGCTCCTAACAACAAGCCCCTAAGCATGGTAACCCACAGAGGACAGACGAGTGGACACCCTTAGACAATCTTCTGCATCCTGGGCAGGCAGAGCTGGAAGGTGTCAACAGTAAGGCCAAGTGGAGCTGTCATTTGTGACTTTAATACCAACAGGGTACCTCATGGCATATGCTGCCCCCCCCATCCACCATGTATTCCAGTTTGCCAAGGCACCTGGGCCCTCCCAGGTCTATGGGAGGCTGTCTATGCCTCTAGTCATCCCTGAGTGATTTAAATGCCATCCTAGTGTATTTTCTGGCCAAGTTGTCTACTGCTATGTAACAAAAATTTAGAAGTTATAAAATAGATATTTGCTAAGAATTCAAACCTGAGGAGTGGCTTATTTAGTGGTTCTGGCTCAGCCTTTCATGGAATGTCAGGCAGAACACTGGTGAGGACTGGGTTCTCTGGATGCTAAACAAGGCCTACAGGTCCTTTCCAAGAAGGCAGCTGGCAGGATGCAGATGCCCCACACGCTGCTGGCATGTCCTCACAGTAGGGTGCTGAGGGATCTGAGAGAGCCAACTCTGGACACCTTGTGTGACCTCGGGTCAGAAACCAACCTCACCCCTTTAGAGAGAGCGCAGTCACTAAGCTCAGCCTATACTGAGGACTGAGGGCATTTTTTAAACTACCACCTATACCCACAGCTCTACCAGGAAGAGAAATATGCCCTGCCCATTTCCTCACTAAAGTCACACTTCAGCAAAACCTCATTATCTCATGTTGCTTCAGGGCATGAGAACCCCTTCAGGACAAGAGCCCCTTTAAGAAAGATGCAGCTGAGACACTATTTCAATTCCCAGAGCTGTGTTCTAAGCCACAGAGGTAACAGAACCTCGTGTACAGTGTGATGAGTGTGTGAAGGAGGTACAAGTCCAGCAGAGTGGGAGTGGGTGGGAAGAACACACTGTTGAGTAGACAAGGCTTAGGGAAAGCCAGGCACTTTTGACCTTGGCTTCCCAACTGGCCCTGGCTTGCCCTCTGACCCCAGGAGATCATCTCTACAGCAGGGCAGATGCCAACCAAGTTTCCCCTGAAGACTTCAGACCATTGTCCCCATCCATAGCTCACCAAGGGGATTAGCTTCCTTCCCCTGTGGATCCCTAGAGTACCATTGAGCACCAAGAAACAGACACAGGCAAGGCCAGTAAGACCAGTGAGAAAGTGAGGGGTGCTTCTTTCTAGGGTCCTGGTTGAGCTGGCCCTGTTCCCTATGACACTCTTAATTCTGGGGAGGGAGCCCATTCTGCCAAGATCCAACACTCTAGCTTCTGCCCTCTTGGTAGCCAGATCTCACTGTTATTGCCACTGCAGGCCCTCAGGGACTTTACTGGCCCTGTAGTGGGCCACAGCACCTTCTGGTAGGAAGAATCCAAAGCAGTCAGTGAATCCAAGCTTTTCTACAGTCCTTCTTGGCACTGACTCCCACCCTCTACCCCCTGCCCATCCCAAAACCCCATGAGGGAGGTTCTAAAGTTCCCTTTACACAAGAAATAAAACTGAGGCTCAGAGAAACCAGACTTTACAGTGGATAAGAGTAGAGATGGGGGTGGGGGTGGGCAGAGTGAGGAGGGAATGGAGGAAGTCTATGGTCCTGGAGAAACTGGGAGCCATGCTCACCTCCAATGCCCTTCTTCTTGTGGCCAGCTTCCTAGAAGACATTGCTGGTGGGCTTGACCTGTGACACATAACCCATAATGCAGGAGGGTCAGCAGCCCAGGATCTCACACATGAGCCTCTCCTCCAGTTCCACACCATCTTCAGGGAGCCAATGCATTTAAGTACCTTGGGAAGGGGGCAAATTTTCCCAATGATAATGAATTGTTGTTTAAATAATAACATGTCTGTAAAGGACTATTTACATGCTGAAGTCCTAGCCCATGTTGTGATGGCATTAGGAGGTCAGTCTGGGAGGCAAGCAGGTCATGAGAATGGACCTCCATGGAGGATTAGTGCTCTTAAAAATTTTTTTTTGCCAGGCACCAGGCATAGTGGCACACACCTTTAATCCCAGCACTCAGAAGGCAGAGATAGGAAGATCATTGTGAGTTCGAGGCTTGCCTGAGACTACATAGTAAATTCCAGGTCAGCCTGTACTAGAGTAAGACCTTACTTCAAAAAACCGAAAATGAGCCGGGTGTGGTAGTGCATGCCTTTAATACCAGTACTTGGGAGGCAGAGGTAAGAGGATCACCATGAGTTTGAGCTACGCTGAGACTACATAGTGAATTCCAGGTCAGCCCAGACTAGAGTGAAACCCTACCTTGGAAAAAAAAAAAAAGGCTAGGCATGGTGGTGCACACCTTTAATCCCAGCAAAGGCAGAGGTAGGAGGATTGCAGTGAGTTCTAGGCCAGCCTGAGAATACAGAGTGAATTCCAGGTCAGCCTGGACCAGAGTAAGACCCTACCTCAAAAAAACAAAACAAAAAAAAAAAATTAAAGTATATATCTATTAGGGGCTGGAGAGATGGCTTAGTAGCTAAGGCACTTCCCTGCAAAGCCTAAGGACCTAGTTTCAATTCCCTAGTAGCCACATAAATCAGATGCACAGGGTGGCACGTCTGGAGTTCTTTTGCAGTGGCTAGAGACCCTGATATGCCTATTCTCACTCTGACTCTCTCTCTCTCTCTCTCTCTCTCTCTTTGTCTCTCTCTCTCTCTCTCTCTCTCTCTCTCTCTCTCTCTCTCTCTCTCTGTGTCTGTCTCAAATGAGTAAATAAATAAAATATTTTTTAAAATTTATAAAAATATTTTAAGATTTATTTGCAAGGAAGAGAAAATATGAATGGGCATACCAGGGCCTCTTGCCACTACAAACAAACTCTAGATGCATGCACCACTTTGTGCATCTAGCTTTATATGGGTACTTGAGAATAGAACCTAGGTCATCAGGCTTTGCAAGCAACTGCTGAGCCATATCTCCAGCCCCCAGGATTCATGTTCTTACTGAGAGAACATGTGCAGCCCTGGGGCTCTCTTTCCATCAGGTAAGGGTGAAGTTAAGAAGAGAGCCCACAGAACCCAGCCCACCACACCTTCTGCATGGACTGCAGCCTCCAGACCTGTGAAAAATCAATGTCTGTTGTTTTACAAGCTTCCAGTCAAAGCACCTGTTAATAGCAGCCAGAGCTGAGTGTCCATCATTAAAACATACAAAACCAAACATTGACACACCAGCCTTGGAAGCAAGGCCTTTGGTCCACACTCCTCCAAACTCTTCTGACAGGACCATCTGATTGAGGGTCAACTTGATCCAATTTGGACCCACATGAGACAGGAGGAGAGTCTCTATGGCATAGGGTTGCTCAGCCACCAGAGGGGAGCATCACCAAAACTCCCCTCACATCTGCTCAAGGGATTTGAGTCTTTAAATGAGGTGAAGAGAGGCCTGCAGGCGAAAGGAGGGGCATCCACTCATTGACCCAAGGGGTGAGGAGAGGGGGCACTTATTGACTGGGGAGAAGGGAAGGCAGCAGCTTCGACAACACTGTGAACTAGTTTCCTTCTCATCAAGTCAGAAGCTTCATATAAACCCTCCACTAAAGGGTAGACTAGGTTGGAGAATTCATCAGCCTGGGCCTACAGCTCCTCCTAAAATGTGCCAGTCCCAGGAAAGTTCCAAATGCCAGTACCTATGTGGCTAGAGTCAGAAACACCTGTTCTATGGACCGTGTCAGTCAGTGGGTAGGTGTTTATTATGGCCCTCCTTCATTAGCCCAGGGCTGGCTACATGCATGGAAATGATATCTGTTGCATGCATAAATACATGAAGGTATACACATTCATAAGGTTTCCAGCCTTGACAAGAAAATACTGCAGATGTGGTTTCCACCCAGGCATTTCAGAGAGACCTGGTCTCCCCAAGAATCCCTACGAAGGCCAGAGTTCCCTGAAGCAGTACTTAGTCCAGGCTCTGCATTACCTGAGGTCATCTTATCAAAGTCTCAGTGAAAGAGCAGTTTCTCCAAAGCTGTGGATATTTTGGTAGCTAATGAGAAGTACAGTATTTGCAAAGCTTCTGATTCTCTGAGCCACCACAACTGGGTGCCCCTATGGTTCAGAGGCTCTTCCAATGTCCTCAAAGTCCTGATGGTCCTTGCAGCTTGGCTCAAGCAAGTTCTATCAGGCCTCAAGCCTCACACAAGCTCTTCATGTGTAGCCAATCTCCAATACAGCAGCAAGCTCAGGGCTTACCTAGATATGTCCTGAAGCCTATAGATAAAGCAGGTGTCACTGTGGGTGCAGATCAGAACACTTCCTGACCGCCACCCTCCTCAGGCCACCAGGTATGCTTCCAGTGGCACAGTTGCTGACCTCTAATGTCAACCAAATGATTCGCTGTGCAGGGGAGCCATGGGAGGCTATGGACACTATGGACAGAGCATATTCTCTTGCCCTGCCCTGACCAACTTAGCCAAGGACAGCACACAGGCTTCTTCTTTGTAAACAGCAGTTTCTTCCTGGGCATCTCCCATACACCCAGAAGCAAGGATCACCAAGTGGTCTGTGGCACGAGAGTTTATGGAGCTTTTAGAGGCAAAGGGAACCCTCTGGAGCTCGTCCCCTTTTGGCCTCCTGAAGAAAAGGTGGTCCAGATTTGGAAGGAGGCAGTCAGGCAGAGCAGGCAGTTGCAGCACTGGGCCAAGTCCTCTCCACAGTCTGCACAATACAAAGTAGACAGAACCTTCAGAAAGCAGTCATTTCAGAACCCACTGAAAGCCTCCATCAAAGGATGGATTGCCCAATGATTACCTCTCCTCTAGTAACCTGGTTGCACCACTGAAGTAAGAACAGGCAGATGCTCCAAGGCAGCTCTGAGCTTAGGGCCAGTCCCGCTCCAGAAAAATGTTGCTCACTATACCAGGCATGTTCAGCAACCCTTGGGGAACATCATAAGGCTGGGCTTGGACCAGCACAGACACAGCAACAACACTCAGCATGTGGCAGGCATGTGAAACTTCATGTTGATCCCACTCAGATCCAGGGTTCAGCTCTCCCAGAAAGAAGAGGCTAAGGCAGAAACATGGAGTACATAGGTGACCTATCAGGCATGTCAGCTGTGCCATAGATGCTTCCAGGCAGTAACCTTGTATCTTCTCCTACTACAGGAGGATAGCTTAGTATGACAGAAGTTACAGAAGCCACTCTAATGCTTTGACCTATCCCATGGTGTTATGAGGTCCTCCTCTAGGACCAAGTATCCTGGGCCAAAGGGAAAGCCATCCAAGGCTACTGATGCTTAGGGTTATCCTAGAGAGCAGTGACCTGTGTGAGTTCTGTGTTGGGTGTGGATGGGCTCTGTGGGCTGACAGGCACCATAGGTAGGTCCACGCCTAGTCATGCCGGCCGTGGTACTGTCTCAGAGGTCTTGCAGGCAAGGCCCACATCCTTGGCAATACTGCGCACACGGTCGGACACCTGCATCTCCCGGTGCAGGGAGGATGCACAGCAGAACTTTCGGAAGCAGGCCTTGAAGTTCTCGTCCAGAAAAGCATAGAGAATGGGGTTGAGACAGCTGTTGACATAACCCAGGGCTGTGCAGAAGCGCAGGATGGCCACTGCAGTCTCACTGCCTGGCTGGACACCCAGCCCTTGGACCAGCACAAAGACCTGAACAGGTGTCCAGCAGCCCACAAACACAGCCACCACCACCAGTACCAGCCGTGTGATGCGCCTCAGGTTCCGGTCCTTCTCTCGGGAGCCTGAAAGCAGACGAACACCACGGAGCCGCCTGATCATGAGGCTATAGCAGATGGAGATGATCAACACAGGTATGATGAAAGAAAAGAGGAAGATGCAGATGGCAAACACAGGGCCCCAATAGTCCTGGGGGGCAGGGATCTCCACCAAACACTCAATCTCTGCAAAAGAAAAATGGTATCAGAGGGGCCACCAAGAGCCATGGGAACCTAGTTGGAGAGGAAGGGCCACCTACTCACCTTCATCCTCCACCTGTGCTGAACCCATGATGGCAACAGGAACACCAACCACAGAGGCCAAGGCCCAGATGGCCACATTGACAGCCTGTGCTTTGCTAGATGTCCGGACATCAAGGGCACGGATAGGGTGGCAGATGGCCACATAGCGGTCCACACTCATAGCAGTCAATGTGAAGGTGCTGGTGAACATGTTGTAATAGTCAATGGCAATGACTGTCTTGCACAAGGCATTCCCAAATGGCCAGAATCCCAGCAGGATGTCTGTGCCCTGGAAGGGTAGTGTCAGCAATACCAGAGTGTCAGCCAAGGCCAGGTTAAAGATGTAAATGTTGGTAGCTGTCTTCATCTTGGTATGCCTACAGAGGACAGGAAGAAAGAAAGCTCCACTCAACCATTCTAGCTGAACCTGCCAGTTTTGGTAAAATGGACTCATCTTGTTGGTTACCATGAAGGGCACCAGCTCTGAGTTTCTCAATACCAGAGTCACCAAGGAAGTATGTTAAATGGCAGATCCTGGGCCTCACCCAAGGCCCAATGTGTCAAGTTTGGGAACTGAGCCTGAGACAAACACTTTAACAAGCTCCTCAAGCAATTTTTAACACCCACAAAGGGTTCCAAGATGTAAAGATAGGACTGCCCTGGAAAAGTTGGGGCATGTGGAGTACCAAAGCACAATTTTGATTTGCATGTGAGCAAAGAGGGAAGAATGACAAGAGAAAGAACTTGTCTCCTCTCCTGAGTTTCCCTTAAAAGTCCTCTCAGACTCAACTGGTGGCCTGTAGCTTATCAGATGTGTTGCAGAGCGCTATCTATAAAAACTTATCAAAGGCCTTCTAAGTACACACTGTTGTCTAGTAATGGAAACAGGAAATGGAGACAGGAACAGGATGGGTGCTACAGGGCCTGATTGCATCCAAGCTGCTGAAATAGTGCTAGGAACATTGTAAGTGATTGATAAGTATTTGTGGGATGAGTTACTGCTTATGATAGTAGTAGGGAGGGGTAGTTATGATGTTGGTAATAGTGATTGACAGTGATTAATGACGGTGGTGATGGTGGTGGTGTGATGGCAACACTAGAGGTGCTAATATTCCATGTCAATTTAGTTGCTGTAACAGTTACCTTCTCATTGCTCAGTCACAATACTGACAAAAATCATTTTAAGAAGAAGGGTTTATTTCAACTTCCAGTTCCAGGTTACAGTCTATTATTATGGGGAAGGCATGGAAACAGGAACTTAAGGCAGGTGGTCATATTCAGCCCACAATGAAGCAGAGACTAATGAATACTAAATGATCAGTTAGCTTTCCCCTTTTTAAAATATTTTTTATTTATTTATTTGAGAGAGAGAGAAAAAATGGGAGTGCCAGGGTCTCTATCCTTTGCAAACAAACTCAGTTGCATGTGCCACCTTGTGTATTTGGCTTTACGTGGGTACTGGGGAATCAAACCTGGGTCCTTAAGCTTCACAAGAAAGCACTTTAACCACTAAGCCATCTCTCCAGCCCAACTCTATCCTTTTTTAAATATATATATATGGGCTGGAGAGATGGCTTAGTGGTTAAGCATTTGCCTGTGAAACCTAAGGACCCTGGTTCAAGGCTCAATTCCCCAGTACCCACGAAAGCCAGATGCTTGGGTGGCACATGCCTCTCTCTCTCTCCCTCTCTCTCTCCTCTTTCTTTCCCGCTCTGTCTGTTGCTAATAAATAAATAAACAAAAATAAAATATATATACTATTTATTTATTTATTTATTTAAGAAAGAGGTAGATAGATAGAGAATGGCACACCAGGGCCTTCAGCCACTGCAATAGAACTCCAGACACATGCACCACCTTGTGCATCTGGCTTACATGGGTCCTGGTGAATCAAATCTAGGTCCTTTGGCTTTGCAGGCAAGTACCTTAACTGCTAAGCCATCTTTCCAGACCTTTTTAAATTTTTTATTTATTTATTTGAGAGAGAGGCAGATAAGAGCTTTCTCCTTTTTATCCAGTCCAGGAACCCAGCCCATGGGATGATGACACCTACAGTTAGGGTGGGTCCCCAATCTAATCTAGAAAATCTCTCACAGGCATAACCAGAGATTTGTTTCCATGGTGATCTAAATCATATCAAGTTGACAACCACAGAATATTAGCTATTACAAGTTCACTCCTTGTCAATTGACATTCAAGTATACACTTTTTTGGTTTTTCAAAGGGAGGGTCTCACTCTAGCCCAGGCAAACATACAGTTATTTATTTTTTATTATTATTTTATTTATTGGAGAGAGAGAGACAGTGAGGCAGATAGAGAGAATGGGTGTTCCAGAGCTTCCAGTCTCCTCAAAGAACTTCAGACATACGTGCCACTTTGTGCATCTGGCTTTACATGGGTACTGGGGAATCGAACCTGGATCCTTTGGCTTTGTAGGCAAGCACCTTAACCACTAAGCCATATCTCCAGCCCTTAAATATACACTTTCAAAAAAAATATTTAGGGGGCTTGAGAGATGGCTTAGCGGTTAAGGCACCTACCTGCTAAGCCTAAAAACACATTTTTCGATTCTCCAGGTCCCATGTTTAGCCAGAAGTAAAGTGACACAAGGGCACAATGCCGCACTTGTCCACAAGGGGGCACATGCATCTGTAGTTCATTCACAGTGGCTGAAAGGCTGCTGGCACACCCATTCTCTCCTCTCTCTCTCTCTCTCCAAAAGAAAAATTTAGGAGAGATGGCTTAGCAGTTAAGGCATTTGCCTGCAAAGCCAAAGGATCCCCATTCGATTCTCCATTCTCCAGGACACATGTAAGCCAGATACACAAGGGGGTGCATGCATCTGGAGTTCGTTTGCAGTGGCTGGAGGCCCTCCCTGGTGCACCCATTCTCTCTCTCTCTCTCTCTCTCTCTCTCTCTCTGTCTCTCTCTCTCTCTCCCTCCCTCCCTCCCTCTTTCTCTCTCTCAAATAAATAAAATATATTTTTAATTAATTAATTTATTTATTGGCTCACGAGAGAGAGAGAAAGAAAGAGGGAAAAGGCACACCAGGACTTCTTGCAGCTGTTAATGAACTACAGATGGACACATGTACCACTTTGTGCATCTGGCTTTATGTGGGAACTGGAGAATCAAACTGGATTGGTAGGCTTTGCAAGCAAGAAACTTTAACTGCTGAGCCCTCTCCCCAGGCCTTAAAAATATACTTTTTTGAGGGAAGGGTCAAGGTACTGCCTCAGTGTAGCCCAGGCTGACCTAGAACTCACTATGTAGTCTCAGGGTGGTCTCAAACTCACGGTGATCCTCCTACCTCTGCCTCCAAAGTGCTGGGATTAAAGGCATGTGCCACCACACCTGGCTAAAAATACACTTTTAAGATGATGACATCAAAACAAAAGAGAGACTGATTGAGAGGGGGAGGGGATATGGTGGAGAGTGGAGTTGTGAAGGGGAAAGTGAGGGAGGAGGGAATTATCGTGGTTTATTGTCAATAATTATGGAAGTTGTCAATAATAAAAAATTAAAAATTAAAAAATACACTTTTAAGCCATAACTTTCCACCCCTTGTCTCCATACATTAATGACCATCTCATAATGCAAAATGCATTCAGTCTAATTTCAAAAGTCTTCAGTCTTTAACAGTTCTAACATTGTTTAAAAGTGTAAGCACACTGTCTTTTGAGGTCCAGGCAGACTCTTAAATGTGAACTCCTATAACAATGAGTTACATACTTCTAATATACATCAGCATAAAGTAAGTATACCAATCCAAAAGAGAAGAATGAGGGCATAGCATGGAATGATTAGACCAAAGCAAGATCAAAACCCAGTAGGGGAGCCGGGCATGGTAACACATGCCTTTAATCCCAGCACTTAGGAGGCAGAGGTAGAAGGATCACCATGAGTTCAAGGCCACCCTGAGACTACATAGTGAATTCCAGGTCAGCCTAAGCTGGAATGAGACCCTACGTCGAAAAAAAACAGTAGGGGGCTGGAGAGATAGCTTAGCAGTTAAGGAACTTGCCTGCAAAGCCAAAGGACCCAGGTTCGATTCCCCAGGACCCACATAAGCCAGATGCACAAGGGGCACATGTGTCTGGAGTTCGTTTGCACTAGCTAGAAGCCCTGGCGTGCCCATTCTCTCTCTGTCTGTCTTTCTTCTCTCTCTCTCTGCTTGCAAATAAATTAATTTAATTTAATTTTTAAAAAAACAGGGCTGGAGAGATGGCTTAATGGTTAAGGCGCCTGACTCCTAAGCCTAAGAACGCTGGTTCCAATCTCCAGTGGTTCCAATCTCCAGGTCCCACGTTTAGCCAGATGCAAAGTGACACAAGGACGCAATGCCACACTTGACCACAAGGGGGTGCACGTATCTGGATTTTGTTCACAGCAGCTGAGAGGCTGCTGGCGCGCCCATCTCTATCTGTCTTCCTCTCCCTCTCTCTCTGTCTCTCTCCAAAAAAAAAAAAAAATCCAGTAGGGCAAACACCAAGTTCTACAGTTCCATGTCTGGTATCTGGGATTCATGATCAAATCATTTGAGCTCCAAAAAACTAGCTCCACCCCTACAGCTGTACCGCCTGTACTCTCTATCCTAGGCCAGGTCTCCCCTGAGCCTGCAGCTTTTCTTGATAGATGTCTCACGGTCCTAACATACTGAGATCTCCATTGGAATTTAGAGTTCATCTTCACAGTTTCACACAGGAGCCTCACAGTGCCTCTCTGTCTGGAATGACAGAAGAATGTAGACTCTTTTGAAGGATCCTGAGTGTTCAAGGAGTGTCCTGTTCTTCAAAGTCTGTTTTATCCCCCCGATTAACAAATTGGCACCCCATCTGGTATTGTGGAGTACAAGAAATGCAAGAAAAAGAGGGTCATGAGTTTGCAACACAGTCTTATGTTTTGGAAATGGCCATGAGCAGTGTGAATCAGGATTGCCTGTATGGAGATCTAATGGAGCTGTAAGGATGAACCGTGGATTGCAGTGAAGACTCAGTGGAGATGCTGGGACTACAAGAAGGCTGCTAAGGAAAGTTGCCAGCCCCAGATGAAGTTTTCCAGGATGGTGAGTAGCCTAGTTGGAGGGGTGGAATTGGAGCTCTAGAGACTTGGTGCTGGTTAGAATTATTGGTTTGGGACATTTGTCACTGGTTAGAGTTGTTGGACTTGGAGCTACAGAGTTTGATGTTTGCCCTGTTTAAATTTTGCATTGGTTGAATATTTCTTTGCTATGCCCATTGCCATCTTTTGCAGTATGAGGATTTATTCTGTGCCATTATGGGTTCTTTGGGGGATTTTTTGGTATTATTCTCGGTTAAAAGACCTTGGATTATGGGGATGTTTGAACATCATTAGGACTGATAAAAAATGTGGGGACTATGAAAGTTGGACTGAACGCATTGCATTTTACATCATGGATGGTTAAAATTTTATGGAAGCCAGAGGTGGAATGTGGTGATTTGATTCAGGTGTCCCCCATAAACTTAAGTGTTCTGAATGCTGGGTTCCCAGCTGATGGAGATTTAGGAATTAGTGCTCTTGGAGGCAGAGTAGTGCTGGGGGCGTGCTTATGGGTTTTATAGCTACTGTCTCCTTGCCAGTGTTTGGCACATTCTCCTGTTGCTATTGTCCACCTTATATTGGCCAGGGGATGATGTCCACCCTCTGCTCATGCCATCGTTTTCCCTGCCATCATGGAACTTCCCCCTTGAGCTTATAAGACAAAATAAACCTCTTTTTTCCCCACAAGCTGCTCTTGGTTGGGTGGTTTCTACCAGCAATGTGAACCTGACTGCAAAGTAAGGTATTTCTCTTGGCAGCCTCCCCATCCAAACATACTGTGCATCTGCACTAGTGGTATAGTGGTGAGCAGAGCTGCCTTTTTTTTTTAAAATATTATTTGTTTATTTATTTGACAGAGAAAGAGAATGGGCATGCCAGGGCCTCTAGCCACTGCAAACAAATTCCAGACGCATGTGCCCCCTTGTGCATCTGGCTAACGTGGGTCCTGGGGAATTGAACCTGGGTCCTTTGGCTTTGCAGGCAAATGCCTTAACCTCTAAGCCATCCCTCCAGCCCCCATAGCTGCCTTTTAAATATACTGCGTGTTATCTCCTGAGCCAATGTGAGCACAGCAGTTCCTGAGAATGTCTTTCTCTAGGGATTGCTGGTAGGCATGATGGCCTTCCTTGTCGGCTCTAGTTCAGGAAATGACTCTGAGAGTTTTAATGCTCCAGTACAGAGACAAGACTAAGAGAGAAATGCTGATAACAGGAAAGGTGATCAAGGTATATAGACCACCCCAGGGGATTGTGCTTCTGACCCAACCTCTGCCAGCCATGTGGGGCATGTGGAGCATGGAACTTTCCCCAGGGCCCCTTCCTGAAAGTCAGTACTGGGGAGGAGATAGATAATCTTCCTACCCCACTGTCTGACTGTACATCATATGCATGCACACACCTGTATACACATGCACGTACACATGGCTATATGATCCATCTTCTTACTTTACAGATGGGAAAACAAAGACCCTGGGGAACAGAGTTTGCTCAGGCAAACATTCAGAGGATGGTGATGGAGGCAAGGTATGGACACCACACTGCCCGCAACCTATCTTCACAATTACCGTCCTCCTCTGACACCATCAAGGGGAACCATGAGGTCCCCTTTTAAAGTGACCATTTCTGAGTCAGTAGGATTATCCTGGATCAGTGAGGAACCTCACCCTGGTTATTTACCATTCAGGTCCCTATGACTCCCCAGCTCCCAAAGAATGAAGTACTTCTCAGTCTTGAACCCAAGGCTGCTGTCTCCAGCCCCCTTCAATGATCTCCAAACTAGAAGAGAACAGGATCCATCATTTCTATGGCATACCTGTCCATTGTACACTGTATGTACAACTTCCTTGCCCACCTAAATGTACCTCAGACTTCCCCCAACAATGCCCTCACACTATCCCACCACCCTAATCAACCAGCACTGCTGCCTTCTCTTTGGGCCCTATATCTCTGAGTGCCAGCAGATGGATAAGCTGAGCCACAGACATCTTTCATGAGTAGAAAGCCAGAGAGAACAGCTGGGTGTGATGGTGCATGCCTTTAATCCCAGCACTCGGGAGGTACAGCTAGAAGGATTGCCATGAGTTCAAGGCCATCCTGAGACTACACAGTGAATTCCAGGTCAGCCTGAGCTAGAGTGAGACTCTACCTCGAAAAACCAAAAAAAAAAAAAAAAAAAAGCCAGAGAGAAAGGTCTTCAGGCCCATGCCAGCCCAGTACCCACCCCTCTGTCTCTCTTTGCCCATTTGAGAAATCTTGGGGTTACTATGTACCCATGAGATCATTCATATGGACAGTGAGGCACAGAGCTGACTTCAGCTCACACCAGGGTTTCAGATGGAGGTACCTCACATGGACAGATAGGGAAAGGAGGGGTACGAGTTAAGAATCCAACTTTAGGATTGACCCTGCTCCCTGGACAGAGATGAAAGGAATCTAATGAGACAAGCAAGAAATCTCCATTTGCTCAGATCCATCCAAAACAGCCTCCTGTCTCAGTTTCCCCCTTCATAGCTCAGTGGAGCCCAGCCTACCTGAGGATGACATACATGACGAGACAGTTCCCCAGCAGCCCACCGATGCACACAGTCAGGTAAAGGCCCACAATGGTGACTTTGAGGCCGAGAGGCAGGAAGGCTCCATGGCTGGCATTGAGCAGCAGGTGGTCAGGCAAGGTTTCGTTCAGAAGGGACAAGTTGTTCGGAAAGTGGCTGCCATAAAACACCTCCCAGAATGGGGCAGGGAAGAGGGACTCCATGCTGTCACACTGCAAAGCCACTCAGTACAGTACCTGGAACAGGGCATATAAACAAGTGACCACAGCACTGGATGCACCCCACAGAGGCCTTAAAACCCAGCACAAGCAGCTCAGCAGGCATATGCAACCCACCCATGAGAATCCACAGACAAAAGGCATATAGACACACACACTTACACATATGACTACATATATGGAGGCATGGACATACATGCACTGACAAGTACACTTCACATTGGGATTACAGGTTCGCAAGGGAGCTACACGGAGGTTGCTACACAAGGACATATACCCACCCAAAGAGAATCAGGGACTCACAGCCACCATGTGTTCATGATGCAGAGATGCACATACATGAATACAGAAATGCCCAAACCACCTTCAAGCACACAGGGAACAAGAGAGATTAAGATTCAACCAGAAATGCCTGGGGTTCAACCACTGCAAACAGCTTCTTCCACCCCTCCCAGCCCTTCCAGTAGTGACAGCCCTAAGCAGAGATTCTCTTACCTCTAGCAGTACAGGCCTGAACTTCCACAACCTCTTTAGAAGCTGGGCCAGAGGAGACCTACTTCTCAGCAGAAAACCAGATAAGCAAGAGCACAGTGGTCTAATCACTTCTCTTCACCTCAGCTCAGAGTCTGCATGGACTATGCGGCTCCTGCTCCAAAGACACCCGAATAGACGCAGCAGCCAGTGCGGCAGCCAGAAGCTGGGGGAGGGGCAGGAATCTACGTCTCCACGAGGGAGGGGCTATGCAGACTGGAGGAGGGAAGCCATGGGAAGGAGTAGCACCCTCTCAGAGCACCCTGGACCCCACATCAGGTATAGACATATGAAGCAATGGACCCACACCCCAGACAGAGATGTGAAAGAGCAACAAGGACATCCACAGACACGATAGAACTCAGACACACATGAAAAGACACAGCTTCAGATGCACACAGAGACATGCTCACCCAAAGGCAGATGTTGGGTTCTAACATATGCAGGTGCTGCTTTGGACAGCCTAGCCCAGACCAACCCTGGCTGGCCTCCTTGCCCAGAGCTGCACCCAGCTAGGAGTCCAGAGGGAATGAGCACAGCAGCAAGCAGCAGTGCACTAACCCAGGTAGGGGCCTTGTAAATAGCAAGAGATTGCTTTGTGTTGAGGATTCAGTATTGGCCCTGCTCCGACCGTGTGCCTACTGTGCACCAAGTCCAACATAAACATGATGAGCTCAGGAATCTCCACCACACACGACCATTGTCACCCACATAACCCACCCATGGATGACAGCCTGAAGCCTCTGAGGTCTGAAACCACTTGTCAAAATAGCAGAAATGGGGGAAGCCCGGGTCTGCTTGTTACTTTAAGCCATACCACAGGCATCTCTGGACAGCTGAATCCCAGAGATGGACCCTGAAACATACATAGCTGACAGGTTTCTAAGGACCTGTCTTCTTCTTCTTCTTTTCTCCTCCTCCTCCTTCTTCTTCTTCTTGTCTTTTTTTTTTTTTTTTCAGGTAGGGTCTCATTCTAGCTCAGGCTGACCTGAAATTAACTATGTACTCTAAGGCTGACCTCAAACTCACAGTGATCCTCCTCCTATCTCAGCCTTCCAAGTGCTGGGATTAAAGGTGTGTGCCACCACTACCATGCCCGACTACAACTTGCCTTCTTGCCAGCACAGAGGTCAAACCATGCTGAGATGAAAGTACCAAGTCTCTAATACCCATCCAGTCACAGGCTTATTCTTCCTGCCTGGACTGTGAGGGAGAGTCAGACCTCCCACACGTAGCCAGACCTGACAACTTCTCCAAGGATGGGGACCTGGTTGCTTGGCAACTGGCAGCAGTGTTGCTAGGATACTTGTCCAACTAGTAAAGGCCAGAACAGACAGACACCCTAGGACTCAGCATCTCAAGCTGTCTGCAAGGACTTGTCTGCACGTTCAGTACAGCTGAGATTCAGGGGCACATGGGAACTCAAGGGACACACAAGGACACATTCCTACAAACACACAGACAGGGTAAACACACAGACGCAAGTGGTACATGATGAGAAATGTACACAAGGACCACAAACCCACCACAAAGTACATGCAGGCACATGAGCAGATACAAAAGAGAATGTGAACTATGCTGGGAACAGGCAGATACAGAACAAAGCCCTCAGGCAGTCAGGGATACACACACGCACACACACGCACGCGTGCACATACACACATGCACACACTTCCCAGGGAAAGCTAGCCCCTGGCCTCCAAAGCCCAGGGAAATAGGAACCCAGGCAGGCTCAGACTCCTGGAGCCACTTCTCCAGACAACCTGAGTCCTCAACTGAGCTGCCTCTACCTGCCCGTCTAAAGCACTTCATTTCCTAATAGCCTTCAACTACCTTCAAGAACAGACCCTAAACTGGGAGAAGAGATGCTTTAGGTACAATGAGGGAGAGTAGAGCAGAGCCACAAAACATGCCTGTTCATTTCTCTCACATGGTCTTCATTTTGCTCCTGCCTCCTGTGTACCTGACTTGCCACACATACATGGATCTCACCCACTCAGCCAGCTCCAGTCCTGCCTATTCCAAGAAGCCTTCCCTGCCCCTGCCCATGATCCCAGGCTGGGAGCCTTTGGCCCAGCTACATGGCCTCAGCTACAATTCAGCCACAATGCTTCCAGGGTGACTTGAGCTCTAGTCTCAGCAGAGATCTGCAAGCATGTGTCAATACAGCCCAGCTCAGAACCTACATGTTGTCTCAGGTGGAAGGACAGTCTTGTTTACCTGACAGATTGGTTGCCAGAATAGATAATGATGGTTCAGAGGAAACAGTTCAGGCATCCCTTGACCCCAGACAAGAATTCAGAAAGGATAAGCCACCTTTCCAAAGGGGCAGAAACAGAAATAGATATAAGATGTGTCATGAAAGAATTAGCAAAGGCCATGTTATATGAGAGAGTGTATTGAAGATGCACACATCATAGGCAGACAACACAAAACATTCAGGGACAGTTGGAAATGAATCTCCCACAAATAATAGCATAGATCCATGTGTACAGATCACGGGTAAAGTTGCCAAGGGCAGCATGTGAGCATTACAGGTATCTGGGCAGACCTGTCCAGAATGAGTCTGATACCCACTGATAGGCAAAAACACTTTACCCTCTGTCTCAGTGAGCTTTACATTGCTGGGATGTACTTCCAAACCAGGGAGTTTATGGGAGGCATCCCTTCCATTGTTTCAGTGTAAAGTACTTGAGTTGAGTAATCTTTCTTAATATAATATCTCCTTAACAATAGCAGCTTTAGCAACCAGTCTTAGTGCCAGTAACCTTAAACTTGCTGGAGTTTTTCCAACTTTAAGTCTCAAGATTCTCAGTTCCATATCTTTAGCCAAGCACAACAGTCCATTACAAATTTAACCTGGATCAAATTATCTGTGCATGGGCAGCAGAATGCAGCCAGCTCTTATGCCAGTAGCCCAGTTCCAACAAAGTTCTCTGCAGTCTTTCCCCTTACAGAGTTCATAAGCAAAGCCTCCAAATACAATTCTCTCTGCATTTAGCATTTTCAAACTCTCACCAGAACAATCCATAAACCTTGCCTTACCACTCTATAAGACATCTTTAGTTGCAAGTACCAAGTCCATGCCCATCCCTCCAGAACAAAAGTTCCAAAGACCAAAATCAACATGGTCAGATTCATTATGCAGCAACACCCCTCTCCTGGTGCCAATTCTGTCCCAGTCAACTTCACATTGCTGGGATGAACTTCCAAACAAGGCACAATTTTGGGAGGAATAGTATTTATTTGAAGCTTACAGATCCAGGGAAAGTTCCATAATGGCAGAAGAAGCTAGCCCCCTTTACACAGATCCACATAGAAAGACCAGCATCAGCACCACAAGCAAGCACAGTCCAGAGATCAAGCACTCTGCATATCTTTAGGCTCCTGGAATGCCAGATCCACCCCCAAATACCCTTTGGGACTGGACCCTAATATCCACCCACAGTGACATCTCCTCCAGCCAGGCACCTGGAAATCCAAGAAGCTTTAATAAAATTGTATCTGGGGCTGGAGAGATGCCTTAGCAGTTAAGGTGTTTGCCAGCAAAGCCTAAGGACCCAGGTTCGATTCCCCAGAACCCACATAAGTCAGATGCACAAGGTGGTACATGCATCTGGAGTTCATTTGCAGTGGCTAAGGCCCTGGTGTGCCTATTCTCTCTTTCTCTCTCTCTCTCTCTCTCCCTCTCTCTCTTTCCCTAATAAATAAATAAAATAGCGTAAAAAAATTTAAATTTATCTATTGGGGGATATACATTCAAACTACCATACCCTCATAGCCAGAACCTCAACGTCTGAGGTCCAGATAACAAACTGGAGCTACAGCCTTCCTGCTTATCTGTTATTCCCTCTTCCCAATCACTCCCATATCTGTCCTGGACATGGAATACAAGAATCACCACAGTGAATTTGAGGCCACCCTGAGACTACATAGTGAATTCCAGGTCAGCCTGGGCTAGAGTGGGACCCTCCCTTGAAAAACCAAAAAAAGAAAAAGAAAGAAAGAAAAGAAAAGAAAAGAAAAGAAAAGAAAAGAAAAGAAAAGAAAAGAATCAGAGCAAGCCAGACATGGTGGCGCATGCCTTTAGTCCCAGTACTCAGGAGGCAGAGGTAGGAGGATCACTGTGAGTTCAATGCCAGTCTGAGACGACATAGTGAGTTCCAGGTCAGCCTGGGCTAGAACGAGACCCTACCTCAAAAAAAAAATCAGAGCAAGGATCTAGTGGCTATATGTAACAGCAGCTGCCAAGGTAATTCAGTCACCAAGGCACAGTTGGCCACTTGTGATACTTTAAAAAAATGCAATGGAACTTTAACAATTCTGAATTTTATCAAAATTAATCACTTTGGGGCTGGAAAGATTGTTCAGTGGTTAAGGCACTTGCCGGCAAAACTTAACAACTTGAGTTTCATTCCCCAGAACGCACATAAAATCAGATGTACAAGGCAGTGTATGCATCTGGAGTTTATTTGCAGTGGCTAGAGGCCCTGGCGTGCCCATTCTCTCTGTGTGTCTGCCTCTCTTCTATCTCTCTCTCTGCTTGCAAATAAATAAATAATTTTTTTAATGTAATCATTTTGTACTTGTGATTTTAACTTTATAAAATTCATGTACAGAGCTGGGGCTATAGCTCTATGGTAGAGTAGTACTTGACTAGCACTCATGATTCCCTGGATTCCACCCCTAACACCAGATATATAGAGAGAGATTTGAGTTATGACTTTTCAATGTTAAATTTCATAGTTATTAAGTAGATTTTGAAGTTTTTCTTTCAGGCCTTGATGTCAATAAACATGCT
Organism: Orientallactaga sibirica; assembly: GCA_036365145.1. NCBI lineage: Eukaryota > Metazoa > Chordata > Mammalia > Rodentia > Dipodidae > Orientallactaga > Orientallactaga sibirica. The sequence continues at coordinate 3,052,763 of JAEOAD010001557.1, read as the reverse complement.
TTCAGATTTCCATTGATCCTTAAAAAACATACAAGTCCTTGAGGCCCCCAGCTTGGAATGAGAGAAGGCAGAGTTAGGGGTTTATAGCCATTCAAAGGCAGAGGGAAAGTTATAGACCTTTCTCATAGAATAAGAGACACTTCCCCTGCTCTCTGTGTGATTTCCCCACTCTACCACAGGGGAACTGTTAAACCTCTAACTTCTGCATCTTCCTGGCATAAACCCTGGGAGGCTAAGAACCCTGTCTTAAAGGACACATCCACAGGCACATGTTCTCAAGATAGTGTTGTGTATCCAAACAGGTTACTTGGAAGAAACTGCTTGCTGGTGAGCCTCCCCACACCTTCTGTTTCCTCCTGAGATTAGGACCTTCCTCCTCAATAGCCCTAGGTTGGTGATGAAGCCTAAGCCACATTGCAAAGGCATATGCAATGGGGAGAGGATCCAGAAGAGTTTCCCATGGTCACTGATGTGTAAAGACTTGGGGCTGATCTGGGTGTGGTGACACATGCTTTTAAGACCCTAGCACTTAGGAGGGCAGGGGTAGGAGGATCGCCATGAGTTCGAGGCCACCCTGAGACTACACAATGACTTCCAGGTCAGTCTGGGCTAGAATGAGACCCTACCTCAAAAAAACAAAAAAAAGCAGGGTGGGGGACTGGAGAGATTGCTATGTGGCTAAGACACTTGCCTGTGAAGCCTAACAACTGGGATTCGATTCCCCAGTACCCACATAAAGCCAGATGAAGCCGGGCGTGCTGTGTCTAGGGTTTGTCAACAGTGCCTAGAGGCCCTGGAGTGCCCATTCTCTCTTTCCTTCCCTCCCTCCCTCCCCCACAATTGCAAATAAATAATTTTTGTTTGTCTGTTTTTTGGGGTAGGGTCTCACTCTAGCTCAGATTGTCCTGCAATTCACTATGTAGTCTCAGGGTAGCCTCAAACTCTTGGAGATCCTCCTACCTCTGCCTTCCAAGTGCTGAGATTAAAGGCGTGTGCCACCATGCCTGGCTCAAATAAAAATATTTTTTGTTTTTTTGTTTTGGTTTGGTTTGGTTTTGTTTGGTAGGGTCTCACTCTGGTCCAGGCTGACCTGGAATTAACTATGTAGTCTCAGGGTGGCCTCGAACTATTGGCAATCCTCCTACCTCTGCCTCCCGAGTGCTGGGATTAAAGGCATGTGCCACCACGCCCAGCAAATAAAATATTTTTTAAAAAGACTTGTGGCTAAAAGAAGTGATCCTCTGTTATGGGGGAAACCAATAGCGCTATAATTGGACTGGAGGCCCTCTCCATGGTAGAGAATACATCCCTGCTACTGAAAACCTACAACAGGCGGTAGTCATGAGCCCTAGGGGTGTAACATCTGCTGGTGTCTGGATAAAGGTATATACTATGCACACCAAACTGCCCAGTAAGTACTCCTCTTAATGTTCACACCCATATATTAATTCTACTCTCACTTTTGGTTAGAGAAGCTTCTCTTTACAGATGGCAGTAACCTTGGGATGACTCAGAAGGCACCATGGTACTGAGAAGAAGTGACAGAAGAGTGCTCAGCACTGAAATATCTCTATCACATCTTTCAAGGTTCAGGGTCCCTTGCAGAAGAGGGGCAGAAAGAATGTAAGAGCCAAAGGAAGAGTAGGACTCCTTACAACATGCTCTTCCAGACACAAAATGGCCTGGATATCCATGACCTCACAGTGCCTGACACTACCTACACAATACCATCATAATAGGTGGAAAAGATCATGACATCAAAATAAAAGAGAGACTGATTGAAGCCGGGCGTGGTGGCGCATGCCTTTAATCCCAGCACTCGGGAGGCAGAGGTAGGAGGATTGCCAAGAGTTCGAGGCCATCCTCAGACTACATAGTTAATTCCAGATCAGCCTGGACTAGAGTGAAACCCTACCTCGAAAAACCAAAAAAAAAAAAAAAAAAAAAGAGAGAGAGACTGATTGAGAAAGGGAGGGCATATGATGGAGAGTGGAGTTTCAAAGGGGAAAGTGGGGGAAACAGGGATTTACCATGGGTTATGTCTACAACTATGGAAGTTGTCAATAAAAAAAATTAAAGAAAAAAAGAAAAAAAAAGAAGTGATCCTCATTCCACCTAGCTGTGAGGATGGGGAGACAGGCTTGGGTACTGAGTGTTGCTGAGCCATCCATCTTGGAGTGACTGGTGAAGCTTATGCTACAGGCCTTAGGTGTTCCATACACATTAACAGATTATAGACTTAATATACTAAATATAGCCTAATTTTATGTGGGATGAGCATATGAACACATTTATTAATATGAGCAAATTATAGAATTGAAAAGTGAATTATAGTAGTTATTTTAAAATTCATTAATGAGTGCACAGTAGATTACAGAACTCTAGGCAGCCCAAGGCCCATCGGGGTTTAGAGTTCAGTTCAATGCAAACCTGGACTTGGGAGATCTCTGGATCCCTGAGATCCTAAATTTGTCCTATAATTGATGAGAAGAAGTCCTCAGTTCTGACCAGGGGTGAAGGAGGACCTTAGCTACAAAAGTATCCTATTTGGGCTGGACAGATGGCTCAGCAGTTAAGGCACTCGCTTAACTCCCCAGTACCCATGTAAAGCCAGATGTACAAGGTGGAGCATACATCTGGAGTTCATTTACAGTGGCTGGAGGCCCTGGTGTGCCCATTCTCTCTCTCTTCCTCTCCCCCCCCCTCTCTCTCTCTGAAATGAATAAATAAATAAGTCCCCTGTTTGAGCCCCTGCACAAAAGGCTCGTGCTGAAGATCCTCTTCAGCTATGCGGTTGTGTGTGTGTGCATGTATGTGTGTGTGTTGTTTTTCGAGGTAGGGTCTCACTCACTCTAGTCCAGGCTGACCTGGAATTCACTCTGTATTCTCAGGGTGACCTCAAACTCACAGTGATCCTCCTACCCCTGCCTCCCAAGTGCTGGGATTAAAGATGTGCACCACCATGTCCAGTTTATGTGGTAGTTTGAATGGATGGTCCCCAACATAATCAGCCACCTGGCTGGACGAGGTGTCACTGGATGCATCTTAGGGTCCAGCCCTAAGGTGTGGTGGTGGATTTGAAATTTCAGTCTAAAGACATGCAAAGTGCTTGAGTTTTGCCTGGAGTCCTGTAGCGTGCTTGCTGGCTTTTTGGTGGTGTTTTTTTCTGCTTGTAATGGTCCAAAATTGTTGAAGAAAGACCCCAGAGTCAAATAGTATGTAAAAGCATGGAGCATTTATTCTGCAGAATTAACCAGCATGCTGGAGTCAACCACTTGTACAAAATGGCAACAACCCGAGGAGCTCGCAGGCTCCCTTTAAAGCACAGCTAAAGGAATTTTGGCGGGCTTTTATTCTTTTAACATGATTGGCTAATTTGAACAGTAACTGTACTTGTTTTTTTTTTTTTTTTTTTTTTTTTTTTTTTTTTTTTTTTTTTTGATTGGTCTTAAGGTTTTGGCAGCCAGGTCTAGGGGAATTTCAGGCAGAGGAGATAACCTCCTAATGTGATTGGCTAAGCAAGCAGCAGTTAGGTTTGTACATTCGCAGCCCCCAGAGCTCGCCCATCCTGGAAATTGAAACTTTGGCCTAGTCAGGGCAGCACCTTATTGAGGCCTGTCATGGCGTCAGTTTGGTCCCTTCATTCCCCCCTTGAGTTTGGTTCCATCTCAAATCTTTGAGATGAATCTAAAGGTTGGTATTGTTCTCTCTGAACCATTAATTGTACTAAGTGATCCTTAACAAACTTGACCAAAGCATTAATAATACAGGGTCCACAAGTGAGGGCAAGCAACAAAAGGATAAGGGGACCTGCTAGGGCAGAAATTAAAGTTGTTAGCTGGGAGACCAGTTAAACATAGATTTGTACCAGCTTTGAGATTGTTTTTTATAACACCAGAATGGTTAACATAGAAACAACATTTTGTTTTCCTTTAAAGCAACACAGAGACCACCTCGTTGTAGGAATAGTAGGTCCAAATCTTGTCTGTTTAAGAACCAGTGGTGCAGGATGTGGGGTATGCATTTACATAAGGGGTACACTTGGCTCTTAACAAGGCAAAGGGAAGGAGTTCCATCTGGCCTTTGCCGGACTCTAGGGTTAATTTAGTTAAAGTCTCCTTTATTTTTTTTTAATTTGTCCTGAACTTTAGGGGTTATAGACGCAATGTAATTTTTAATTGATCACCAACGTTTTGGTCAATTCCCTAGTGATTTCTGACATACAGGCAGGCCCATTATCTGATCCTATCTTTAGGGGCAACCCATAGCTGGGAATTATCTCTAACAATTCCTTAACTATTATATGGGTTGTCACAGACTTGGTAGGGAAAGCTATTTATCTTGAAAAGGTATCAACATCAACAAGTAAATATTTATATCTATATCGACCTGCCTTTACATCTGTGAAACCAGCTTCCCAATATCTACCTGGCTCTGTTCCCTTTTTTCTTTCGCCCCTATTGGTGGTATGCTACCAGAGAAGGCATTTGCTTGTTAGCGGGCCTGACAGTGGGTGATCGTGTCTTTGATGGCTGAGTCCGTACCTGGGAAGAAAATCTCTTCCTTATTAGCTCCGCTAGCTTGTTGTTGCCTAAGTGAGTTTCTTCATGTAGTTGTTTAGCCAGTCTCTGCCCTAGGGCTTGGGGCAGCAACAGTCATCCATTCTTCAGTTGGTACCATCCTTGTGGGGTTTGTTCTTTTATCAGATGAGAGGTGAGCTATAGATCTTGTTCCATGTATGTTGGTCTCTCAGGAAGAGTGAGTGCTGGGAGGGTGTCCAGACAATCTGACCAATGCCAAGAGGCAGCACTCTACTGCTGGGTTTGTCAGTCTGTTCCCTCTTGCCTTTGTGGTCTCCCCTTTCAGATGACCTTTTGCCATTAATAGCCTTTGTCCCTGGTAGATGGACATGAGCCGTGGCAAAGGCATAAGGCTATCTGTGTAGATATTCTCTGTCTTGTCTTTTCCCAATATCAGAGCCTTGCTCAGTGCTATCAGTTCAGCTTTCTGAGCTAATGTACCCTTGAAGCAGGGCTTCAGCCCACAGGATTTCTTACAAAGTCACCATAGCCACCCCTGCATACCTGATTCCATCCACCACGACAAAGCTGCTCTCATCAGAATACATCATCAGATCAGGGTCCAGCTAAGTCACATCTGTCAGGTCTGGGCAGAGCCCATGGAAGGTGATGGTGATTTCTAGGCAGTCATGCAGAGGAATTGATGCCTTATCCATCTCAGGTAGCAGGGAGGCTGGATTCAAAGCCGCAGTTTGGCAAAACTGTATCCTTGGTTGTTCTAAGAGCAAGGCCTGATAGTGGGGTACGTGGGAGTTGGAGAGCCATCAGTTGGGAGGGCTTTTTAGAAGAGCCTCTATCACATGCAGGGCTGTAATTGATAAAGTCTGTCCCAAGGTTAGTTTGTCTGTGTTCTTTGTCAGAATAGCAACAGCTGCAATAGCCTGGATGCAAGGGGGCCAACCGGTGGCTACTGGGTCTAACTTCTTAGACAAATAGGACACTGGGTGATGTCATGGCCCCAGTGTCTGGGTTAGGATGCCCCTGGCTGTCCCCTTCTCTTCATCCATGTACAAGTGGAAGGGTTTTGTTAAGTCTGGAAGTGCCAGGGCAGTTTTTTGGAATGTTTGTTTCTCATTTTCAGTCCAATTAAAATCTTTTTTCTTGACCTCTAGTGGCCTTATATAGAGGCTTGGCTAATTCAGCAAACCTTGGAATCCAAATTCTGTATTACCCCACAGTTTCAAGGAATTCTCAGATTTGTCTGTTAGTCTGAGGCATGGGGATCTGAGTGATGGCCTGAATTCTAGAGGCCGACAGCATCCTCTTACCTCCTTGGAGTTCGTATCCCAAGTAGGTTGTCTTACACACGCACAGCCGAGCCTTACTGGCTGACACAGGATAGCCCAGATGTTGTAAGGTGTCCAGGAGATGCTCTGTGGCAGTGAGACATTCTTCCTCTGTTTCTGTGGCTAGGAGGTCATCCATGTACTGCAGGAGTATTGCCTCAGGCGTCTTGTTGAGGAAAAACCTGCAAATCCTTACTGAGAGTCTCATCAAAGAGAGTAGGGGAATTTTAAAATCCCTGTGGAAGTCTAGCCCAGGTCAATTGCCCATTGGTGCCTCATTCCATATCTGTCCACTCAAAGGCAAAAATCCTTTCACCAATGGGATGTTAAAGAAAGCGTCCTTTAGGTCCAGCACAGTATATGTCTTTCAGGTGGAATCATTCTGAGCAAAGTATAAGGGCTGTCTCGCAGGGCCTTGTGCCTTCTGGAAGGTAGCCACCATAACCTTAGTCTTTTTCTTAGCCTGTCCTTTTTTTTTTTTTTTTTTTTTTTTTGGTTTTTCAAGGTAGGGTCTCACTCTGGCCCAGGCTGACCTGGAATTAACTATGTAGTCTCAGGGTGGCCTCGAACTCTCGGCAATCCTCCTACCTCTGCCTCCCGAGTGCTGGGATTAAAGGCGTGTGCCACCATGCCCAGCCTAGCCTATCTATCTTTAGAGTGTCTTCATTATTATATACCCTGGTAGTAACATCTATTAACTCTGAAAGAAGTTTCCTCTTAAAGCCTTTTATCTTCTGAACTCCTTTTTAATATCTGGTATGGACAGAGTTACAAAAGAAATGTTAATAGTTCGCCTATTCTCAGGGGCTTCAGGATCTATGGAGGGGGGAGGAGTATGTCCTACATGCTTCCTGCAGCCTTTTTAGGAAGGAGTTTAGGGGGAACTCTTTGGGCCCTTTACCCACCTTAGACAAACTTGTAGGGCACCGAGCAAGCAGCTGCCTGGAGACCACCCATCAAAGTCCGGTGAAAGAGGTTAAGGAACGCCCTATCTTCAGGGGTGTTGGGATTCCAGTCCAGTTGTGTGGAAAGGAAAACCTTGTAATAACGTTAGGTTCTCCATGAGGCAGTCATCAGCTCCCAACACTAGTTTCGGCTTCCCTTCAGATTTTTTCATGTTCCTCTGTGGTGAAGAGCATCTGAAAGAGTTGTTAACAGTCCTCCCATGTGGGCTGATGGGTGTAGAAGACTGTCTCGAAAAGGGTTATCAGAGAACCTGTTTAAAATTAGATTTAGGTGTAGGCCGGGAGTGGTGGCGCACGCCTTTAATCCCAGCACTTGGGAGGCAGAGGTAGGAGGATCGCTATGAGTTCAAGGCCACCTTGAGACTACATAGTTAATTCCAGGACAGCCTGGGCCAGAGTGAAACCCTGCCTCGAAAAACGAAAAATCAAAAAAAAAAAAATTAGATTTAGGTTTAGCAATAAGAATGGGGCTGCTGGGGCATCGGACCTAGATTTTTAGGCTTCCCAGATAAGCACCTTAACTGTTAAACAATCATTTATTTGATGTCTTTTTCTTAACTTATTTATTTGCAAGCAGAGACAGAGAGAAAGTCAGTCATTCATTCCTGCAAAAGATGGTTAATTTTCAAGGCCATACTGTTAAACCCAGATTGTCTGCCAGGTGTCTAAAATCTTTGAAGTGTGACTGGACTAGGTCCAGTGGGGTGGAGCTTGCCACCTGTCTCAGGGTGTCTTACAAGAAACTAAAAAAAAAAAAAAGACATAAACACACAGACACAGAAACAAATTCCCCAGGGAGTGAAAAAGAAACCAAAACAATGCAGACAGCGACCAATCCCGTAAACAGGCTCTGCCAGATGGGCACACGACCCATCAGTATTTACTAAAACCAGACTGGGGCTCTCCACCAGACAGCGGCCTATCCCGTAAACAGGCTCCGCCAGATGGGCAGTATTTACTGGAGCTCTCCGGCTCCACGATACAGCGGCCTATCCCATAAACGGACTCCACCAGATGGGTGCGACCTGTCAGTATTTACCAAAACCAGAGTCAGACAGTGGCCTATTCTGTAAACGGGCTCTGCCAGAAGGGGGTCCAAGCATCCTTGGAACTTCCCTAGCCCTGAGGTAATTTGTGTCTCATCAGCCTTACCTCTGTGGGCCTCCAGATTGTGTCCAGACACCAGATTTACCGGAGAAACAAGGAACAGAGACACACAACACAGAGGAGTGCCCCCACTCACCAATCAGCAGAGAAACAATAGTTCCCCCAGAAAACGCTCCACTATTGAGTCTGGGGGGGGTTCCCCAGTGATCCCTGACGAGCCCCCAAATGTAATGGTCCGGAAATCGCTGAAGAAAGACCCCAGAGTCAAACAGTATGTAAAAGCATGGAGCATTTATTCTGCAAAATTAGCCAGCATGCTGGAGTCAACCACTTGTACAAAATGGCAACAACCCGAGGAGCTCGCAGGCTCCCTTTTAAGCACAGCTAAAGGAATTTTGGCAGGCTTTTAGTCTTTTAACATGATTGGCTAATTTGAACAGTAACTGTACTTGTTTTTTTTTTTTTTTTTTTTGATTGGTCTTAAGGTTTTGGCAGCCAGGTCTAGGGGAATTTGAGGCAGAGGAGATAAACTCCTAACGTGATTGGCTAAGCAAGTAGCAGTTACATTTGTACATATCTGCCCCCAGAGCTCACCTATCCTGGAAATTGAAACTTTGGCCTAGTCAGGGCAGCACCTTACTGAGGCCTGTCATGGCGTCAGTTTGGTCCCTTCACTCACTCTACTCGGGCCTGTGAAAGTGGGCCAGCTTCTTCTGCCATTATGGAACTTCCCTTGGATCTGTAATTTTCAAATAAATCTCTTCCTCCACAACTGTGCCTGGTCTGGAAGTTCATCTCAGAGACCTGAAGCTGTCTGCTGCTACAAGCTAGAAACAGACGCCCAGGCTCTAAAGACTTGCAGTGGCTTAGGTGAGAATGGTTATAGAGTGGGGAGGGCCTGCCACCACACATAAGCAATCTCAGTTCCTGCACCCCTACCCCTGTTGTAGTGGGGGGAGGGGCTCCAGGTTGCCTAGCAACCGTGTCAACAAGCCGAGAGAGTCTAGTCTGAGGCATATTTTCCTACAGAGAAGGCAAAAAGTATGTGGGTGTGAGGCCAGGGTTGAGGGAGGCCTGGTTGCTGAGTTGATCAATGGGTTAAAGTGGGGGTGAGATATGGAAGAGAGTTTAATCTTGGCTCTACCTCCAGCCCACAGGGAGCCAGGAGCTTACTAGAGGCCCAGGAGGAAAAAATAATGGGGTTGGAGCTGAAACTGTGTAGGTCATTACTCCTTTGTCATCCCCTAGGCTCATCCCCACATCTCTGCCCATCAAAGATGGGCCAGAAGGATGGAGGTTGAACCTCACTGTGCATACATGTGCACCCCTACAGAGACCTTGACACACACATAGTTACAAAGACCCCCACATACACATGCATACCCACATGGATATGTGCAGATACACACTTCACAGAACTGGGTCCTCTACCCAGATTATCATGAAGTGCTACATCTTCCACCTCAGTCTAACCAAAGGGTCCTGGGATCATCCTGAGCAGGACAGACCAGACCAGTTCCTGGGAGTCCAGTAGAGCGTAAGTGGGGCTGTGAGGAGGAATGACAGGTGACCACAGACATGGGGGCCTTAGACCACAGCACCCAGCTCAGTCCATGTGGTCTCCAGTCCTGACTAAAACCTGAGATCTACTCAGCCTAAAGCATTTTCTCTGTTGAATCAAAAGAGCCCTTAAGACAGGGAGGTCTATTCCTAAAATTCTTGAGTGGATCAGGAAGTCCTGACCTACTGCATGTATGAGCAGACTCCACCATCGCAGGAAAGGCACGGAGGCCACAGGTGCAACACGTAAAGCGGGGACTGGAGCCACAGTGGGCCCCTAACCCTATCTAGCGGGGCGTCCTCTTCCCTCTGCAGCCCGAATATGCCTCCACCTGGCTCGAAGGGCCCACATGCTCCACCTGGCTCGAAGGGCCCACGGGAGAAGACCGAGAAGACCGGGAAGAATGTGTCGGGAGCCAGCCAGAGTGAAAAGTGCAAGAAGGGAGAGCAGGCAAAGGAGCCCCTGAGGCCAGGTTGGGTCCTGTCACAGGAAAGTTTGGCAGCGCTGCTCCCCATGCAGCGCCGCCGCCACCTGCTCTTCTGTGATCTGCTCGAGGACGCGGGAGCGGCTGCCTCCATCTTCACACGCGACTCGGTGGAGCTGCCCTACTCCATGCCGGACCCGCTCAACTGGACCCAGACGCTTGAGCTGCCAGCAGAGCGCCAGAACCGGCTCCTGGGCGTCCTCAAGGCAGCAGAGGCCCGCGCCCGAGTGCGCGCCCTGCGGCTGCGTTATACCCGCATGCGGGTGGGCAGAGGGCAGAGTAGGGGCGGGACACGGCCACAAGGGTGGACTGGAGGGCTAGATGACCGGGCACCGCTGGCGCGCTCTCAAGCGTTAGTCAGCCAGCTGCGACCCCTAGGCAGAGGAGATCGCGCTCCTGATCCGGCGGCAGGGCTCCGCGCGCGCCGCCATCCGGCTGGAGCTGTTCTTGCCACCGCACCTGAAGCCTACGAAGATCCAAGACCCCCTGGACCGACAAGAGGTGCCGGGCTACCCAGAGACGGGTGGGAGGGCCCCGCGCCTCGTCACACACCGGCCCCAGCCCCTCTCCCCGCAGCGGAGGCGCGTGGAGACTATCCTGGAGGAGGCAGTGGATGGCAGCAGCTTCCGGCGATGACCGCGACCCAGCCTTGCAGCGGCACCCCCACCCTCACACATAAACTTCTTTTCCGAAGGTTGGTCTTTCCCTCGTTTTCCCTTGGGCCCCCGCAGGGAAGGGAAAAGAATGGAAACTGCCTCTCCCACAGCCAGTCATAGACATCTTGGCACGTCAGAGGGATTCTCCCAACAAAGTAAGGAGATGGGGGTGGTTATCAAGTAATGGCACAAGGACACCCTATCTCCTAACCCTGCCTGCCCCCATCAGGCAACTGGTACCTTTCCAGGCCATGGGAGGCTTCCCATGTGGAAGAGGGCCAGAAGAAGAGCCTGCAACGCCCTTGGCTCCACTTCCAGAAAGTCGGGGCTGTCTCCAAAGTTAGGGTTACCCTATCTGGGAACTGGTGTGGCATTCTGGGAGGGGAAGAAACTGAAAGACAAGGCTGGCCTTTGGAGAGTCCAGCCCTGCCCATAGGACCAAGAGACCATGGAAGGGGTGTCCACCTCCAAGGCCCCTGCGTGTTGGGGTAGAAACCCACCATCTGGTCTTCCTTTGTCATAAAAAGCCTCCTGTGCCCTCTCAGCCTACCGAACATAAAACACAAGAAGAAAGCCACTGTTCTGACCACTAAACTCTGAAACTTCTGGGTAGCTCTTCCTCTTCTCCCTACCATAGGTTTGGAGCTATGGTCTTTTGGCTCCTGTCCCTTGTCCTCCTTCCCAGCCCCCACAAAGCAGCCTACACAGAGGTAGGAGCTGCAGGGAAGCAGTCTTTGACTCTACAAGGGTACTCCCACTGTCTCTGCATGAAGCAGAGAACAGATTTTGCTTTTGGGGGAGTTTATATTTTATTTTATTCATCTATTAGAAATAGAGAGGGAGAGAGAGAAAGAGAGAGAGAATGGGCATGCCAGGGCCTCTAACCACTGCAAACAAACTCCAAATGCATGCACCATCATGTGCATCTTGCTTATGTGGGATCTGGAGAATCAAACCTGGGTCCTTAGGCTTTGCAGGCAAGTGCCTTAACCATTAGGCCATCTCTCCAGCCTGAGAACAGATTTTGAAGGAGAGGCAGAGGTCAGAGCTGAGGTCCAGATGGAATACTGCTGCTCACTGAAGATCAGTCCTTGGCCACTCTGTTTCTTCACCAGATCTCCCCACCACCACCACCACACACACACACTTTTTGCCCTGTTGCTGCTCTGGACCTTGATCCATGCCCAGACTGTAGAGCTCACAAGTCAGCAGCAGCTCCCAGGATGGGGGGAGAGAGGATTCTGGCAAGGGGTAGAAGAAGAGGGGCAAAGGATAAGGTTAGCTTGGGCAGAGGTGTGCAGTGGAAGGGGAGTAGTGATAATGCACAACCAGATGTAGATCTCTTTCTTTGTTGGAAAGAAGACAGGATGACAGCCAAAACTTTGATCCTCTGGCCAAGCTCTCTGAAACCTGGACCCCAAGATTTTTGTCTTTTGGAAACTTGCTGAGTGGCTAGAAAGACTTCATCTCAGTAAAAGTCACACATTGTATCATCACTTCTCTGACCTTGCATTTCTTTATCTTTAAAATGATGGCCACAGGGCTGCTCAAGGATCTCTACAGTGTCCCACACAGAGAGTGCACCGTAAGGGCAGAGGGCTGAAGACAAACCCCATCACCCTGGGAAAGACAGCAAGATAATAGTCTGAGACAGCTATGTACCAGGTGTTGGGCCAGCTCAGGGCACCTCTTGATCTCCACACCACACTAAGGAGGGACTGTTGCTGTAAAGGAGGCTATGGAAGGAAAGGATGCCTCTGTCTGCAGAAAACCCTTAGAGGGGAGCTAAGGCTTTGGACAGGCTCAATACATTGGGGCCTATGAGGAGTTGAGGTCTCCTGATCTGGAACAGAGGATCCTGGGTTCAAGTTCCATCTCCACCAGCATCAAATGCCCAGTTATCCTCGTCGTCTTCCTGGATTTAGTGTTCTGTACCAAGAGGCAGATGCTAACAGAGTGGAAAGCAGACATGAGGTGGCAGAAGACAAGGTCATGGGTGTATAAAATGACTGATGGGGGAAGTGAACTGACCTCCATCCACAGACAGTTGCCAGAACCCACATTTCCCCAAAGTTGCAATAGATCACACCAAACACTGCGGAATCAGCCATGTTGTATGGCATCCACCAAATGCTGGCCAGTTTCTGCTGGGCCTCCCTGCGCTGACCTGTACCTGCTACTCAGGACTGTTATCTAGACTAAAGCAACTGCCTCCTGTGTAGATGGGCTTCCCAGCCTTTGCCCTGCTTTGATGGCCCACCAGTGTGGAAGCAAAATGATTCTGTGGTCAAGTTGTCAAACTCCTTAGCACACAGCACTGCATGCAGCCTGGTAGCCTTAGGCCCCCACCCTCTGCTTTCTACTCAGCCAGATCCCCTGAGCATTACTGCAACGCTCTGACCTCTTCACCTCTTACCTTGTCCATTTCTTGTCTGCTCCCCCCCCCATACACCCTGGCTCCCTGTAGTCAACTCCAAGCTGGTGTTTCTGGTAGATACAGGGGGCTCCAGTAGGCTTGCCTAATGAATGAAGAGCATATGAAGTCTCCACTTTGCATCTCTGACTTGCCTATGCTAAAATACCACTTGTGCAGCTATAATGCATTTTGTGAAGATGATCCCAATACTTGAACTAACCAGGCCTGTGCTTGGGACGACAGGAGCCACATGGCCCGGGAGAACACAGATACTGTGGAAAATGTTTAGAGCAGGATCAGGGCCTCTGGACACTGGCCCAGAGAATCTTGAGATAACGAACTAACTCACCTCTGCACCCAATCATAAGGGACCAGAAGAGTTGGCCAAAGGGCAGGGCATTCGCTGCAAAGACTATCTTGGAGCAACTTAAGGAAGCAATCAGCCCCACAGACATTTGGGGGCACTGGATGTAAGAACCTGAAGTCCCAGTGCAGCTCAGGAACCTCCCTCTTGCCTTGAGAAGACCGCAGAGCAGGGTGACTGGCTCTTGACCCCACCTTACAGACCAGGTTCAGATAGGTGAGGGGTCGGCCAGACAGGGCAGTATCAGTCATTCCCAGAGGCCTCTTCTTGCCCAGGCAGGCCAATTAACGCAGGGGACTTGTCGTTTGTGCCCCACACAGAAGTACCGCATGAATGGAAAAGCTGGGCAGACCAGAGCGGGTCGCCAGCTCAGGCCACTGTTTGAGCGCCTCACCCCACTCCCCGCCCCCTGGCCACCGCACGCCACCTCGGGACGACGCGTAGTCGGCGGATGGAGTGCGGGGCGGGGCGGGCGAGCGCTGGAGCTTAAGGAAGTCCCGGCCCCTAGCTTTGGGGAAGTACAGCCGAGGCGCCTGCGCACTGCGCCAGCGCCCCCTCCCCGGCGACCAGTGGGACCTCAGAGTGCGCGGGCGGTGGTGTCGCGGGAACGCGGCGGTGAGTGTGCGCGCAGCACTGGTCCGCGGAGGTGCAGGAACGCAGCGGTGAGTGCGCGCGATCACCAGCTCCGCTTAGGGACTTAGGCGGCTGGTACACGTGGACCTGGGCCGCGGTGGGACCCGAGTCTGGCCCCAGCCCGTGGGGGAGGGGGCGCTGCAGCAAGGTTCCCCTTTTTCTGCAGCTTAGAGCCTTAGGAAGTGATTGCTCAAAGGTGGGGGCCGGAAGAACCCAGGTTTCCGCGTCTCCTGCCCCGCCAGCCTGGAGGGGAGGGGCCAGGCGGGACACCCTGTCTGCCATCGCTTGGCCTTAGGGTTGGATCGGGCTGCCACTCGGTCCCTCGAGCCATAGGAGAGACGCTTCCCTTGGCCCAGCATAAGGAGGATCCGCGCGCCCTACTTCCTCCCGAACGCCCAGGAGTACCCCCTGCCGTCTGACTGAGTCCCTACTGCTGCCGAGCACACCCCTTTGGGTAGCCAGGGTGGGGCCTAGACCTAGCCTCGCCCACCCGCCCCCATCCGCCTTTGGGCCACTGGTGAGTGGGGCACCGTGGTGAGTTCTTGAAAGAAGGGGTGGGGGCCTAAGAGTCTAGGAGAAGGGCCTCAAAGTAAAGACAAGCCTTCCAGAAGATCCCACCAGCAAAGAGCGGGAAGTGGGTGGAGTGCTATCCCACAGGTGGGTTTGGGCAGCCTGGGTCAAGGCCGGGAGGCCTGGCCTGCCTCTGAGGGCCTGCTGGAGCACTGACTGTATAGGGTGGAAATGGGAATGAAGCCCCTCTGTCAACCTCCTTCCAAAGGTTATGACTTTTTTATTTTCTGGGACTGTCACATTTCTTACTCTTTTTGGGGGCTGAGCAGCCTTGGAAGTTCTTTTTCCTTCTGTGGGGCAGGACAGCAGCCATTTCCCAGGGAGTTTCTGTCCCTGGAGACCAGATTTGCTGCCTGTCTGGCCTCTCCCAGCCCAGACTTGGGGACAGAGGCTAGAGAAGCGGTAGGCCCCCTAAGACCAGGATGAGGGATAGGAATACTCTAATTCAAACCCTGTGACTCCCCTCTAGAGAGAAGGAAGGCAGCCCAGACTACTGTAGATGTTCCCTACTGGCTGAAAAGGGAGCCAGGACCAGAGGCTGCAGCTAGGAAATGGAAGAGTCTCCAACCTCTGTACATAGGTGCCACACCCCAGCCTGTCCCCCTGTTTAGTCGGCTGAATAGAGATGGAGCCTCCAAGGGACGGTAGACAGGGCTGGGGTGTGGAGAGGACATGCATTCTGAGGAGCTTCCAGACCTCAGGCTGCCACGCCCCTTCCTTTCCCTAGAAGCTCACCCCCAGGGAAGTCCAGCCAGCCTACTTCTGTGTCCCCATTTGCTTGCTGGGAGATTGGGGTACTCTTATCTCAAGAAGCTAAGCAGGTGGTGAGGGAAGGGCTGAGGCCCCACTGGTGCCCTTCATGTACAGAGCTTGGACACTGGCCCTTCTCATCACCCACAGAGTTCTGGGAGGCCTGACGGACACTGTCTTGGGCAGAAATAGGATTTAAAGGCCTCTGCTGGGGAAAGGGCAACATCAGGGTAGACATTAAATAAGAAAGTCAAGTGGGACTTTCCCTGAGCCCCAGAGTGCTGAGAGGGAGGAAGCTGGACAACACAGAGGGCTCAAAGCCCAGGCCTGAGGGCCCCTAACTGTACAGAGGTGGCATAGGAAGGATAGAGAGGAAAGTGTTTAAAACTCCAGAATGCTGGTTGTATTGATTGGAAGCCTTGCTCCGTTGCCCCTGGGGACACTGGGATTAGTGGTG
The DNA here is from genome assembly GCA_036365145.1 of Orientallactaga sibirica. Lineage (NCBI taxonomy): Eukaryota > Metazoa > Chordata > Mammalia > Rodentia > Dipodidae > Orientallactaga > Orientallactaga sibirica. The sequence goes on along the minus strand of JAEOAD010001557.1, from coordinate 3,036,934 downwards.
ACCTTTGAGTGGCCTGCAGGAAGTCCCCAGAACTCTGTGAAGGCATGACCCAAACACTGGGGAGGATGAACCATACTATGAACTCCCTGAAGATACCCAACTCTCCAGCTGAGCAACTGGAGCATACATACACTTCAGCTTCCTTGGATAGCACTCCTGCACTTTCTGCAGCCTGAAAGGATAGAGGGAATCCAGGATCCAGGGTGGGGGTTGGGGTGCCCAAGGCAGCTGAGGGCCAAAAATAAAGAAAACTAGTTTCTTGGGTACATGTTCCTCCCAAGTACATGCCCTGTTCATCATACCTTCAGGAAATCCTGCCCCCAGTCCCACTTAAGCAGTCAGTGCTATAGGCCTAGTCCCAGCAGTCCTCTGGGCAATAATTCTACCCACCTCCCTACTGAGTCTGGGCAGAAAGACCTAGAGGAAAAGATTAGGTCAGAATGTCTTTCACTGCCCCCACACACACACACCAGCCTGTAGCTTCAGTGCCCTTGGGGAGGGGTCAGGAGCTAGAAGCCAAGAAAGAGGAACCCATGCTTCCGGCCTCTTAGGGGCTGAGCTGAGCCGATGATGTGTTGGAACCTCCCATGGAGGCCTCATCTGGTGCCCAGCTGAAGTAGCCCCCTTCTCATTGACCTGGGTGCCTCCACAGCTATGGGGGTGGGATCTGAGACAGAGCTCAGAGGAAGCCCTCTCAGAATAGATGGCATGAGCCAAGGGGTCATAGGCCCTCGGTCAGAACTCTTCCTCTCTCCCTAGACTCCCAGGCTGCTGGTGAGGGTCTAGAGCTACCACCACGGAGCCTGGGCAACCCCCTCCACTCATACATGCCCACCCCACATGAGGCTGAGAAACAGGTAAGCCACTCCCTTCCCACCTCTAAATGGGGGTTATGCTGGACACCTGAGGCCCAAGAAGTTATGCCCTTGGAGATGTAGCCAGTGGGTATATAGCTAGAAGTGTGAAGTCCAGTAAATTCTGATCGGAAAGCTGAGGCTGCCTACTCTTCCCCAGCACACAGGGCCAGAGGAGGCGGACAGGCCCCCCTCGATGTCCAGCCATGACCCAGCCCCCCCAGCAGCCCCCAGTCGCAACCCCTGCTGCTTGTGCTGGTGTTGCTGCTGCAGCTGTTCCTGGTATGTGTGTCTTGTGGGGAGCACAGCTTGCAGTGGGCAGATCCAGGGTACGTGGGTGGCCGTGGATTAGCTCATGGGCAGAGTTGGAGTACATGGGTCTAGGGGTGCATGGTTCACAGAGGCAATAATTGGGGTATGTGGGTTTGGGGGTGGCTCACAGGGAATACTGGGGTGTGTGGGCCTGGAGGTACATGATTCATGGGAGCAAAAATGGGATATGTGAGCCTGGGGACGGCTCACAGAAGGCAGAACTGGTGTACGTGGGACTAGGGAACTGGCTTAGAGGAGGCAGAACTATGCTATGTGAGCCTGAAGTGGGGTGGTTCTAGGGTGGGGAGTCAAACCTATCCCTGCTCCCCAAACCCTCTGGAGGCTTGCGGAACATCAGCTGCAAGCAGGTACTCCTGCTGCCTCATAGACCTGTCTAGGGACTACTAAATCCTGTTGGCCTGGGCTTTGTGTAGCTTAGCATATTCCAACACTAGACACTGAGCTACATGCACATGGCACCCATACAATTATCACATACCTGTTGATACCACTGTGAGATACCCAGTCTCCAGGCTTTGTTCAGTGGGGCACATTTAAGCAGAGATTCAGACGAGGGAACAGCCCTGGGCAGAAAGGTCCTTGGGTCTTGGGATATCTATGCAGGAGTAGCCTCCAGGTGGCAACAGGGTTTCTCAGGAATGGAAAAAGCTGATAGTTTTCTGCCTTTGCAGAAGACCTGTCTACACAGGATTAGGGACCCAAAGTGGAGTCTGCTGAATATCAAGCCACTAAAGCATGTATGCAGGCAAAATATAGGAGCTGAGGCATGGAGAGTTAGGGTTCACTGGACCTTGGCTATTTAGGAACAGGACGGGAGCAGGGAGCTTGTGCCATGTTGCTACTGAGGAGTCAGGCCTGGCAAAATAGCTAGCTAGGTGTGGACTGACGGGGAAAGTTCCTCTAAGAGAGGTTAGGATCAGGGCCCAGAACCAAACATACATAGATACATGAGCAGGGCTCTCACCCTGCATCAGCTGAGTCACTGGGCCTTTGGTGTGGACCTCTACGTGGCCTCTTCAAGAAAGGGGTGAGCCAGGACTAGCCTGAAGGTCCCACCCTGCAGGCCAGGAGAGAGAGCTTCACAGGGGAGTTTGAAGAGTACAATTGCTGATCAGGAAAGAGGTCATGGTGGTGACCAGAAGAGTGACCTGGACAAGCCAGTTCAGTGGGGGGCAGGAGGATATGAAGAGGATCTACTCTAGAGACTACTTGCCCAGCATGTAATGTACATGCCAAGGCCCACATGTGGCTACACTGGTATATGGAAGCCACAGCTGTACAGGACAGTGCCATCTTCCTTTGTTACCAGGAACCAAGAGCGGCGACGTGTTTGGCAAGCATCCCATGAGAGCAAGCTGCAACCCCTTCCCAGCTGTGAAGCTTGGTGAGTCTGGCTGCCATTTGTGTATGGGTGGGGACGTGTGTGTGTCTGTCTTGTCTTGGGCCTAACACGGTCTGGCCCTGATGCTTCCAGCACCCCACCAAGCCCTGAGGAGGTACAGAGTTGGGCACAGTCCTTCGACAAGCTGATGCACAGCCCTGCAGGGCGCAGTGTGTTTCGGGCATTCCTGCGCACAGAGTACAGTGAAGAGAACATGCTCTTCTGGCTGGCCTGTGAAGAACTAAAGGCAGAAGCCAACCAGCATGTAGTGGATGAGAAAGCACGACTCATCTATGAGGACTACGTGTCCATCCTGTCCCCCAAGGAGGTGCGCCTGGCTGAAGGGACAAGTGGGGGTGGCCTGGGAAGGACGCCCCCTAACCTCAGTGCCTGCCACACAGGTGAGCCTGGACTCCCGCGTGCGAGAAGGCATCAACAAGAAGATGCAAGAGCCATCTGCACACACATTTGATGATGCGCAGCTGCAGATCTACACACTCATGCACCGGGACTCTTACCCTCGCTTCCTCAGCTCCCCCACCTACCGTGCTCTGCTGCTCCGGGGGTCCCCACAGTCCTCCTCTGAGGCCTAGTCACTCACTTCCACACAGATGCTCCACTCCCATGGGCTGACTCAAGGCTCACACACCAGCACACCTGGCTGGCTAGAAGTAGGCCCAGTCCCAGTGGTAAGTGCAGTGCCCCTGGCTCTGCCCCGACCTGGCCCAGCAGGAGCTGCAGCCTCAAGGTGGGCTATATACCCCACACCAGTATGTAGCTGACCAGCCCAGTGCTCCTGCTGGGGGCCCTCCTGGGAGGTGCCTGGGAACCCCAGTCAGGTACCCAGGATAAGCCTTGTGCAAAACAGTCTCTATGCCAACAGGTTTGTAGCAGGAGACACTCTTGCTTGAGGTGTCTACACTATAGAACCTCAGAACCAGATGTGGGACCTCAGAACCAGGCTCAAGTGACAGGGGCCAACTATATTTTATATGTTCATGAACTTTAAACCTGGAAATATGCCCTTACTATATGTTTTATCAAAAAAAAAAAAAAAAAGCATTCACATTGATCTCTATTCCTCCACATGCCAAAACCAGGGTGCAATATTCTTGGGTCCTTTTTTTTTCTCTTCTGAGGTAGGGTCTCACTCTAGCCCAGGCTGACCTTGAACTCACTCTGTAGTTCCAGACTGGCCTGACAGTAAATTCACAGTGATCCTCCTACTTCTGCCTCTGGAGTGCTGGGATTAAAGGCGTGTGCCACCACGCCTGGCTTTTTGATCTTTTTAAAACAGAAACATCTATTTATCACACATTTGGGGTAGGGATTAAAGAAGAGAACCATCCAGACTCTGACCTATACCCTGTCCCACAGTAGTAGGCCCTGCCAAAGGTTTGAGCTCTAGGATCTGGCCTCAACCCTGAAAGATCAGTACCCTTCAAAGGGTTGAGATGCAACTAGAGATTTTTCCAGGTCCTTGTGGACTTGAACTGTCTCCAGCTGAGACAGGGCTAATGGTATTGCCTTTTCAAAGGTGATAGGCATCTTATCTTCATCTTTCAGGCCCTATGGTAGGTGTCAACTGTTTGCTATTACATCCCCCCCAAGTTTTTGGGAACTTATTGAATCAACTCCTAGCCCTGAAACTCCCATCTCCATGGATGAACAGAATGGAGGATGCAACAAGTCATCCTGAAAGGTCCCTGGACTGCCATCCCTTGTGAAGGTGGGTAGATGCTGGCTAGGATCCTGGTCTAACAGGCCAGGGAGCCTCCCTATCTGTCCACACAGCCAGCATGGTTGGGCCTACGAACATGGTGTGCATGTGTAGAGCATGCACAGGTAATGCTACTAGAGTCCTAGAATCACATGTACAGGTGATCACTCCAAGGGTAGGCCCAGTTCCTGTCTGTAGCACTGCTCCATCAAGTGTCGCCTGACCCCAGAAAGAGGTGTCCACAGCAGCATAGGGGCAGGATCCAGCTGAAACATGTGTACACAAGGAAGGCAAGATGGCAAAACAAAACATTTAATTTCTTGGGGCAAAGGGCAGAAAGGTGCACACCAAGAAGGCAGGCTGAGGCAGGGCATGCCACCCTCTATGGATCTCCAAAGAAGCAGTGTCCATCAATACAGACAGGGCAAAGCTAGGCATGGCAAGGACTATGGTACATCAGCATGAGTGCTCAGCAGAACTGCAAGGCAAGAAGATATGTAGCCCCATATGACCCCACCCCCCAGAACAGGTAGAACAGGCTCACCCCGGCTGGGAGCTCCATCCCAGAGACTCTCAAGAAGTTGGTTAGGCATAGTGGTCCCTGGCTGATACCTCAGAGCCATTAACATGGGTTAAGATGACCCACCTACCTTCCAGCGGTTCCCACACTCATTGCAGACAACGTAAGTGGTCATGGGCTCATCAGAACTACGGGTCTGGACCTGCAGAACAGGTAGCCAACTCCTAGGTTCTGCTGCAGAAGAGTAGCCCTTACCTAGGTAGTGCTGGCCTTGTAGCCATTGGCCCCCATGGATGACAATTTGAGACTGGTCCCAGTGAACCCAACCTTCTAGAGCTAAGCTGATGTAGAAGGTAGGTCACTGTAGCACAGACTTGAAGGGCCAAGGTCAGCAGAACCCAGAATGCTGAAGGCAAGGAGATTCCCAACAGGAGAGATTCCATGATGGAGGGATCAGCAGTGATCTCACTGGCCATGCCCACTTTCTGGAAGCTCCAAGGACAAACCTCAATCACAGGGCTAGTCCTGGTGGATAGCAGGGACTGAGGAAGATGGTTTCCACAGACCACCTTAACACACCTCTTCCCAAGTCCCCAACATCTCTTGGGGTCCATGTGGTCTCCCTAAAACACCTTAGAATCCACCTCCACAGGAGACTGAAGTTCTACAGCTACTGCCAGGCAACATGCCATACTCCTGATCCTCCATGCTTGGCAGGGCCAGTCCACTCAGCCTTGGCATACAGCTTGGGCTCTAAGGAAGGTGAGCATGCCCTAAAGCCCCCACCTGTGTGTAGGTGCAGTTCTTCTTCCTGCACTTGCTGCAAGTAAACAGGTCAGTCTGCGTGCCTCCTGTGCGGCCCATCTGGTGCTCACGTATGGCCTCCTTGGTCATGGCTTTGCGGATCTCCTTCAGTTCATCACTGGCCATCTCCTGAGGCAGGAACCAAGTGCTCAGCCTGCAGCTCTGCTGAAGCAATCCCCACTCAGCCCTCCAGTGGGCTCCTCACCTCTGACGTCATCACAGCAATCTGCTGGGGTGTAATGGCGCCACACAGCACGTTCCGCCGCAAGCCAGGGTTTTTGGCATCTTTGAGGTTGGAGATGCGGCTTCGGACACGGTTCTTGTATTTCATGTCAGTGTTTCCCACATCCCGAAAGATGCGTGCAGGTATTTAAGGACCCATTTGAGGCTTCCGAACTCCACCCACCCTGCCGGGGGCCGGGTGGGGCATGTTCTACCCAGCCACACGGGGATCAATTCACCCACCCAGGATGCCCTGCAATGCACTGTTCCTGTTTGAGACCCAGGTCTCCTGCCAGCAGGCAGACACAGCCCCTCAAACTGTCCAGGGAGGACCCTCCTGAAGCAAAGTCATTCACTAGCCCAAGAAAACACATGGGACCACTCCGAGCACTGGGCAGTCCATCAGTAGTGTCTAAGCAGGCACCAGAGGAGCCAACCCCAGTGGCTTATAGACCACCAAAAGCCCCTGGCACCATATACCCTGAACAAAGGATATATTCCTCGATCTGAACCGACAGATGCTCACAATCCGCACCGAAGGCCACATGGTCGTCTGCAAGAGGGAATCCTCACTAGCCGTCCCCACTTGCTTTTTTGCCTGCCACCCCTCTGTCTACATAGCACCCTAACAGCTAGAGGGGATGCATCCCTGAAGAACACTGCCCAAGATCCAGATGCTCTGGTAATCCCAAAGACCCCTGCCTCCTCCCAGAACCACAGTAGGCTGAGACACAGGTCTGTCCCTCTGGTGGCAGCCTCTGAAACAGGAAGAGGCCAGGCCACCCTGTGAATCTGGGCACATGTTAAGACCCAAAACCTGCTACACTCACGGTCCGTTTGCAGGGCTGAAGCCAGCATCTCACGGCACTTATTGCGCACAGCATCACAGGTAATAGGCACTGGAGGAAACGTGGTGATCCTTAAGATGGATGGGGTCCTAGGTGGGTCTGGCTTCTTGCGGCTAGAGAGACAAGGCCTGTTGGGCTTTGATTCAAGACTGCAGGTAGTCTCCAGAAAAACAGTTGTTGGCACCATCCCCACCTCCAAAGGCTTGCTCTTTCTTGACAGACCCTGGCGAGGCCCATGACTTCACCAACCTTTATTCCAGCCTAGCATGCCATGTGTTCTGCCTCACTGGCCAGAGGAAAACACAGCTCATAAGGTCTCCAGTGGGTCAGCTCACTCCCCAAGGAAGAGGATGCCAGATCCTTCCCCGGAACTGTCTGGGCAGAACCCCTAGTAGTCAAAACGGGCTAAACATTCCTACCACCTCCAAGGTACCTGTCTTCTAAAAGGCCAGGGACACTCTGAACATCTACTAAATGCACTCAGAGCCCGGCAGAGACTCTAGTTGCCTGGGGATAAAGACAAGGTGAGGGTCGCCCAAGACCACGTGTTGATGTCACATTAAAATGGGGCAAGGATCTGGCTATATTGACTAGGTCCTCCCTCCAAGCACTCCCTCTGGAAATCAGCAGTGGATGGTGACTACCCTGAGCAATTTAATCAGCTATGCAGGTATGCTAATGAACTTGGGACACACTGTCATGCCAGGAGTCCAGAGCTTGGTCTGTCCTGGCCCAAATCCAGCCTTTGGCTATTGTTACCATCTGGTCAAAGGAGCTTCTCACCCATAGCCCATCACCAGAAGTATCCCCAGTCTCCATGACAACAGGTTACTTTAACCACCTGCAAGGCAGTGGTGGTCCAACCTGAATGTAGATAGGAGCTGGGCCTGACTCTGGCTCTAAGCAGCATTTGCATGAGGGGACCTACTCTTCAGCCCTGCTAAGCAGAGTGAGATGACAGGGTCTGGGAACCAGATAATGGAAGAAATGCCTAGGGCTGGCTGGCATCTGACATACAGCAGATCCCTGGTGAGAAAATTTGCAAAGTCCCACTGACAGCTAAGCACACATAGCCAACCATATGAGAGGGCAGGGAAGAGGAAGGGACTGAGCTATGGAACAGTGTCCAACATGAGGCTGACCATCCTCTGCATGGACCCTTGGAGAGAACCCCTCCCTCAGGGCAGTTTCTAGGCACATGGACATCAGTAGCCTTTATCTGCTGAGGAAACTGAGGCCAGAAGCAGTAGTGTGTGCATCTGCCTTCGGGTATGCTACCTGGGATCTGTGGCCCCTGAAGCATCCTTTGAGGACGATGTGGGCAGAGGTGTGTCCCTCCCTTGGTCCTGGGTTTTGCCATCAGAAACATCTGCCATTACCAGAAACAGGGGAGACAGACTGGTCAGAGGTGGGCAGGCAGGCCAGCAGGCAGGTACTGGCCTAGCCTTAGCCATACAACTAGCCCTACTGCTTCTAGTCCTAGACCAACTAGACAAGGAAGATGCCAGGAGACCACCAGATCTTCCTGCTTATCCCAGTAAGCCCATCAGCCTCCCTATGACCCTTCCTCCAATATCCCCCCACTCAAGCAGGCCACTGTGAGATCTCTCAGAGCCCACTATCCTGGCCAGAGACCAAGCATATACCCCTCTTCTGAACCCATGGGCAGAGGCTGGCCCAGGAACTGCACTGGGGACCAGGATGAACTTGTACTGCTAGCATCCTGATAGCCATGCAACTAATGAGAGGGATAGATCCTGTGGCTGACTCACAAAGATGTAGACAGAAACTAGGAATGACTGTCTTCCTGATGCAAAGGAATATCTCTACAGCTCAGTTGCCCACTGTCCACCAGAAAAGCTGCCTTCTTCCTAGCTCAGCCCTTCCCTGGATGATAGTCCCACTTCCTCCTTCATCTGAGAGCACTCCTTGCAGCGTCCTGACTTTGCCCTGCTTCTTTGTTGGCCTTCTGCAGCTCAAAACCCCCTTTCTCAGCACACACCCTTGTCTCAACAGTCATGCCATCCAAGCCACCTCCTCCCCACCACCACAAATGGCACCCATCAATCCACTCCTAGCCTGCAGCTGGGTACTTTCTGGTAAGGGTTTGTCACATCCCACTCCTAGGTGGCCTGGCACAGAACAGTATAGCCAGTGCTCTCTGCTGTGCTGACAACCAAGAGGCTAGTTCTCACAGTTTGACCCGCACCCAAGAGCTTCTTCCAAGATTTGATGAGGGATTTGGCCAGTGCGATGAGTTCTTCATCCGAGCTCTGCTTCCGCAGAGCGTTGACAGACATCCCAACACGGGTGGACTGCAAGGCAAGTAGCCTGGGTTGGAGGCAGTAGGGGCACACCCCAACTACAGAACTTCCCAGGGGATATTGTGCTACACAGCAGGACCGAGAACTGACAGGGGGGCAAACAAACACTTTCCAATGGCTATGGCCTCATTTAGAACCCAAGACATCTCCTCTCCCCTCACTGAGCATCAGAGAAAGGCAGGGAGCCTCCTCAGAACAGGTGCTTCTGTCAACTAAGGCCAAGGGTCGGGGGGGGGGCACCTACTAGATGCCCTTGGCACTGCTGTCTCTGGAGCTACACAGGCTGGGGCAGAAAGGACCTACCTGTAGCAGGTGCAGTGTAATAGGCATGGTCTTCAGCTCCCGTAGCAGGTCCATGGCTCCCTCCTGGAAGGAGAAGGGACCTTCATAAAGGACTTCAGACCTCAGTGGACAATCCTATCCTCTGCCCAAAGGAGAACACAAGGCAGTAACAATTTACAGACCAGAAAGTAACCACTCCCTCACTTAAGATGCCAAGAGTTCTACACTCATGTTCCTGCATCAAGACAAGGGACCCTTACTGCCCCCACCCCAGGGCAGGAGAGTAAGCAATCATCTCTACAGTGTTCTCGTCCAAGATCAGGTGGTTCCTCACCCTGCTTGTGTGGTAACAACCTTCAGACCTCACAGTAACCATACAATGTCACTGACCAAACCACTAGAGCAGAAACACTCCAGCTCCTCGCCAGCACTCAGGCAGAGGAGTAGGCTAGGTTCCCTAGCTCTGTCCCATCCATACCCTGGTGGTAAAGCAGTCTCTCCCCAAAGTGTTCACCCACTAACAGGAGAAGGAGCTGACCCAGGAAGAGCCAAACTCTCAGGGGTCTCCACTCCAGTCAAAGCACAGATTTTTGAACTGGTGGTATTGCTAATTGAAAACTATTCCAGGCTGGCTGTTACAAAATGATTGCAAGTTCAAGGCCAGCCTGGGCAACTTAGAGACAGTATATCATAAAATGAAAAGTAAAAAGAGGGCTATAGCTCAGTGACAGAGTATTTGTCTGATATGTTTCAGGCCCTGGGTTCAATATCCATTGAAAAAAAAAGGAAGAAAAGGAGGGAGAGAAGAAGGAAGGACTTCTCCCACAGCTAGCACCTACAAGGCCCAAGTTCCTATTCCTCATCCCTGGTCTCCCTCCTCTGTCCTGTTTCCTGTCCAAGACTCCTCAACATCTACAGTTAAAGCTACACCTGCATGGCAGGCAACTTTCTCCTGGTCCCACCTAAGAACCCTTGCTCCTAAGGCTACTCTGTGCAAACACCCCTCCTCAACACATCAAAACTTTGCCCAAACACCACCTTCTTAGACTTGAGACTACCTCACATCCAACCTTGCCACTGCCTTGCTACCTCATTTTGTCCCCATGTGTGTCGCTGCAGGCCACAAGGGGGCAGAGGATCCACCCAGCTATTCAAATATCCTGTACTAGGGCTGGGGAGGTGGCTCAGCAGTTAAAAAGCACTTGCTTGCAAATGTCCTATCCTAGAGGCAGTGGGAGGAACTGGACTAACACCCCCCCACACACACACACACACCACCACCACCACCAATCTGTGTACAGCTTCTGTGTTTAAGCTGGTCTCATGGCCTCAAGGAAAGTTCTGTCCACAGGGCTATACTACACAGAGATAAGCCCTGAGGTGATTTCCTGAAGAGACATGATTCCCAGAGCCAAGGGCGCGCATCCTCAACAGCCGGGTACACTCGCTAGGAAGGACCAAACAAACTCCAGCTACCCAAGGAGGCCTCTCTAGTGCTGTGGCCCTCTGGAACCTCCACGGGTTCCCATCCCTCCTGTGCACTCCTTGCTCTCTTTGGGCTTTCACTCATCTGTACCTCCACCACCACCACCCCAGCCTCTGGGGAGTTTCCATACATATCAGCCCCCTCAAACCCTTAGTTTGTCCTTTAGATTTGTCCCCTTTAAGAAATGAAGCAAGCTGAGCGTGGTGGCCCACGCCTTTAATCCCAGCACTCAGGAGGCAGAGGTAGGAGAATCACTGTGAGTTCGAGGCCACCCTGAGATTACATAGTGAATTCCAGGTCAGCCGGGGCTATCATGAAACCCTACCTAAAAAAAGAAAAAGAAAAAAAGAAAGGAAGGGAGGAAGGAAGGAAGGGAAGAAGGATGAAGGGATGGATCAGCAGATGAGTGACACTCTGCAGTCCCTGTGAGGGCAGGTGAATGGGGTGTGGAACTGTTTCCAGCACAAAGACGTTTGGGAGCCTGTCTGCTTCCTGCTGCTACTCAAAAAGCTACTCTTGCCCCTGTAGACACAGCTGGGCAGGCCTAAGAGGCCCATGACTCAGCCGCCCTCACTGTTTCCAGCTACCCAAGGAAGTGGTCCTAGGGGTGTGGGGGGGTCACGGTTAGCGAGCCTTGGGACCACCTCCTGGCTCTCCCCACCCGCTCCTGGTAGGATGCAGGCGCCACCAGCTAGGGATGTTCCCTGGAAGCTGCCCAGGTTGCCAAGGTCGGAAAGGCGGCTGCCTCACCCAGGTGGTCAGACTGAGGGGCAATCAGCCTCCTCGGCTCTCAAGGCCACAGACTCACCCCAGGGTCTCTACTGTCTGCCCACACCGACTGGCTCTGGCTGAGGCCCGAGGGAAAGAATTTATTAAGAGAAACCTGGTTCTGAAGGGGGGGACAGACAGGGGAAACAACGGCCGGGCAAGGAACGCCGCGGTAGCCGGCGAGATGACGAGGGCAGAGGACTATCTCCGCCCGCACAGCATCCAGTCCAGAGCAGAGGATCCGGGACAAGGTCGAGGGCGGGCCTGGGGCAAGGGTCTCCACCCGGGAGGGATCTTGTCCGGCCCGGGTATGGGCTCGGCGGGGCGAGGACCCCAGGGTCCTGGCGGCCCACGCCCCTCACCGCGCTGTTCCTGGTCACCATCTTGTCCAGCCTCCGGGCGATCCGCGCAATCTCCTCCTCCTTGCCCATCACCGCCTGGAGGGGGTGAGCTGCGCCTTCTGCGCCGTCCGACCCTGCCCTGCCCTGCCCTGCCCAGCCCTGCCCTGCCCAGCCCGACCTCAGCCGCCGAGACCCACAGCCTAAAACCCCTGCCTGACGGCCGCGCGCTACCCACTAAAAAGCGGATTCCCGACCCACGAACCTCAACTCCCAGACGCCTGCGCGGTGCGCGCGGCTTCCTGGGAATGTAGTCCCGCTGAGGCCGTCGCGGGAAGACCGGTCCCGTAAGTCCCCACACGCGGACGCGGGTGGAGTGGGGGTAAGGGCAGAGTTAGCCGTGAGAATGTGGCACCGGCGCGCGCCCTACTTCATTCTGCTCAGCCCACCCTTTGCCACCTGCCGTAGCTGCCCACCATGACGATTTCTCTGGTCCTGCTCAGATAGCTTCTACTTCCCAGACGCGCTCGTGACGCCAGAACCCTCAGTCTGCCCGACCTCCCTGCACCTCTCTCTCTCTCTCTCTCTCTCTCTCTCTCTCTCTCTCTCTCTCTCTCTCTCTCTCTGTGTGTGTGTGTGTGTGTGTGTGTGTGTGTGTGTGTGTGTGTGTGTGTGTCTTCGTCTGGCCCGGAGTTTGGGTCGTCCGTTCCTCCGCGCAGGTGCAGCACACTCTAGGAGGTGTGGGACCCGAAAGCGGCCCGCCCAGCACTGACCTGAGAAAGACATCATCCTGGACTCTGGAGAGGTTGTGCCAGCAAGGTCTCAGCCTCTGAAATCAATCTACCACGGTGCAAATCCCAGGTTCTGAACGTTGCTCTACGCCTCAGTGCACCCCACTATGAAGTGAAAATGACAGAGGCTGCAATCAGGAGGGCCAGAACTGAGTCACAGTACACCATGAGAACAGGGCATAGCAATCAGGTCTGGGGCATTGCCACAGGAGGGCCATAGCCACGACTAGGGCGCGGCTCCTCAGTGCTGCAGATGCTGGAAGGCACAGGCCAAGGAATTTCTGTCTATAGTGCGTGGAGCCCACAAGAGCCACAAAGAGAGGCTGCAAACAAAATGTCCAGATGGCCTGGCTGACCATGGATCTTCATGTCAATTAGATAAGACACATAGTTATCCCACGGGCTAGTGGTGCAATGGAAAATGCATCTGACTATGGATCAGAAGACACATGGCGATGGTCAGATATGGCGTCTTTATCATAGGAAAAACATGTTATTCCTTGCAGGTAACAAAACTTTTCCACAAACGGTCCATGATGGATGAACACAAGGCCCCTAGTTTCCACACCAATGCTGATTCTGCCCCTTACTGGGAACTGGGACCCTATCACCAAGCCCAGCCCAACCAAGCAAGTCCTGGGGACAGAACACTGTGTTTGAACATGAGTCAATGCTCTGAGGCCCTGCCACAGCAGGGACAGCAGGAGAGCCTGAACTACACGCGGTTCATGATTGATCCCACTTAAAACTATCAGTCCCAGACCTATGACTGGCCTGAATAATGTGAGCAATAGCAGCCTGTAGGTGGCAGAAGTGAACCATAGATTTGCCTAGATATTGAGACCCTTCCCAAGAGAGGTATTGTAGGTTCCCAGAAGGGGCCATACTACCTAGTTATGTCCACAAAGCAACCAGTGTGAAAATAAGTTCAGTCCTGAAGGTCCCCCATGTGAAGGTTGTAGCACCCACCAACCCAATGCTCCCAGCCTTAGAAATTCTATCCCCTAGGCTGAGGATGTAGCTTAGTTTGTAGAATGCTCACCTATCATGCACAAAGCCCTACATGTGATCACCAGAACTGCAGAAAAACCAGGCGTGGTGGTACACGTCTGTATACCCAGAATTTGGGAGGTGGAAGCAAGAGAATCAGAAATTAAAGGTCATTTTCAGCTACATACCAAATTTGAGGCTAACCTGGGCTACATGAAACCCTGTCTTGGCGGGGGGGGGTCCCTGTTCCCAGACTCCACATGTGTTCTGACATCCAGGCCCTTGCTCAGAACAATCACAACCTGCCTCAGAACCCTCCCCCTCCACACACAACACTGCCAACTTTGTAAGCTTTAGCCTCCATGGAATCTCCTCACAAAACTGACAAGATCTAAACTGTATTATCCTGGCATATGCACTCCAAAAGGAAGCTGTCCTTCCAGACTCTACCTCAGCCCTCTGCCAGTTGGTGGGAGGGACACCTACAACTAGAGATTGAGAGCCTTGACAGCCGCCTTGCTTACTTTCCTAACCCATCCACCATCAGGGGCCTCCCTTAGGTCTAAGAACACCTAGATGAGATTCATTAACAGTTTGCCCACTAAGAACCTGGTTTCTGTTCTCCTACCTTCCTGGGACTGAGCCCCACCTCAACTTGCCTTAGTTTTGTTCCTCCTGTAGGAACTCTCCAACCTAAGAGGTCCTCAGTAGACAAAACAAGACCTGTGCTGGAGTCTCTAAACTGGGAACATTCCAGCTTGTAGGTCTGAAAGGGGCAAACATTGCCCTAATGGTATCTGAGGGAACACTCCCAATGTCTGTCCCACCAAGCCAGCTGCACCTTTGTCCTAGAGCCTGCCCCACCCCCCTCCTCAGTTCAGGAAACAGCGGAAGCTCAAGCCATTTATTTTTCTATTTGTGTCTCACCGCCCCCCCACACACACACCCATGCCTGCCCAGAGCTGGCCCTGACCCCAGTGTCTGCCTGCATGCTTCCCCTCTGGCCAAGGCAATGTTAATGCAGTGGGAAGGTTCTCATTGCCAAACTCACACAAAGCCCTCTCCTTTCCCATCACCACAGACGAGGAGGCATTCTGAGCCCCAAGAGGCTCTGCTCCTGCCACCCCAGGGCAGCCTCACCATGGGGGCTTCATGTCTGTCCCCACCAAAGCCCCATGTCAGGACAGTGACCAGTGACCAATGTAGCTTTGTTGCAGGTACCAGCTTTCTGAGCCTCAATCTCTTAGTCTGCAGAATGGAAAGAGCCATAGACTCATGGCAATGTCTGTTTGGAAAGTCCCCAACCATCCCACAGGCCTGGCCAGAGCCCAGCTTCCTCTCCCAGGGGCAATGCTGGGGAGGCAAGAGGTATCCCCAGAGGCCTGAGGCCCTGGCTGCCTGTTGCAGGCTTGCTCTAACAATGTGCTTCCCCCACACAATTCCCAGAAATGCCGCCCTCCTGCCCTGCCAGCCCGACAGCCTGGCGGCCACTCCACCCTCCTTCCCTAGGGGCCCCAGGCAGTCACAGGGTCAGGGGCAATGGGTGAAGCATGGAAATCTCAGAGGACAGCACACTGATAGAGTCCTTGGACAGCCTGCCTGCCCTGCTCTCCTACAGAGGCTCTCCAGTCTGGACAGCCAGCCACAGCTAATCCCCTGTAGGAATAGAGCTGTGTTGATCCATCAGAAGGCAGGTCAAGTTACACCCTCTGCTCAAGACTCTCCAGTGTGTCATTCAGAGAAAAGGCAAGATGCTCCCAGGCCCCAATGAGTGTCTTGCTCCTTGACCATCCTGCCATCCCAGTGACTTTTCACGACTCCTCCCCTGTGTAACATGCTGCTCCGATAGCTCCTTCATGTTTCCTTCAGGTGCGGGCTTATGAAAAGACAAGGTGTGGGAACTCTGACATTTTTCTTCCCATACTTGGCAAACCCAAATTCTGGCTTATTTGTGGATTTGTTCATTTTCAGTCTTTCCAAAATCAGAAAGGAAACATGCCACAGCAGGGATTTGGGCTGTTTCTTCTCTTCCAGATCCCAACCTCTGAGAACAGTCTAGTGCCAGCGGGAGGCTCAATATCAAATGAATTGATGGATGCATAAATGGTTTCTGTCTCTGAGCAAGGGGGGGTGTATGTCTCTGAAACACCTGCATCTCAAACAGCTGACAGCCCCAGCTGGATCCTCACCAAAGCCACTTGTCATCAGTCAGGACAAGCAGGAAAAAAAAAAAAAAAGAAGAATTTTTTTTTTTAAAAGGGGGCAGGCATGATGGCACATGTCTTTAATTCCAGTACTTGGGAGGCAGAGGTAGGAGAATCATTGTGAGTTCAAGGCCACCCTGAGACTACATAGTGAATTCCAGGTCAGCCTGGACTATAGTGAAACCCTACCAAGAAAGAAAAGAAAAGAAAAAAAGAAAAGAAAAGAAAAGAAAAGAAAAGAGAAGGAAGGAATAAAGAAAGGAAAGAGAAAGAAAGAAAGAAAGAAAGAAAGAAAGAAAGAAAAGAGAGAAAGAGAGAAAGAAGAAAGAGAAGTGAAGAAAGAAAGGAAAGGAAAAGAAAAGAAAAAAGAAAAGAAAAGGAAGGAAGGAATAAAGAAAGGAAAGAGAAAGAAAGAGAAAGAAAGAAAGAAAGAAAAAAAGAAAGAGTGAAAGAAAAAAAAAAGTGAAGAAAGAAAGGAAAGGAAAAGAAAAGAAAAAAAAAAAGGAAGGAAGGAAGGAATAAAGAAAGGAAAGAGAAAGAAAGAAAAGAAAAGGAATGAAGGAATAAAGAAAGGAAAGAGAAAGAAAGAAAGAAAGAAAGAGAAGAAAGAAAGAGAGAAAGAAGAGAAGTGAAGAAAGAAAGGAAAGGAAAAGAAAAGAAAAATATAAACACTGCACAAAGCTGGGCATGATGAACATAACTGCAATCTCAGAACTCCACAGGCAGAGGCCAGCCTGGGCTACATAGTGAGTTCCAAGCCCACCTTAGCTCTACAGCAAGACCCTGATTCAGTAACAGAAGGAGGAAGTGATGGAGGAGGAGGGTAGGAAAAAGGGAAGGGGAGCATGGAGAAGATTGAAGAGGGGAAGGGAGCAGCATACAGCTTTAGGCTCCTGGCCAGGTCAAGTAACCACCTGGATGCATTCTTACTGTGTCTTGGCCTCTCTCTCATCTCCTCTCCATTTTCCAGGTTGGCAGGAGAAACGGAGGTGGGGGGGCAGTACAACCCAGAGCTGGGCATTCAGGATGGGCACTATAGTCCAGAAGACCCCAGCATGCCTGTACTCAGCTTGCCGTGCAGGTATATAACTATAACTACCAAGTAGACTAAGGCACAAAGGACCCACAGACCCATGCCAGGCATAGATGTAAATAAAGGTAACCACACAAAGGCCCACTGACCTGAGGCCTGGGGGCAGGACCAAAGGAACTCTGGCCATAGCAGCGGCCAGAAGGGCTGGGGCAACTGGACAGAATGTCTGGCGCCTGCTCAGCCTGGCGGGCCCTAGGCTCGCTCCAGGCGGGGAGGACAGCCTTCCTTCCTGAGCGGCTGTTTCCTGGCCCCGCCCTAATGTTGCCACGGAAACCCAGAACTGTACAGCTCCCCAGCCGGGTTCCCATGGAGCCCCTGCGGAGTAGAAGGAGAAGCAGCCCACACAGCGTGAGACACCACCAGAGGACACATGTGGCCATGCAGCCATCCTGGAGCAGAGCACTCCAAAGGGCTGCACAACAATCCTGGGAGTTCACAGAGCATTCTTGATACCTCAGTTCTCATCCATTGACCCTAAAAGTGGGCACAGCCCGTGATAACACCCTGGGTACCCACATACTCAACGTAGTACAACAATCCCTGAATTCAGGAACCACCTAAAAGAGGGTTTAAGCCGTTTAAAACTTGGGAGGCAGAGGTCCGCCGAGAGTTCCCCTGAGACTACATAGTTAATTCCAGGTTAGCCTGGACCAGAGTGAGACCCTACCTTGCAAAACCAAAAAAAAAAAAAAAAAAAAAAAAAAAGATGGTTTAAAAAACATCCCCTGCCGGGCGTGGTGGCGCACACTCGGGAGGCAGAGGTAGGAGGATCGCCGAGAGTTCGAGGCCACCCTGAGACTACATAGTTAATTCCAGGTCAGCCTGGACCAGAGTGAGACCCTACCTTGCAAAAAATCAAAAAAAAAAAAAAAAAAAAATCCCCTAACCCGCTGGACCACCCACAGAAGCCACCCTGCTGCATGTGACTTGCCCCCGACTGTCCTTATCAGTCTGTTCTGCTGTCACCCATAGTGAACCTGCAGCAATATGCTGCATTTGGTTCTCCCATTCCCACTACCCCTACCCAGTCCTGTTGGTCTGAGCGTACAAGCTGTATGAGAGCCAATCCCATACAAACTCTGGGTATCACTCCTACAACAGCCCCTACTGGTGCCACATCCACCTACCACCACCAGCCCAAGAAGCATACTGACCTCAATACACACATCAACACTCAGTTGTATGTGGAACTCTTGGGTTTATATGACTGTAGGAAGTTGGGCTCGTGAACCTTATCCCACAACCCAACATTTTAAAGTACTTCTGCCCACTCACACCTATTCATACCTCATGTTGTGTGTGCCTGGAAAACCAGGGCAGCTCCTGCCCTTTCCCAGACTCAAGATGTCAGCATTTGTGAAAGTTTAGTGTGTCCCAAGACTGAGAGTAAAATGGCACAGAGCAACTGCACAGCGTTAGAACTCCAGTCTTCCTTAGTGGTCGTTAGCTGAAAGCTCCATAGACCCACCTGATTCTGAGGCATCAGGCCTCCCAAAGACCCTGACCCCCAGGAGAGAGGCCAAAGATGACCCCAGCCTCATATTCCCCTCGCTTCAGAGGCTGAGGCCAGCCAGGTTTGGAGCTGAAAGAGGAAGGTGGGAGGGAGTGTATGAACTGGAAGACTGACTCTAAAGCAGAGACCTCTAGAGACTCAAGTCCTCCTCCACCAGAAGCTACATTGGCCTCTGACAGGGACCCCACCCCACCCTTTGGGAGTAGGAGGGTCCAAGCCCTACAGAACTGTGTAATTGGTCCCAGCCTCACTGCTGTGCAGCAGCCAGGGCTGGCTGGTGAGAACCTGGGAGGTCTGTGCCCAGGCAGTGCCTGGGAGGTCCCACCACCCCCAACTGGAGCAAAGCCAAGCCCCCACCAGATCCACCGAGAGGTACTGCCCCACATCCTTTGCAGGACTCACCCTAGTCCCAGGGTCTGGGAAGGCTGAGAAGAGGAATAGATGAAGGTCAGGGAGGAATGAATATCCACTTAACACTCAGTCCAGATCCATATTGTCAGAGAAAGGTTGCCCCACCTCCATGGGAGCTGGGGCTACAGACAGGCCCTTTCCACTGGCCTTGGGGATCCTTCTCTTGTTTGATGAGGGCCATACTTTCCTGAGCAAGATTCTCAGGCTTCAACTGGAGTCCCCATCTCATCATGGGAGAGTCTAGTGTGTCTGGCTCCCAAAGCTCTGGGTAGCCTCCAGCACTAGGCCCCCACCTCACTCCACACCCAGGCAGCAGGACAAACACAGACACACATGCAGACCACACACACACACACACACACACACACACACACACACACACACTCACACACTCAAGTTGAATGCCCTTCCTCCAGCACAGCTGGCCACACCCATACCCCTCAATTGCCCTGGGGAACCCCTCTAGCCCTATGGGCTCCAGGATTAGGGCCACCCTGCTAGCTGGCTGCAGTCCCCTCCCCCATCTGGAAAGAGGAATTGGAGCTGCCAATCTCACTCAGCACTGCCAGGCAGTAGGCAGAGAAGGTAGCCTGACTTTCAAAAAGTAGCACCTACCAGGCTTTTATCCAGTCCAGTTCACAGAATGTGGACAGCTAATACCTGAGTCCCGCAGCTCTAATGAGAGGAGGGCCACTGTCTGGCACCAGTGAAGGCAAGGGAAATCAAGATATGCTGGCCTCTGTTCAAAGCATGGAGAGTCCAGGTTCTCAGGGAATTCTAAACCCACCCCAATGTGGAGGCCTGATGAAAATGAACCTATAGGCCTCTTTCTGGAGCCCCAGTGAACATCACCTCAGATGAGCCACTGCCCAAGCCAAGCCAGGCCCTGCACTCATAGCTATGGGGTAGGAGTAACTTCTGGCAAGTGTTGATGTGGGTAGGAGATCAGGGCAGCTCTGGTTCTTTGTGGTGTAGGGATAGAACTCAGGACCACTGGCGGGTGTGGTGGTGCACACCTTTAATCCCAGCACTCAGGAGGCAAAAATAGGATAGCTGTGAGTCTGAGGCCAGCCTGAGACTACATAGTGAATCCCTGGGCAGCCTGGACTAGAGTGAGACCCTACATCAAAAAACCAAAAGAACCAGGTGTGGTGGCACACACCTTTAATACCAACACTCAGGAGGCAGAGGTAGGAGGATCACCACGAGTTCGAGGCCACCCTGAGAATACAGAGTGAATTCCAGGCTAGCCTGGACTAGAGTGAGACCCTACCTCGAAAAAAAAAAGAAAAAAGAAAAACCAAAAGAAAGCCAGGTGTGATAGCACACACCTTTAATCCCAGCACTCAGGAGGCAGAAGTAGGAGGATCCCCATGAGTTTGAGGCCACCCTGAGACAACATAGTGAATTCCAGATCAGCCTGGACTAGAATGAGACCCTACCTTGAAAAATAAATAATTAATTAACTCAGACCTCTTAACATGCTACGCAAGCAATGAACCACACCTCAGCCCCAGGTCTAGTTCTTTGGGCCCATCCCCCAAATAGGAGTAGCTCCTCACCTCCCTTCCCACGTCATCCCTCTGTGTTAGCTACCCAATCTACCCATCACCTAAATCTGGCCAAAGGCGGCTGCCCACTGGTAGGGGCCTGTGAGTGTATACAATTAAGTGTCCATACCCACTGTCTACCTCCTGAGAAAAGTCAGAGACCCCAGCTGACCCAACATACCACCCTGTTTAGTGTCCATGCCCCTGCTGCATCAGCTGCAGGGCCAATGATGGACTTGAGGAGACTGAGAAATCAGGTTTACTACAGTCCTTTACTGACATAACTATGTGGCAGAATACCAAGCGAACATACTCAACAGCCATCTGGGGAGCTCCAGCCTCTTCCCATTGCAAGAGTGCTTGAGGAGCAGGAGACAGCTCAGGAAAAGCCACCAAGGTGCTATCAGACCCATATGGACAAGCTCAGAAGCTACACAGGCCTAGAGTCATTAATGTTTTGGGGCCTCAAACCATAGAGCTCCCAATGCGCAGGGTGGGGTATTCCGACATGATACAGAAGGTTGTAGAGGTTCCAAGGTATAAGTGGATGGGGTCCTGGCACCACAGGGATAGCTGCCAAGGAGACTGGACCTGCTCCCCTAGATCCACACAACAGAGACAGCTCCCAGTGGGAAAGCCACCAGCTTCTGGGGCCAGATCCCTCCTGATGGAGTGTTTAAACACAAGGAAAATGAAGGTGCCCAAGGGCTGCTATGGAAAACCCCCAGACTTGACAGCCCAAAAGAGGGACCACCAAGAAAGAACCAGTGCTTCCCTGCCTCATCTGTCCAGCCCCCACCCCCCTTCCCACGATAGTGGCCTGGCTTGTGCCCAGGAGCCAGCTGTAGCAGCCTTCAAACAGTAAACCCCAGCTAGCAGAAATAGTCTGGGCCCTGTGGCTCCCAGACTGCCTTGTCCTTGTGGACCTGGTTTAAGTTCTGCCTTGCTCCAGTTTGCTTGGGCATGAAGGAGGGAAAGAATCCCAGCTTCTCCCTAACTCAAGGGTTGAGCAACAGGAACATCCCTAACATATCGCCTGAGGTGCATGGTGAAGGCAGCCTTCCAAGAACTTGGTGCTAAAATAAATCTTCCATTCCCTAATGTAACCTAATGGTGCTGTCCCCTCTTCCTGTTACACTCGGGGGTCTGACTCTGTGGGTGGGGTGGCAGCTCAGCTCTGAAAGTCTGACAACCCTCAAGTTACTCTTCCTTCCAAGCCTCAGCCCACACCAGCAGTCTTCTCCCACTCGGGGGTCTCTCCTTCAGAGATGGTGCGCGATGCGGGATGGGGGAGGAGGCGGAGACTTTGCGCTGGGGAGGCCATGGTGGGATCCGGCTAGACTAGAGAAGAAAAAGGAGCCCCGGGGAAGGGGCAGCCCCGCCCCGGCCCGTCCGCCCCGCCACGGATTGGCCCCAAGCCGCTATATCTGTGCTCCCGCCCTGTGCGGAGGTACCGCATCTACACAGTCTTCGCCAGCCATCCGTCTCTTCTTGGTGCCCAGCTTCGCAGTGCCCGTCACTGTACTCCGCGCTCCCGCGCCGCGTTCTGCCCAGGTCTTGCCCAGCTGGAATGCAGAAATCGCCGCCCGGTTACCGCGCACAGGACCACCCGCCCTCCCGCTGCGACTGTGCATGGGCCCCGGGAGCCGGGGCCAACTCTGAGCCGGGCGGTCTCCCTGCTGCCAGCGTTTCGACCGCCGCGCCTGCCTCGCCGACCACCCCGCCGCGGAGCCCTCCGCGCAGCCCCGAGTCGGGGCGCTATGGCCTTGGCCGCGGAGAGCGCCAGACGGCTGACGAGTCACGCATCCGGCGACCCATGAACGCTTTCATGGTGTGGGCGAAGGACGAGCGCAAGCGGCTGGCCCAGCAGAATCCGGATCTGCACAACGCGGTGCTGAGCAAGATGTTGGGTGAGCCGGGAGCGCAGAGTGGGGCGGGCGAAGGAGGGGGCTTGGGCGGAGGCCGGGCTCCCGGGCGCGGCTCAGGGGTTGTGCCATACCGGCAACTGTGAGCCCGGGGCGCACGCAGTGTTTGGCCAGTCGTGCGCCAGATGGCAGCCCACTGAACCGGCGCCCGCGGCCCGCAGGTAAAGCGTGGAAGGAGCTGAACGCGGCGGAGAAGCGACCGTTCGTGGAAGAGGCTGAACGGCTGCGCGTGCAGCACTTGCGCGACCATCCTAACTACAAGTACCGGCCCCGCCGCAAAAAGCAGGCGCGCAAGGCCCGGCGGCTGGAGCCCGGCCTCTTGCTCCCGGGCCTCGCGCCGCCGCCGCCGCCGCCTGAGCCCTTCCCCGCGGCGCCCGGCACGGCCCGCGTCTTTCGCGAGCTGCCCGCTCTGGGAGCGGAGTTTGATGGCCTGGGGCTACCCACGCCGGAGCGCTCGCCGCTGGACGGCCTGGAGCCTGGCGAGGCCGCCTTCTTCCCGCCGCCTTCAGCTCCCGAGGACTGCGCTTTGCGGGCTTTCCGTACACCCTATGCCCCCGAGTTAGCCAGTAATCCGGGCACCTGCTACGGGGCGCCTCTCGCTGAGGCGCTCAGGACCGTGCCGCCCGCCGCGCCGCTCACAAGCCTCTACTACAGCACCCTGGGCACACCTGTTCCGTACCCCAGCCCGCTGTCACCGCCGCCCGAGGTCCCGCCGCTGGAGGGCGCCGAGCCACTGGGTCCCACTGCTGATCTTTGGGCCGATGTGGACCTCAACGAGTTCGACCAGTACCTCAACTGCAGCCGGACTCGGCCAGATGCCACTACGCTCCCGTACCACGTGGCGCTGGCCAAACTGGGTCCTCGAGCTATGTCTTGTCCCGAGGAGAGTAGCCTCATCTCTGCACTGTCCGATGCCAGCAGCGCCGTTTACTACAGCGCCTGCATCTCTGGCTAGATGCCACCCCTGCCCTCTAATGCTTTCTCATGCGGCCGAGTGGCCCGGCCCTGCCTGCTCTCTTGCAGATGTATGTTTGACTATGCAGCAGCCTTAGGAACTGGTGGCCTGCAAGTCCCATTCCCACCCTTCACTCCCAACTTCTGCGGTAGAGTCCCTGCTGGTGGCTCCTTCGTGTTGAGGCTTTCCCAGAAAGCCCAGGCCTAGGGTCTGCTGGCTGGCTCTGTCAGGGTTAAGATTTTGAAGCACGTAATTCTATCCTCCAGTGTATTTTCTAGAACCAGATTGTATTTTTTACTTTGCCCCTTTTTATATACATGATACAATATATTTAATTTTTAATTAAACTTTTTCTTCCAAAGGAATCAGCGAGCACTAGCATCCATGTAGAAAGAACAACAATGTTTGTTTGCTGTTAAGGAAGGCCAGAGTACAGGAGAGTGCCTGGCCTTCCCCTCCCGTGCTGTATCTGTGGCAGTCCCACCCAAGCCCTGGATACTCCTCTCTTGATACCCAAGGAGTTTGGTCCACTTCGAACCCACTGTTGCCCTCCATCCTTCCAGATGGACTTCCAGGCAGCAGCAGTAGCCCCCTAGCCTGTATCACCCTGCTGTCCTATTCCTGATTTTACTCAGGTACACTATAGCCCCTCCATAGGCTGCTCATGGCTAAACTCCTCAAAGTTTCTGCAAGCTCAAGAACTACCCAGGACCTCATCCTTCACTTGGACAGGACTTGTGCAAACAACACAGGGTCTCAGCAGGCATTTCCTAGCAGCACCCCCAGGTGACCTACCCACCCTTGGTTCAGTGACCAGGATAGCACCCAGGCCTTATACTTCAAGTCCCCCAACTTTGAGACCCATTATACGAGTTCTGCCTGTGTTCCTCCTAGGACCCTGCTTTCCATACCATCTCTTTGGTCCCTAGTTCTTTTCAAAGTCCCTCACTAGACAAGTCTGTGCATTCAAAGAGGGTTGGAACTATTACCCTAAAGGTGGACCCTGCATATACATACACACATTAATCCTTGCAGGTCTTAGCAAAAAAAAAAGTTCCCTTCCTGGGAGAAAGGCCTGTCCTACCCAGCACCCCCCATATACCCTGGGGTGTCTCAAGATTCACCCAGCATTCAATTTCCCACATGGAGTATAAGATAGCATGGCTATGAAACTGACAATATGGTTTTTCATTTGGTTGATATAACAGACTTGCACCAAGCCTGGGGGTGGATGTTCAATGGCCCGTGTGTGTCCATGCACAGAGAGCCAACTCTCCAGCGTATGTGGGGAGGGTTACATAGGGAATGGAACTGTATTGTGAGCATCCTGCCACTGAAACAGGGTGTCATCACCTTCGTATTAACAAGCATAAGCCTTATATCTAAATGGTGGAGTTGAGGAACTACAGCTGAACCCCCCCGCCCTTCCTATGAGCAGCAGAGCACAGAGAATTTAGTGAGAGGACAGAGACATAATAAAAGACAACACTCCAAGCAGGAGTGGGAGGTGGGACAAGCTTGTTCTGCTGTCTAAACTTATGAAACAATCTCTGAGTGCTTTCCTGCTAGAACTAGGATATCTTCCCTGGGCCTCCCACCCATGGACATACCCAGAAGTTATGGAGAGACAGCCTAGAGGTGCCAAAGTGACATTCACAGGTCCAAAGCACTTCCCCCTATTCTGGGATCCATACCTTCATACCACCCCCCCAGAGGGCCCTTCCCTCTAGTTCAGTGGAGTGGAGGCCCAAAGCAGAGTGTTTCCTAGAATCCCTTCCCCTAGGTGTCAGGGCAGGAAGCTAGTGGGGGCTCAGTTTGGAACAAGTTCAAATTTACAGCAAGACCCAATGGGCAGGGTGGGTGAATCCAGGAACAGTATCAGTAGAGTACATGAGTAGGATCACACCACCAAGGGCAGTAGTACATGGTGCTGGGTTTGGGAGATTCCTGTCACCCTGCCTGAGAAGAACCCTTTTCACCCCCAGGGTGAAGTCAGCTTCCCAAGGTAGGACCACAGGCTAAGGCCTGACTCCTCCCACTTCTTGGCCCTGTCTGTTTCCTTCCCACAACCTACCTTCCCCACTACCCTACCTTCCTCGTGCCCTGGAGCCAGCCTGTCCCTGGACTGCAATAGCAGTTATTATCACCTTGTACATCCTTGGGAACACCAACACAGTCACATACCAAACAAAGACTCCTGCTGATGTAGAGTTGGACTCCTGGGGGGATTAGATCTCAATAAAGATGTAGGACATCCCCAGGCCCTTGAACTCCAACTTTAGGTCCTTGGCCAAGTTATCAAAGAATTGAAAATGTAGGGCTAGAGAGATGGCTTAGCAATTAAGGTGCTTGCCAGCAAAGCCAAAGGAGGTTAGATTCCCCAGTACCCATGTAAAGCCAGATGCACAAGGTGGCACATGTATCTGGAGTTTGTTTGCTGTGGCTAGAGGCCCTGGAATGCCCATACTCTTTCACTCTCTCCCGCTCTCAAATAAAATCTTTAAAAAAAAGAAAAAGAAACTGCAGACTCAGAAAAGGGTAGATTATGAATTATGAGATTCATGTTAGGGAGAATTAAGATTAAGAGGGAAAGTAAGGTTCTGGAGAGATGGCTTAGCGGTTAAGGCGTTTGCCTGCAAAGCCAAAGGACCTTGGTTCAATTCTCCAGGACCCACGTAAGCCAGATGCACAAGGGTGCACATGCGTCTGGAGTTCGTTTGCAGTGGCTGGAGGCCCTGGTGCCCCCATTCTCTCTCTCTCTCAAAGAAAGAAGAAAGAAAGAAAGAGAGAGAGAAAGGAAGGAAGGAAGGAAGAAAAACATATTTTAAAAAGAGGGAAGAAGCCGGGCGTGGTGGCGCACGCCTTTAATCCCAGCACTCGGGAGGCAGAGGTAGGAGGATCACCTTGAGTTCAAGGCCACCCTGAGACTACATAGTAAATTCCAGGTCAGCTTAGGCCAGAGTGAGACCCTACCTCGAAAAAACAAAAAAAAATAATAAAAATAAAAATAAAAAAAATAAATAAAAAGAGGGAAGGCAATCAGGAAAGCCCAAGCCAAAAGAAATCCTCCCTTTTCCCAGCCAGGCTGGGAAGCAGGAGGAGAGACCAAGAAAATCTCCCTCACATTCAGAAAGGTCTCTCTCCAGGAAAGAAGCCTCTTGGGAGGGGATCTCTTTCTCTCCCATCCCCCCAGAGAGAGACAGAAAGAGAAAGAAAGAGAGAGAGCAAAGCAGGAAAGTGCCCCTAAAAAAAGAATTGGCATGCCAGGGCCTCCAGCTACTGCAATTGAACTCCAGATGTGTGCACCACCTTGTACGTATGTGTAACCTTTTGTACATGCATCACCTTATGCATCTGGCTTAAGTGAGTTCTTGGAGACTTAAAACTGTCCTTGAGTTCCCAGTTGGAGACTTAAAGAATACATAGTTAATTCCAGGTCAGCCTGGGCCAGAGTGAGACCCTACAGGTAAGTGCCTTAACCGCTAAGCCATCTCCCCAGCCCTTTAACTTTTTAATTTTATTTTTAATTTTCATTTATTCATTTGAAAGAGAGAAAGAGAGAGAGAGAGAGAATGGATGCACCAGAGCATCCAGCCATTGCAGATGAACTCCAGACATATGCATCACCTTGTGCATCTGGCTTATGTGGGTCCTGGGAAATCAAGCCTGGGCCCGTTGGCTTTGCAGGCAAGCGCCTTAATTGCTAAGCCATCTCTTCAGCCCCCTTTAACTTTTTTTTGACTGTTTCCATAAGTATAGAAAATAAACAATAATTCCCACCCACCACTTCCATTGTCCCCCTCCCAAATCCCCCTCCATTGAATCCCTTCATTTTCTTATTTTTTAAAATATATATTTTAATTTATTTGAGAGAGAGTAGGACAGAGAAAGAGAGGAAGACACTAGGGCCTTTGGCCACTGCAAATAAACTCCAGATGCATTTGTCACCTTGTGCATCTGGCTTACATGGGTACTGGGGATTTGAGCCTGGGTTCTTAGGTTTTGCAGGCAAGCACCTTGACTACTAAGCCATCTCTCCAGCCCTAAATCCCTTCTTTCCAATTTCTGTCTCTTCTATATATTTTTTTTCAAGGTAGGGTCTTGTTCTAGCACAGGCTGGCCTGGAATTCACTATGTAGTCTCACGGTGGCCTTGAACTCATGACAATCCTCCTACCTCTGCATCCTGAGTGCTGGGATTAAAGGCTACGCCTGGCTCTCTTCTATTTTTGATGTCATCATTGTTTCCTCCTATTATGAAGAAGTTCTTGTCAGGCACTGTGAGATCATGACTATCAAGGCCATTTTGTGTTTGGAAAATAGCATTATAAGCAATACTACCCTTCCTTTGGCTTTTACATTCTTTTTTTTCCCCTTTTTATTTGAGAGAGAGAGAGAGAGAATTGGTGCACCAGGGCCTCAGACACTGCAATCGAACTCCTTCGACGCTTGCACCACCTAGTAACCTTGCGCTTACCTTTGTGCATCTGGCTTACGTGGAATCTGGAAAGTCAAACATGGGTCCCCAGGCCTCGCAGGCAAGCACCTTAACTGCTAGGCCATCTCTCCAGCCCTGATTCTTACATTCTTTTGGCCACCTCTTCCGCAAGGGAACCTGAGCCTTGGAGCGTTTGACAGACATGTCTCATTTAGTGTTGAAAACTCCACTGTCATTTCTTCTCAGCGCTGGACATAAACAGAGTGCTTAGAGGACTGGAGAGATTGCTTAGTGGTTAGTGCCAATAAATCCTAAGGACCCAGGTTCACTCACCCAGTACCCATGTAAAGCCAGATGCACAAAGTGGCTCATGAGTTTGTTTGCAGCATCTGAAGGCAGTGACATGCCCATATTCTCATTCTCTCTCTCTCTCCTTGCAAATAAATAAATAAAAATTTTTTGAAAAAAATTTTAAGTGCTTAGAGGGCAGTTTGGTGGGCATAATATATGTATTTAGCCAGACAATAGCAGTCATTATTCCCCAAGGATTTATGACCTCCCCAATCACAGTTTTTTAGAACCAGATATGTATTCCTTCCCATGGAGCAGGCCTCCAGTCCAATCAAAGTCACTTGATTTCCCCTATAACAGACATGCCACTATTGCACCAGTTGGCACATTTGGGCTGGCTGGCCAGCTGTAAGGCTTACAGGTGTGCACTGCTGGTTAACAATATTGATGACTTCTCTTCCAAAAGGCTACATGCTGCATAGCTCTTTACAGCATTCTGACAGCTAGCCAACATGGAGGAGGTTGCCAGCTCAGTTCCAGCTTGCCTTCTCAGTGACCTGTAGGCCAATCATGTGGAATCTTCTGCAATGGGTCTTAACATCTAATTCTGGTGGACAACCAAAAGCCTTGTCAATGGCCTGTAATGTTTTGGGGGCACCATGGACCTTCCTGGCTAACAACTCACTGGATGCTATCCCACCCTAGCACTGAAATTTTTCTAATGACAATCTATGGCTTCTGGGCACATCATTATCACATCCATAATATACTTCTGCCCATATTCTCCTCTCTCACTCTCATTTCTTTTCTTTTGACTTTTTTAAAAACTTTTTATTTTTATTATTTTTTTTTGGAGAAAACACACACACACAGAGAGAGAGAGAGAGAGGGAGGGAGGGAGAGGAAGACAGAGATGGGCACGCCAGCAGTGTCTCAACTGCTGCGAACGAAATCCAGATGTGTGCTTCCCCTTGTGGGCAAGTGTGGCATTGCACCCTTGCGTCACTTTGCATCTGGCTAAACGTGGGACCTGAAGATTGGAACCGCTGGAGATTGGAACCGGTGTTGTTAGGTTTAGGAGGCAGGCTCCTTAACCCCTAAGCCATCTCTCCAGCCCTTCTTTTGATTTTTCAAGGTAGGGTCTTGCTCCAGCCCAGGCTGACCTGGAATTCACTCTGTAGTCTCAGGGTAGCCTCGATCTCATGGTGATCCTCCTACCTCTGCCTCCTGAGTGCTGTGATCTCTCCCTTTTAAAAACCTGTATATTAGCCGGGCGTGGTGGCGCACGCCTTTAATCCCAGCACTCGGGAGGCAGAGGTAGAAGGATCGCCGTGAGTTCAAGGCCACCCTGAGACTACATAGGTAATTCCAGGTCAGCCTGGGCCAGAGTGAGACCCTACCTCAAAAAACCAAAAAAAAAAAAAAAAAAAAAAAAACCTGTATATTGAGCCGGGCATGGTGATGCATGCCTTTAATCCCAGTACTTGGGAGGCAGAGGTGGAGGATCACCATGAGTTCGAGGCCACCCTGAGACTACAGAGTGAATTCCAGGTCAGCCTGGACAAGAGTGAGACCCTACCTCGGGAAAAAAAAAAAAAAAAAAAACACCTATATATTGGGCTGGAGAGATGACTTAGTGGTTAAGGTGCTTGCCTGCAAAGCTAAAGACCCAGCTTCAATTCCCCAGTACCCATGTAAGCCAGATACACAAGGTAGCACATGTGTCTGGAGCTTGTTTGCAGTGGCTGGAGGCCCTGGCGCACCCATTCTCATTCTCTCTGTCTCCCTTCTATCGCTTTCTGCTTGCAAATAAATAAATAAGAAAAAAATTTAGAAACCTATATATTATTGGCTAGCAAAGAAGTAGGTTTCCATATGGCTTATTCATAACATCTTAACTTTTAGAAAATATTTTATTTCTTTTTATTCATTTATGAGAAAAAGAAATTATGGGCATGACAGGGCCGATGGCCACTGCAAATGAACTCCAGATGCACGTGCCACTTTGTGCATCTGGCTTTATGTGGGTATGGGGAAATCTAACTCAGGTCCTTAGGCTTTGTAGGCACGCACCTTAACCACTGAGCCATCTCTCCAGCCTATAACATCCTAATCCTCCTCACACCCTTCCTTTCCTCCATCCCTTCCCCTGATCCCACTTAGACCATTCCCCGCCCAGTAATCTGACCCTCTATTTACATATCTATAATACCCTCCATTAAGTCCTCTCCTCGCTTCCCTCCCTCAGCCCCTTTCTAGCTTCCTGGCTCTACTACTGATTTTTACTCCAACTCACATATTTATTTGCAAGGAGAGCAAAAGCAAAAAAAAAAAAAAGATATAGATAGATAGATAGATAGATATAGATGATAGATAGATAGATATAGATGATTGATATATATATATAGATAGATGATAGATAGATATAGATAGATAGATAGATAGATAGATAGATATAGATAGATAGATAGATAGATAGATAGATAGATAGATAGATAGATATAGATAGATGATAGAAAGATAGATGAAGAAAGAAAGAAGGAGAGAATGAATGAATGTATGAATGTGGGTGTGCTAGGACCTCCTGCCGCTGCAAACAATCTCCAGACGCATGACACTTTATGCATCTCACTTTATATGGGTACTTGGGTGGAGATTTGGACCCAGGCTGTCAGGCTTTGCAAGCAAATGCCTCTAATTGTTGAGCCACCTCTTCAGCCCAATATTCACTTTGGGAGGGTTCAATTATCCCAAGCCAACAAGAAGCGCCAGCCCAGTGCAAGTCATTTTTTGTTGTTGTTTGCCAGGTAAGGTCTCACTCTAGCCCAGGCTGACCTGAAACTCACCCTGTAGTCCCAGTTTGCCTCAAACTCACAGAGATCCTTCTATCTCAGCCTCCCAAGCACTGGGATTAAAGGCATGCACCACCATCCTGGAAGTACAAGACATTTTGAGAGAAAAACCATGTTCACAAACTTCTATTATAGCACGTTGTTGCAATTGTTCTGCTTTACTGTTAACTTTTGTTAGCCTTTCACTACCTGATTTGTATATTAAATTTTATGATAAGTATTTGTGTATATATAGAGAAAACTAGTATATTCACAGTTCAGTACAACTCAAAGTTTAAGACACCCCTTGAAAGTCTTGGGACTCCTCAGACAAGGGGAAGACTAAACATGTGCACTATGTGGCCTGTGGCTGGCCTGCCTGGTTTGGTTCCCTCAGCATCAACCATGTTGTAGCACTTGTCAAAACTTCATTCCTGGCCGGGCGTGGTGGCGCATGCCTTTAATCCCAGCACTCGGGAGGCAGAGGTAGGAGGATCACCATGAGTTCAAGGCCACCCTGAGAATACAGAGTGAATTCCGGGTCAGCCTGGGCTAGAGTGAGACCCTACCTCAAAAAACGAAAAACAAAAAAAAAAAAACAAAACAAAAAACTTCATTCCTGCTGGGCGTGGTGGCTCATGCCTTTAATCCCAGCACTCGGGAGGCAGAGGTAGGAGGATCA
Organism: Orientallactaga sibirica; assembly: GCA_036365145.1. NCBI lineage: Eukaryota > Metazoa > Chordata > Mammalia > Rodentia > Dipodidae > Orientallactaga > Orientallactaga sibirica. Next base: position 3,005,381 of record JAEOAD010001557.1, on the reverse strand, counting down.
CTGTGAATTCGAGGCTACCCTCAAACTATATAGTGAATTTCCAGGTCAGCTTGGGCTAGAGTGAGACCCTACCTCGAAAAACAAAACAAAACAAACAAACAACAACAACAAACAAACAAAGAAAAAAGGTCTGGAGAAATGGCTTAGCGGTTAAGGCATTTACCTGTGAAGCCAAAGGATCCAGGTTCAATTCTTCAGGACCCACATAAGCCAGATGCATAAGGGGAACATGCATCTGGAGTTTGTTTGCAGTGGCTAGAGGCCCTGGCATGCCCATTCTCTCTATTTGCCTCTCTTCTATCTCTTTCTCTGCTTGCAAATAAATAATTACAAATTTTTTTAAATACCATTAAAAAAAAAAACAACAAGCTGGGCATGGTGGCACATTCCCTTAATCCCAGCACTTTGGAGGCAGAGGTAGGATCACTGTGAGTTTGAGGCCACCCTGAGACTACATAGTGAATTCCAGGTCAGCCTGGACTATAGTGAAACTCTACCTCGATAAACCAAAAAAAGAAAAAGAAAAAAAGAAAAAGAAAAGAAATTTTAAAAAGTTTAAGAAAGCAAAAAGAAGAAAAAGAAACCAGGTGTGGTGGCACACATGTTTGATCCCAGCACTTGGGAGGCAGAGGTAGGAGGATCACTGTGAGTTCAAGCCACCCTGAAACTACACAGTGAATTCAGCCTGGGCCAGAACGATACCCTACCTTAAAAAATAATAATTTCAGCTGGGCGTGGTGGCACATGCCTTTAATCCCAACACATAGTGAATTCCAGGTCAGCCTGGGCTAGAGTGAAACCCTACCTCGAAACAACAACAAAAAAATTCATTAATTTCTATTTCTTTTATTTATTTATTTATTTATTTATTTATTTATTTTTTTTTTTTGGTTTTGCGAGGTAGGGTCTCACTCTGGTCCAGGCTGACCTGGAATTCACTATGTAGTCTCAGGGTGGCCTCGAACTCTCGGCGATCCTCCTACCTCTGCCTCCCGAGTGCTGGGATTAAAGGCGTGCACCACCACGCCCAGCTTCTTTTATTTATTTTTACAAAGGTTATAGTCATGTATCACCTCTAGTCCAGATCCACTTTCCCTAAGGGTTCTCTTCAGTATTGTTACTGGTATTCAGTGTGGGAAAGTATTTCTTTTTTTTTCTTTTTCGAGGTAAGGGTCTCACGGTAGCCCAGGGTGACCTGGAATTCACTCTGTATTCTCAGGGTGGCCTTGAACTCATGGCAATCCTCCTACCTCTGCCTCCCAAGTACTGGGATTAAAGGTTGACCTGGGACTCACAGCAATCCTCCTACCTCGGCCCCACCCCACTCCCATACTGGGATTAAAGGTGTGCATCACCTAGTTCATAAATTTGTATATCTATTTTTTTAATTTATTTTCAAGGGGGGAGGGGAGAAGAGGGGGAATTGGTGTGCCGGGGGCCTCTTGCCACTGCAAAGGAACTCCATATACATGTGCCATTTTGTTCATCTGGCTATACATAGGTACTGGGAAATCAAACTCTGGGCCAACTCAGACAAGCTGGCTTTGAAAGCAAGTGCCTTTAACAGCTAAGCTATCTCCTAAGCCTTTCTAAATTTGCATTTCTTTTTAAAAATTATTTATTTGAGAGAGAGAGAGAGAGTGGCAGATTAGATTTGCTTTTTTTTAAAATTATTTTTATTTATTTATTTGCAAGCTGGGAGAGAGATAGAAGAGGCAGACAGAGAGAGAATAGGCATGCCAGCAAATGAACTCCAGATGCATGTGCCCCTCGTGCATCTGGCTTACGTGGGTTCTGGAGAATCAAACTGGGATCCTTTGGCTTCTCAGGCAAACGCCTTAACCACTAAGCCATTTCTCCAGCCAGAGAGAAAGGTTAGAGAGAGCGAATGGGCACACCAGGGCCTCTACCCACTGCAAACGGACTCCAGATGCATCTACCACCTTGTGCATCTGGCTTACATAGGTACTGAGGAATCAAACCTGGGTCCTTTGGTTTTGTAGGCAAGTGCCTTAACCGCTAAGCCATCTCTCCAGCCCTAAATTTGTATTTCTAATGACCAAGTTTGAACAATAGGTTAACCTTGTACCCATTTGCTACTGCAGTTGCTCCCAAGAAGAGGTCCAGAGTTGCAGACATCCAAACTCAAACAGCAGGCCAAAGTAAGGTTCTGCAGGACTGGTCAACCTCTGCCCAACCAACAAGATTTCTATCCCAATCTAGGAAGGGAGACTATCCACTAAGGAGAGTCTAGGCCAAGTGTGCTGTGGGCAGGGCGGTGGGCAGGTAAGGAGTTGTGAGTTCAGGAGCTAGGTAGGGTAGGGCATGAGTTTACAACAACTCCTAACCCATGGCTCAAGTGCAATGGTTCCTGCTTCCAGAGAGCTCCTTTCCCCACAACCTCACCTGAATCCTACAATCCCACCCCCCACGACCTCACCTCTTCCGGAAGAACTCCAGGACCACACCCCCAAAACCCAGGCCCTCACTTTCTTGCCCTATGTTCCAAAACCTAGAACTCTATGACCTTACCATATTGTCCATAAGCTGTCCCCTGCGACCTTGCCCGACTCCCACGACTCCATCCTATATTCCACTAGTCAGTTCCCCACCCCTCACCTAGTCTCCTCCAACCTGCACCCCCTGTGGACAATTGGGTCCACACCTTTTAACGACCCCGCCCTCCATGACTTCATCCCATCTCCCACAACCCCGCCCCGCCACCTCGCCCTGTGTCCCACGATCTGGCCGTCACTGCCTCCCCTTGTCTCCCACACCCCGGTCTGCCTGCAAGAAAACAGGAAGCTTTGTGTCGCTGCGCTGGGAGCAAGTGCAGGAAGTCAGGCTTATCTCGAGCTGCAGCCCTGACCCCTGGCCTTGCGCCGGGCAAGGGGCGCCAGGGACAGCCCAAGGACAGGGCCTGCTCACCTGGCAGGGAGCCCTGACAATGTCTCCCCTGAATCACAGCTGTCACAATTGGGCTGAGAGGAGGCCAACAAAGCCAAGCTAGTGTGCTTCTAAGCTCCCAAGGTACATCAGGCTGAAGTCTCCTAGAAGTTCCTCCACACAGCAGGGAGGTGACCCAGCAGCTGGACCCCCGAACGTTACCCCTCCTGGACAAGGATAACGGGCACGACACCACTGCCAAGGACTTGATCTATCCACTTTCCCCTAACCAAGGTCTCATGTCCCACAGCAGGTGCGACCTCCCTGCTGGTTGTTTGTTCCGGATTTTAATAAGAGGCGGTTGTTTATTTCTGTTTACAAAGCTGGGTCTTTTCCCAGCCGAAGGTGCAGGATGGAGGCTGTCCCTCGGCTTCCCCAAAGGTCCTGAAGGCCACTGACAAGGACAATAGGCCTCAGCACCTGCCTCCTCCTTCCCAGTGCTATGTGTTTCCTGGGGTAGCGGGTCTTGTTTGTTTCCGGTTAGCTCCAGCTGAAGCAGGCAGCCTCTTTGCACACCTGCAGATCTCTGGGCCTGGTACTCATGCTCACATCCATGGGCTAAGTGCTCCCACAAGGCCAGACGCCCTTCAGATGGGGGAGCAGGTGTTTCCTCTGCCGCCTGGTCTGTAGTGCTCCCTGAGCCTTCTAGGTGCCCATTTCCAGGGGCTCATTGTTCTCTGCCTGATCAGCTGTGATTCTATGCTTACAGGACATGCAGAAAACATGTTCATCCTTCCTACTACTTCCTTCACTCAGCTCTTCACTCAGTCCTAACCCTGGGCTGGGCTGGGCTGGAGCATGGGGAGTGTATCCCAACACAGGAGAGAAGCACTCGCCCTGTGGGGTGGTAAGAGGCAGGGCAGGGTTGGTAGCACACAAGTAGCAAAGTCAGGATTAACTGGGATTTCCAAACCCAGGGACTAGCTTGCCCACCATTGCTGTTGCCCAGTTCCAGATGTTCTTTCAAAGGCTGCTAGTTGTGGGAGGTCGTGGGGCCCAGTCTCCCTTCAAAGCCTTGCCAGGCCCCTTCTCCCAGAACTCCACATGGGGGCTTGGCTCCTCGGCTGCAGGAAATTACCCAGGCCTGGCCAGTGCCCTGGGGCCCTGTCTGCCACCCTCACATAGCCTCTCCTGAGCCACAGCCCCCACTTTCCTGAAAATAGTCAAACCCTAAAAAGGCATGTGTGGGATGGGACAACACCAGCAGTTTCCAGCCCTATTGTTGAGGCTGGGCATCCACCAAGGTGAATTTTGGTCAGTTGCAGCCCGAAAATGACTATGGGGCTGCTTCTCTGTTGGCTAGTGCCAGGTGCAGGGAGGTGAATGTTCCCTGTTCTGGACTAACAAAGGGCTCCTAGTGATACACCACTAGATCTCTGGGCAGTAGCACTCAACCTGCTTCTAGCTATGAGTCTCTGAGGGCTCTCTGAGCCTGTCTCCATCCTGAAAGAGAACAGACATTATAATAGATTGGTGGCCCCTGGCTGATGCTGGCAAGGCCTTTGCAGAGAACAATGGAGCCAGGATGCAGGGTCTTCTCACTAATTGTATAGTCTGGCTCAGGACCTGGACATCTGTGTTTGTCTCCCAAACTCCAGCCTGTTCTCTCTGTTCTCCTGGGGACCTCTCCAGAACCTAGGAGGCTGTGATATTTTTGTTCCTCTTTCATTTTGGTGCGGGGGGTGGGTGGGTACTCTGTTGCCTACTTTCTTAGCCTCTGATTGCTCTGAACAAGACAGGAGTGCTCTTCCTAGAGCTGGAGCATGTCCTAGCACAAGCTGTCTTGCAAGATGGGGCCTTGGACATCTCTCCATGCTACTTTACCCTCAGCCCAGATCCCAGACCTTTACTAATCTCCAGACCCCAATTAGGCCACTCTAATCATATCCTGCTGCCCCTCTGCCTTATGTTTCAACAAAAGTGGGCCTTGTCTCCGCCAGAGGGCCCTCATGCATTTGCGCATGGTGTCCATCTGCCACAGGTCGGGACAGGTTGTGTGTGGATAGCCTTTCATCCAGGGAAATGGCATGGCCGGAAAGGTGGCCGTCCTCTCGCCCATCATGCAAGGCACGTTCATATGGAGCCTGGAGCTAAACCATTCATAGATGACCTGCTTCTGAAAAAAGAGTGGGCCTTTTTCTCTGCATCAGAACACTTGGCTCTATTCTAGTATGCCCAGCAGAGCCCATCAGTATAAGCCACCTCAATCGAGCTCCTTGGCTCCCCATCCTCTCCTCCACTGGTATTTCCCAATTCAAGATGACCACCTACCAAGCTCTAAAAGTCAAGATCCTGTAATCATCAATGCCTTCCCTCACACCTGAGCCCCCCATCACTACCATGCACACAGCCTGAGCGCTAACTTCCTTTCTTTGCTCAATGCCTTCCACAGGTCCATGCACAGAGGCCCCACCTGGAACACCTATCCTCAGTACTGCACTTGTCCACACTGACTCCCACTCCATGGAGCAGACCCTGAATGTTCTATGTGTTCCAAGGTGGCCTAGGGGCTGTTAAAAGTCTAAATCTACAGGTGATTTGAATGAACACTGAAATCCAGACCGCTTCATATCTCTCTGCACACCAGACTCTGGTCCCTGATCTGATCCGAGCTCTTTCAGTTCTGGCTGAGTGAGCAGGGTAAGTCCTATAATCTCATGCCTTAGCTTCTTCATCTCCAGTTGGGCAGATCACAGGCATCCATCAGAGATGGAGTAAGATCAGCTTTAGGACTATTTTTTGCAGCTGCTGATTGTCCCACCATAACCTTTGTTTGTCTTCTGCTTACCTGTCTAAAAGGCACAAGACAAGGGTGACCTTGAGGCCTTTGGGTTCTTCCTCCCCTGCCCCTTTGGTTTTTCAAGGTAGGGTTTTGCTCTAGCCCAGGCTGAGGTGGAATTCACCCTTCTCAGGGTCTCCTCAAACTCAAGGTAATCCTCCTACCTCTGTTTCCCGAGTGCTGGGATGGTCTTTCTCGCTCTTTTTTTTTTTTTTTTTTTTTTTTTTTCACTATGTATTCTCAGGGTGACCTCGGGTCTCATCCTCCTACCTCTGCCTCCCAGGCTGACCTTAAAGGACCATTCACTAATGTATTCTCAGGGTGACCTTTCGAACTCACTCTGGTCCAGGCTCCTGGAATTACCTCTGCTCAGGGTCCCAAGTGCTGGGATTAAAGGCGCCTCTGCACCCGAGTGCTGGGATTAAAGGCTAATCTCACGCCCTCTTTTTTAAAATTATTTTTATTTATTTGAGAGAGAAAGAAGCAGATAGGGTGGACACGCCAGGGCCCCCTTGTGTATCTGACTTATGTGGATACTGGGGAATCGAACCTGGGTCCTTAGACTTGGCAGGCAAGCACCTTAACCACTAAGGCATCTGTCCAGCCCGACATTGCCTCTAACAGGGACTGGGATCATGGAAGAACAAACACCCAGGCTTATAGGGGCACTAGGGACCAGCATGGTCAGTCCCAAAGACAAGACTAGGACAGTCTCTAGACCCACCCCTACCATGTCCACCTCACTGGGGCAACAGGAAATGGCCTGGTCTAGCTTGTGGCCAGGGCGGCAAGGCTTGCTTCCTCTAAGGCCTGTTTCCTTTATCCGGTTGTTTTGCTCTGAATTCACCAAGCTCAGCCTTTTCTTCCTCTCCCATTTCCACCCTCTCCTTCTGTCAAGAGTGGGGCAGAACTGATGCACGATGTTTTAGAGCCCCCCCAACCAGGCTCATCTCACTTGGACCGGTATCCAGTGTCCCACCAGCGCTCCCTGCTGCATGAGACTGGAAATGAAACCTGCCCAGGTGTAAAGTGCAAAGGTCCTAGGTCCCTACCTAGGAGACCTCTGAGTGGCCCAGGGCCCACAGCCAGGCAGGCAAAGGGAAAACTAACCAGGATCACAACAGTAGCTTTGTTTATTGGGCTTCACTGAGTGTGTGGAGGGTGGGCCACCTCAGGAACAGCCATGGAGAAGGAGGGGAGAGCTCTCTCTTCTCCAAGTCCTGATCCCTTAAGTGTTGGCTGAGCTATAAGAAGGGCCACCATGAAAGCATGAACTAGAGAAAGCATGTTCCCAGTCTTCTGCAAGGAGTGAGGGCGTCCTGCATGCTATGATTCCCTGATGGTCACTGCACGCAGTGCAAAGAGCTTCTCCCAGCAGGTGGCGACAGTGTACAGGGCACGCAGCAGGCGCCGCTTCCGGTCACGACCACGTAGGACGGCGCGCATCCTGGGCTGCTGGCTCTGTTGGCAGGGAGGAGGGGTGAGTGCTTACAGATCCAGTGCCCACGCCCTGCAGGTCGTGCCCAGCCCTGGTGTAAGTGGTTGCAGCACCACAGCCCTGAGGGAAGGGGTGACCTGCGCCGGCTCTTGTTCAAGAGATCACACCTGGCGTGGAGTCCAGCAATGGCGGCGCATCACAGCCTCAGTGCGTAAGACCACCGTCCAGGCTGCTTTCTCCAGGGCTCCTCTGCGGACCCCAGCCATGGCTCCCCGAAGGGTCCTACCCAGGGACTCGATGGACAGTAGGATACTGTGCTCCTAGGGAGGAATGGAAGGGCAGGGGTTAAGGAGGCTCCAGGGATGAAACTGTAGATGTGGGTGGGGGTGCCTCCTCCATACCTTCTGGGCATTGCAGGAGCCCCCAGGCTGTTCCAGCCCTCCATCAGCTCCAGTCAGGTTTTTCTGAATGAAATGGTGTGGGGAGCCTAGCCTTGTACGCTGGACTCCCATCCCAACCCTCTTCATGGCGGCCTGCAAGTCCTGGAAGATGATAGCTTGATAGTGGCGAAGTACTTCTGGGATGCTGCAGGAACGGTGTACCGCCCAGCCCTGAATGGATGACCCCAGCAACACCATCAGTAGTATAGTCCAGAAAGCAGGCTTGGGGGCCACCTGGAGTGGACAACAGATCAAATTTGGGCACCTGGGCATCCCAGAACAAGGAGTGGCCCCATAGGCATGGTGGAGTCACCACAGAAGGCACCCTTGCCCTGAGAGGGTATAAGATAGAAATCTCTGCTAATCCGAGGCTCTCAGCCTAATTAGGATAAACATCTATAGTCCTAGGTAGGAAAGGGAAAAACAAAATCTATAAATAAGACAACTTTATGTGCTTGTAGGATGTGTAGTAGGGCATGGAGAGGTCATTTTACTGTTTCGTGAAGGACCAAAAAGGAGACAAAAGAAACAGGTCCAGAGGCAAAGGATCTGATGCTGTGGTCTACACTGAAGACAGACAGGCAAGTGATGAATATCAAACTACCTGGCATGCACAGGTGGCATGAACCTGCTCTGAAGGGTACAGCAAGAAGTGGCTCCCAATTCACCTATGATCACACAGACTCAAACCTATTAGCCACAGCCCCCTCTCCCTGGAGTTAGGTGCCCCTCTCACTGTGAGCTCCCCAACCCTGGCTGTGCCCTTTGGGTGCACAAAATAGGGACCTGGGGAAATAGTTGTCAGTAAAATGCTGGAGTTTGATCCCCAGAATCCAGGTAAAAAAAAAAAAAAAAAAAAAAAACTTTCAGAGAGCCGGACGTAGTGGTGCATGCCTTTAATCCCAGCACTCAGGAGGCAGAGAGGTAAGAGAATCGTCATGAGTTCAAGGCCACCCTGAGACTACATAGTGAATTCCATGTCAGCCTGAGCTATAGAGTGAGACAAAACAAAACAAACAAAAAATTCCAGGCATGGTGATACATGCTTGTAGTTTGTAAACCCAGCACTGGAGAGGCAGAGAAAGGTAAATCACTGGAGCTTGTCTGCCAGCCAATCTAGCCTACTTGGTGGGCTCTGAACCAATAAGACCCTGTTTCAGAAAAAGTGGGCAGCTCTTAAGAAATGACACTCAAGGCTGACTACACTTGTGTGCATGCACACACACCACAAAGATAGAGGGCAGTAGTCATACCTGGAGTAGGAACTCCCACCTGTCAATGTTTCTGCTACAACCAGCCACAGGCACATCCTTCCCCTAAGTGGGACAGAGACAATAGCTCAGAGGTCCAGCTCCAAAAGACACTCCATTGGAAGGAGATGACTGAGGAAATCCCCTGAGTCAGCAGAAGAGAAGGCCACACTGTCCCTCAAGCACAGCTTGCTAACAGGCTTCCTCCCACCCAAAATGGAGGGGACAGACTATGGAGGGAAGCCCACAGGAGACAGCTGAAGGTCCCCACCTACTCCAAAGGGGCAGGTTCTCAAACCTGCCCCAGGTCCCCAGCTACAGTCAGGCAGCCAACTTGGACTGGAAGATTTATCATGTGAACTGAGCGAAACGACAGGACTCGACTCCGCTTCCCAGCCTTGGCACGGGAGTCTGAGCACTCTCCAAACTCCCACAAAAAGCTGAGAGGGGTTCTGCCTGGGGCACCAGCAGCAATGACTGAAGAACAGTTTGTAGACTTGAAAGCGGCCAGGTACTATGGCCAAGGGGAGGAGGCACTTACAACTGCCCAGGGTCCTCTGCCTACTATCCATCTAGTCACACTAAGAACAAGAGTCAAAAACTGAAGCCGGGAGTGGTGGAGTACGCCTTTAATCCCAGCACTCGGGAGGCAGAGGTAAGAGGATTGCCATGAGTTCGAGTCCACCCTGAGAATACATAGTGAATTCCAGGTCAGCCTGGACCAGAGTGAGACCCTACCTTGCAAAACCAAAAAAAAAAAAAGTCAAAAACTAAGCCAGCCAGTACTACTCTGCCCCACATGGGAGAGGCTGGCTGCCCAAGGAGTCCCTCCAACGCAGGCTTGAGGAAAGGGATCTGGAAAGGCCAGAGTGCAAACACCCCACAACTGTTTCCTCAATGATCAGTGCCAGATGCTGTTGTCAATAGCCAGGGACTTCTATGAGGCACAAGTAAATAGCCTCCCCCGGGGCTGTGCCTATTCCCAGCCCCTCAGCCCAGGCCAGCCCTCTCCCCAGAGGCCCCGGCTGCTCACCATGGGTTTCTCAGGATCTGTCCCTTCCTCTCTCCCTCCAGTAGACCATGCACATGATCCTAGGGTCCTCTGGGGATCTTGGGTGGCCAGTGCAACAGGCAATTAGCAGCCACACCAACTCTATTACTGGCTGGCTGGGAAGTTGGGGCCTCCCTGAATAGGGCTGAGGGAGAGACCAAGAGGCTTTTGAAGTTGGCTCCTCCAGAAAATAAGGGAGGGAGGAGGGAGGGACAGAGGGGAAGGGAGACCAGCAAGTCAGCCCTGCCTCCTCTCTAATCACTTCTATTAATCTGACCCTGGAGCCCAGCAACTGCCTGTTGCAACAGATCCAGGGCTGCTGTAGATCTTGGATTGTCACCAGCCCTAAGAAGACTCTACTCTGTGAAAAGGTGGAGGTGCTCAATGGGGAGAACTCAATCCCCTCCCACAGCCACCAGCCCTATACCCATACCAGATAGTCCTGTCCCAGCAGGTCTGAAACTCAGAACTTCCCAGGCTCCCACTGCTGATCCCACTCATCTTGCCCCTCCTGACTTAGGGATCATTCATAGATAGGGAGGTCCAGTCCCAGCATTGCTGCTCAGCTCCAAAACAGCAGTAGCCTCTGGAACATAGTTCTTCTCTCACTGAGCAAGACTCAACATCCAGCTGAAGAAAAGCAAAAGTGGGGCTGGAGAGATGGCTTAGCAGTTAGGCCAACTGCCTGCGAAGCCTAAAGACCCAGATTTGATTCCCCAGAACCCACATAAGCCAGATGCACAAAGTGTCACATGTGTCTGGAGTTTGTTTGCAGTGGCTGGAGGCCCTGGAGGGCCCATTCTCTATCTGTCCCCCCCTCAAATAAATAAATAAAAATAAAATAAGGGCTGGAGAGATGGCTTAGTGGTTAAGGTGCTTGCCTATGAAGCCTAAGGACCCAGATTCAACTCCCCAGAACCCAAGAAAGCCAGACACACATGGTGACATATGCATCTAGAGTTCGACTGCAGTGGCCAGAGGCCCTGGCGTGCCAATTCTCTCTCATGCGTACTCTCTCACACACAAAAAAAAATTTTTTTAAGGGGCTGGACATTGTGGAAATCAGTATGGAGGTTCTTGAGACAGCTAAAAATAGATTTACCATATGATCTAGCTATAGCACTCCTAGGCATATATCCAAAGGACTCTTCTCACTACCTTAGAGATACTTGCACAACCATGTTTATTGCTGCTCTATTCACAATAGATAGGAAATGGAACCAGCCTAGATGTCCCTCCACAGATGAATGGATAATAAAGATGTGGTACATTTACACAATGGAGTTCTATTCAGCGGTAAAGAAAAATGAAACATGGAATTTGCAAGGAAATGGATGGATCTAGAAAGGATTATACTAAGTGAGGTAACCAGGCTCAGAAAGCCAAATGTCATATGTTCTCTCTCATATGTGGATCCTAGCTACAAATGATAGACTTGTGGGTGAACTGGAACCAAAAATCGGTACCAGAAGCCAGTAAGCTGGTAAAAGGCTATAAGGGAGGGAGGAGAGGGAAGGACTTAAGTGGATGATATTGTACATATGTAAGTAGAAGAACAGATTACAGGGAGGGGAAGGCCTAAGCGAGGCCATGGGAAGAGAATGTATAAAAGAAGAGCAGGGGGAGGATCAATCAAAATTCAAGATAGTCTGAATAAGACTCATGTAAAACTACTTTTTTGAATAATGGCACATCCAGAAGCTATAGACTGTTACTAGAAAATTTTTAGTGCCTGGGATGGGATACCTTCCAGTGAGTTGTTGGCCAAGGAGGTCCCGGTAGCCTCCAAAAATATTAAAGGCTATTATTGTCACTGAAACATCTCTGTCACACCCTCCAAGGCTCAGGGTCCATTGCAGAAGAGGGGGCGGAAAGAATGTAAGAGCCAAAGGAAGGGTATGACTCCTTACAATGCAACTGTCCAGACAGAAATTGGCCTCCATATCCATGACCTTGAAGTGCCTAGCAATACCTTTGCAAGACCCTCATAATAGAAGAAAAAGATGATGACATCAAATTAAAAGGGAGACTAATGGAGAGAGGGAGGGGACCTGACAGAGAATGGAGTTCTAAAGGGGAATGGGGGGGAGGGGAGTGAAATATCATGTTTTTTTTTTTTTTGTATGTAAGTATAAAAGTTGTCAATAAAAAATATTTTTTTTAAAGCCAGGCTTGGGCTGGAGAGATGGCATAGCAGTTAAGGCGCCTGCCTCCTAAGCCTAAAGAACGCTGGTTCCAATCTCCAGGTCCCACCTTTAGCCAGATGCAAAGTGACGCAAGGGCGCAATGCCGCACTTGACCACAAGGGGGCGCACGCATCTGGATTTCGTTCACAGCAGCTGAGAGACTGCTGGCGTGCCCATCTCTGTCTTCCTCTGTGCCTCTCTAAAAAATAAATTAAAAAAAAAAAAAAGCCAGGCTTGGTGGTGCACATCTTTAATCCCAGCACTCGGGAGGCAGAGGTAGGACTGCCATGAGTTCGAGGCCACCCTGAGACTACATAGCTATTCCAGGTCAGCCTGGACCAGAGTAAGACCCTACCATGAAAAACCAAATAAATAAATAAATAAATATAAATTTTAAAAGGGGGGAAGGAGAAATGGCTTGCCATGAGTTCGAGGCCACCCTGAGTTAAGGCATTTGCCTCAGCCTGGGCTACAGCCAAAGGATCCTGGTTTGATTTGCTCTGGACCCTGGTTTGATTCTCTAGGACCCACGTAAGCCAGATGCACAAGGGGCACAAGCATCTGGAGTTCTTGTGCAGTGGTTAGAGGCCCTGGGTGCCCATTGTCTCTCTGTCTGCCTCTCTTCTATCTCTCTGCTTGCAAATAAATAAACAATAAATAAATAAAAAGAAAAGCAAAAGTGCCCTTTACCAGGGAAGGAAAATTTGTGATGCACAGAGTCACTGACCACCTCAGCACAAGAAAGCCCCCCTCCACTTCCATAGAGGAGAAAGGCAACCTGTACAGCCCTGCAGGAACCCTCACCCAAGTCCTCATTTGTGACAATTTCATTGCATATTCCTCCAATCAGGGGAAAGCCATGAAAGAGCAGAGGCCACCAGCAGCCTAAGACTGAAACCAAATCCTTGCCCCTTCCATTTGTAAGGGAACTGCTGAGTACGGACCCTCTTCAGGGGGTGGGTACAGGGCCCCTCCACGGAAAAACCCAAGCAACTCTGGACAGCCACTCCTCAGGACAATAAGAGGACCACCTCCCCCAGCATCTGGGTGACCTGCTCAGCATCAAATAGCAGGCACTGCCCTTGCCCCCAAAGTGACTGTTCTGTTGCCTTGCTGTCCCCAAGGCTCCCAGAACCCCAGGAAAGGTGGGCTCACAACTTTCTAGGCAGGCAGAGATGCCTGCTGAGCCCCACTCTACCTCAGGTGCACAAGTAAGATGAGTACTCCCTTCAACTACTGACACAGAGGGACAACACAGGCTCTGTGAGAAGGAGGACTGAGTTATAGACTAATAACTACCACAAGTTCCACTGTGGGCATAATTGCCCACAGGGCACCCTATGGTGCATATCACAAGGGAACAGCTCTTCTCCATAAAACAGACATAAGGGCTACCCCTTGCTTGTCATGCCATGTCTCTACATCTCTTCCCTGGCCAATCTAAGAGCATCAACCACTCATGCTACCATAACTACCAGCCAGATATCTCTGGCATGCTTGCATGTCCCACCCCTCCCAAGACAGCCAGTTGATTCTCAACTAAAGGCACACGTGCATGATCTGCAGCCCAAGGTAGCATATATTGCAAGTTTAAAGGCTGAAAAGCCATATTGTGGTAATTTTCAATCCAGCAACATGGACAGTCACAAATGGTAGGATGAAATTGTTATGAATTAGCAAGAAAAGATTTACCTGCAAAGTGATAACCTGTTAAAAGTGACTTTTTTTGTTGTTTGTTTTTTGTTTTTGTTTTTCGAGGTAGGGTCTCACTCTAGCTCAGGCTGACCTGGAATTCACTATGTAGTCTCAGAGTGGCCTTGAACTCATGGCGATCCTCCTACCTCTGCCTCCCGAGTGCTGAGATTAAAGGCATGCGCCACCATGCCCGGCTAAAAGTGACTTTTTATTTATTTATTTATTTATTTTTTGTTTTTCGAGGTAGGGTCTCACTTTAGCTCAGGCTGACCTGGAATTCACTAGGTAGTCTCAGGGTGGCCTTGAACTCACGGCAATCCTCCTACCTCTGCCTCCCGAGTGCTGGGATTAAAGGCGTGCGCCACCACGCCCAGCTAAAAGTGACATTTTTATAGGGGCCTGGAAGGTGGCATGGAGTGATCCCAGTAGAGTATCTGCCATTTGCATTCTAACTCCAAAAAGCCTCAGCTAAAAGTATCCTACTAGCTGGGTACAACCATTGGGCTTCTGTAAGCCCTTCAATTGCTTAACAGCTTGGTCCTTATGTGACCCCTGTCCTCTCATTGTCAAGACCTCTGACCCAATGCTCCCACTCTCTCCAGATAGTGCTCTCCAAATACTAACATAAAATTTCAGGGCTGGAGAGATGGCTTAGCAGTTAAGGCACATGCCTGTGAAGCCTAAGGACCCCAATTCAATTCTCCAGGTCCCACGTAATCCAGGTGACAAGGGAGCACACACATCTGGAGTTTGTTTGTAATGGCTAGAGGCCCTGGCATGCCCATTCTCACTCTCACTCCCTCTCTTTCCCTCTCTCTGTCTCCAATAAATAAATAAAAATAAAATCCTTTAAAAATTTTTCAGCAGCAACAATACCCACACCATGCTAGAGCACACAGGCACCCATAGGAGGTCATATCCAAATCAGAGCTTCCATAACCACATCTTGTGGGTATAGGAACCAGGAACAGATAAAAAGAAGCCAATAAGACCTCAGCCTGAATACGCTTCATAGAAATCTTTAATAAATGAAGGACAATGTAGGCAGATCCTTGTGCTTAGTGTCCCATGTGCCCTGTCCCCAACCTCAACATCAGAAGGTGTTCTTGATGCAGGCAGCCACCAACACCAGGATTTCCCCAATCTTCCTTTGCCAGTTGGCAATGTCCTTGGACACAGTGCACCATAGTTCTCCATGCCGGGGCTCCGCATTCTCACAGCGTTTCCGCACTTCCTCCTGTTGCTCCTATATTGACCACAGAGTACTTCAGGCAGGGGTCTTTCTGGGATATGCAACCTGAGCCTTCTCTGCCCCCTCTTGATCTGGCCCCAGCAGTTCTTAAGACAGCCCTTCCAGGCAGTCAGCACCCATCCAAGAGACAAAGACAGCCCTTCCTCTTGGAAAGCATGGCCCCAAATTTGTATACTAAATTGTGTCAGGCTCCCTACCTCTACCTCACACAGGGTTGCAAGTCCACACCATTTCTGGATGAGTTGTTTCCCAGATTCAATGTAGTCTGGCTGCTATTTCTGGGGAGGACACCAGGATACCCTGGTCAGCATGGCTCACAAAGGTTAGCTGGAGAGGGGCTGCTGCCCAGCAGTTCTTATACACCACACCCAGTGTCAAGGGATGCAGATCTTGACTGCTTCCTAAAGCCCTCTAGGGATGGGTGGAACTCCCTACAGTCTCCTATGTGACTAGGGGAATGCCTAGGCAGGGCAACACTGAACACTGGTCTGTTGATGTAGCCTCACCTCTGTACCATGCTGCAGCTCAAATTTGTAGAAGAAGGCCCAGGCATCGCCCAGGTCTGAGTCAATCTTCACTGTGCGGTGGAACCACTCCCGGGCCTTAGTAATTTTCCGCTCACTCCAGAACAGCCTGTTGTGGGAAAAGGACTCAGAGAAAAGGGTGCACGATAGTGTCTGCAGGGCCACCCTCTTCAGGTACCCTGAAACAGTGAGCCCTGGCATGTGCCAGGGAAGATCAGAGCCATGGGCCTAGGCTTCCTAGAGTCACTTCAGATCATTCACTGGCATCTCAGAGTCTAATCACACTATTTCTTCACACACAATATGATCTTAACTCCTTAAGACTTATTCTCCTCTGGGTCAAATACAGCATGAAACTAGCCTTGATAAAATATTAATTAAGCCTGATTAGGGAAAACTGACATTTCAGTCTGCTCTTCAGTAAGACACCACTCTTGCCCTATACACTCCCTTGCAGTAATCCAAGCAAACATTAAGATGGACTTCTAGTCAGCTCTGGGGACTTGGGCCTGATAGGGCTACAGTCCCATGGCACTTAGGCCATAGCATACATACCTATTGTGCCTACCACTCAACAGACACTTAAAAACCAAGCTAAAAAAGCCAAGAGACTGGACCATCAGAAATCAAATTAGGGTCTCCATGGGCAGGCACCCTCCCTGACTTGGCAGGAAGGAAAGGATAGCAAGGTGGACAGTTAGGAAGATGGCAGGGCATGCTGTGGTAGACACTCTGGTAGGACTATGACTTGGGGCTGATTTACCCTCTCCTAGCTTAGCTGTGAGGCGGCTCATACACAACTAACCCTCCACTGCAGGTGGCTGTCGGGCTGCTCTCAGGTACTGAAAGGAGTAATTTCATACTGATAACCTGATTGTTTTTTAAGCCATGTGGCATTCTTAATTGCTTGGTGTTAGATAAACTATGACTTAAAGAGCACAAACTCAGATAGCAGACACATGGAACACTGGCTGGAGAACAGCAAGGTGTGACTTATTGACTTTAACAAAGCCTTTTATAAGGTTTATGGTGGCCCTATCTGAGAGTACACATAAGTCCCTCTGGGAGAAAGAAGCCCAAGAGGGCAGAGGCTGTGCCCTAGAGGCCTCTCTCATCTGCTAGGCCCATAGACACTGGAAAGATACCCAGGCAACAATATGAGGTGGGGTATTTGTGTCTCTACAATCACCATCTGCAGGGTGGGGGGCACAATCCTCTGCTGGGAGCTGCTAGGAGGTCACTTGCCAACTTCTTCTTCCCCTGGAAAATGCAGGTTCTTCTGAGATATCTTTGGTCAGTCATCTCTGCACTCCAAAACTCGAGATTAGAGCTGGGCTGTTCCCCAGGACAACAGAACTGAAAGTGAGTTCTTACCCCAACACAATGAAAGCAAACTTCTTGGCTAAAGCTCCTTGAGCCAGAGACTTTGCTTATTAGGTAAATTATGGGTGGGTAATCATGAGAAAATTTACTCATCCTGTAATCTAGGCCCCATGTGGTACAAACTGAAACAGAAAACAGCTTCACCAGAAGCCTGGGACTGAGGAAGGACCAAAGCACCTGGGAGGCCTGAGGAAAGGGAGTGAATGGGCAGATGCCCAGGTGATGTGGATAGCACACAACTCACTGGAGAATACTACCCAAAACACTGACCAGGCAGCCCATCCTACTCCAGCACAATCAGCACAGCCAGAGAGAGGCAAAGATGCTGGCAAAGGATCCATCAGGACCATAAGGATCAGAATCCTGAGAGTACTCCTACTTACTTGGCCACTGCCAAAAGCACGTGGGGGTCGTGTTCACACTTCTTCAGGGCATCCACACTCTTAGTTTTTCTCTGGGGCCTGGCCTCAAGGAAGACAGCTTCAGACCATAGGATACCTGAAGTTCAGAAGCAAAGAACTGCTGCTCAATCTTACCTCTGGCTTCAAAACCCCTCCTACCACCACCACAAGAAGGGCCTGCTGAGGTCAGCCACAAAGGTCCCAAGTATTCACCTACCCAGGCACCTCCTGTAATGCAGCAGCTATGCTGATACCAGACTGGGAAGTCCTCTGTATAGCTGCAAGCTTTCATTATAACTGACTAAGGAAACAGACAAAGGGAATCTATCTCTATCTCTTTTATTTTTTTTTTCAATTTGGTTTTTCAAGGTACAGTCTCACTCTAGCCCAGGCTGACCTGGAACTCACAATGATCCTCCTACCTCTACCTCCTGAGTGCTGGGATTAAAGGCGTGTGCTAACATGCCCAGTCTATTTATCTGAGAAACAGACAGAGTATGGGTGTGCCAGGACCTCTTGCCATTGCAAATAAACTCCAGATGAATGTGCCACTTAGTGCATCTGATTTTATGTGGGTACTGGGAAACTGAATCTGAGCTGGTAGACTTTGCACACAAACAGACACCTTTTTTTTTCTTTTCTTTTCTTTTTTTTTTTTTGGTTTTTGCAAGGTAGGGTCTCACTCTGGTCCAGGCTGACCTGGAATTAACTATGTAGTCTCAGGGTGGCCTCGAACTCTTGGCGATCCTCCTACCTCTGCCTCCCGAGTGCTGGGATTAAAGGCATGCGCCACCATGCCTGGCAAACAGGCACCTTTTACTGGGGAAGCAGAGGTAGGAGGATCACCATGAGTTGGAGGACACCCTGAGACTCCATAGTGAATTCCAGGTCTGCTTGGAATACAATGAAACTCTACCTCAAAAAACAAACATATGATGGAGATTGGTGTTCTAAAGTGGAATGGGGGGAAAGGAGGGAAATATTATATGTTTTTTGTATATAAGTATAGAAGGTGTCAATAAAAAATTAATTAAAAACAAACAAACAAACAAACAAACAAACAAAAAACCACAGGTACTTTTAACTACTTAGCCATCTCTCCTGCCCAGCAACAGTAATCTCAAAGCAGTAACACATTAAAAATAGGAGACAGGAGCCGGGCATGGTGGTGCACACCTTTAATTCCAGCACTCAGGAGGCAGAGGTAGGAGGATTGCCATGAATTCAAGGCCACCCTGAGACTACATAGCTAATTCCAGGTCAGCCTGGACCAGAGTGAGACCCTACCTCGAAAAAAAAAAAAAAAGGAGGAAACAGGGCTCAGTGGGTATAAGTACCTGCCACAAACATAAGGGAATGAGATAGCCTGAGTTTGATTCCCCAGGACCCCATGTAAACAGCTGAGTGTGGCCATGCATGTCTGTAACCCCAGTCCTATGGGAGGCAGAGACCAGAGCATCACTAGGGCTCAGGAAAACCACAGCTCCACATTTAGAGAGACTCCATCTCAAGGAAATATGTTGACAAATGATAAATGACACCTGACATTCTTCTCTAGTCTGTGTGCCTGTGAGTGCATCTGCACATATATATGCACACACACTAAGAGACAGCTGGGTATGGTGACATGCCTATACATAACAGATCCCAGTACTTAGGAAACTAAGGGCTGAGGCAAAAGGAGCTACAGTAGATTACAGAGCATGCCTGTAATCCCAGAACTTATGAGATTGATGTAGGAGGATCAGGAGTTCAAGGCTAACCCTGTATTCATGAGACCTTGTCTCAAAACAAAAATATACCTTGCTGGGCGTGGTGGCACATGCCTTTAATCCCAGCACTCGGGAGGCAGAGGTAGGAGGATCACCATGAGTTCGAGGCCACCCTGAGACTACATAGTTAATTCCAGGTCAGCCTGGGCCAGAGTGAGACCCTACCTCGAAAAACCAAAAAAAAAAAAAAAAAAAAAAAAAAAAAAAAAAAATTATAGTACACAGGAATTTAAAGTACACAGGAATCGGCCAGGCGTGGTGGCGCACACTTTTAATCCTAGCACACAGGAGGCAAAGGTAGGAGGACTGCGGTGAATTCAAGGCCACCCTGGGCTAAAGCAAGATCCTACCTCGGAAAAAAAAAAAAAAAAAAAAGGAATCATGGTATATTATCTATATTACGGAAGTTGTCAATAAAAAGTTCAAAGTTCAATAGAGGGCTGGAGAGATGGCCTAGTGGTTAAGTGCTTGCCTGTGAAGCCTAAGAACCCCAGTTCAAAGCTTGATTCCCCAATACCCACATAAGCCAGGTACACAAAGTGGCACATGCATCTGGACTTCATTTGCAGTGGCTGGAGGCCCTGGTGTGCCCATTCTCCACCCCACTCCCACCTCTTTCTCTGTTGCTAATAAATAAACAAAAAAAAATTTTTTTAAGTTCAATAGACAGATGATAGATTTAAAAAAATTATATATATACACATAGACATATATAGGGTGGGGGAGATGGACCAGTGGAAAAGTGCTTGAGTTCAGATCTCCAAAACCCACATTAAATTCAGCTGGATTCTGCACAAGCATCTGTAATCCCAGTGTGCCCATCATGAAAAGGGAAGCATAGACAGGAAACCTGCCTGAAATCAAGCCAGCTAGCCTGGTGAATGCAGCAGTGAACAATGAGAGATCTTGCTTCAAGCAAGGTGGAAGCCAACAACCAACACCTGAAGTTGTCTTCCACATTATGCTCGTACTAACCTTATGCACTCCCCCAATATAGTATGACTTTTTTTTTTCAATTTTTAAAAAATTTTTTACTTTATTTATTTTTGGAGAGAGAGACAGAGAGAGAGGGAGTGGGAGACAGATAGAGATGGGAGCGCCAGCAGTCTCTCAGCTGCTGTGAACAAAATCCAGATGTGTGCCCCCTTGTGGGCAAGTGCAGCATTGCGCCCTTGCATCACTTTGCATCTGGCTAAACGTGGGACCTGGAGATTGGAACCGGGTTCTTTGGCTTAGCAGGCAGGCGCCTTAACCGCTAAGCCATCTCTCCAACCCTTTTTTTTTAAGTGGTAGGGTCTTTCTCTATTCCCAGGCTGACCTGAAATTCACTATGTAGTCTCAGGGTGGCCTCAAACTCATGGTGATCCTCCTACCTCTGCCTCCCAAGTGCTGGTGGTGTGCCACCATGCCTAGCTATTTTGTATTTTTGAGACAGAATTTCATGTATCCCAATATGGCCTTGAACTATACAGCCAAGGATGACCTTGATCTTTTGATCCTTCTGCCTCCTCCACCCTCCCAAATGTTGGGATTACAGGCGAGCACTACAATGCCCACTTTATGTGGTGCTGGGGATCAAGCCAAAGTACTCCTGCATGCTAGGCAGACATTCTACCAACTGAGCTACATCCTAGACTAATAAACTAAATCTTCACCAAAAAAAAAAAAAAAAAAAAAAAAAGTAGTGCTTCAGAACATGAAATCAACTTTCCCATGTTGAGATGGGGATTTTAGTCCAAAGTTTGTTTGTTTGTTTATTTATTTTATTTATTTATTTTTTTGGTTTTGCGAGGTAGGGTCTCACTCTGGTCCAGGCTGACCTGGAATTCACTATGTAGTCTCAGGGTGGCCTCGAACTCTCGGAGATCCTCCTACCTCTGCCTCCCGAGTGCTGGGATTAAAGGCGTGCGCCACCACGCCCGGCCAAAGTTTTTATTTTTTTGAGGTAGGGTCTCACTCTAGCCTAGGCTAACACAGAACTTACTCTGTAGTCCCAGTCTAGCCTCAAACTCATAGCGCTCGTTCTACCCCTGCCTCCCGAGTGCTGGAATTAAAGTTGTGTGCCACCATACCTGGCTAGTCCAAAGTTTTCATAACCAAAGTGAAGCTAGACTGAAATGGGCCACAAATATCTTGTCTTAATGCAGTCACTGGAAGATGACTCCATCCCTCAGAAGACTCCATCCCCACTGTCCTGGAAAGGTAGGAGTCCTTACCAGAGTTTGGGCACTCCTGCAGTGCCTTTGCCATGAGTGTGTTGGCAATGTTCTTCAGTCCTGCACGGTACTCCAGCCGCACTGACTCCAACCTAGGAAGACAAACGCAGGGATGTTCCAGCCCCTCCAGCTAGCTCTCAACAGCCTTAAAGACTCCTGTCTGGAAGGCTCCTAACTCATAACACCAGTGGTGAAATTTCATTCTCCACAGAGCAAAGCTCATCCACTAGAAATGGTATCCACAGCCTGTTGCCCAAGGCAGCAGCCCTGCTGAAGTCCTTAGATCCCCACACGATTCAGATGTAAGTGAAGATACCAGAACAAGCCCAGACCATACTGGCTCACAACAGAGGTACCCAAGACCTGTCCCTTCTTAACAGTGTCCTTTCTCACCCCAGCCTAACCCTGAGCTGGATTCTGTATCTTTCACCTGGAACTAAGTGGCCTAGTCTGACCTCTAACTCCTGATCCTCCTACTTAGCCTCCCAGGTGCTGGGATTACAAGTATACACTACCTCACCTGACTCGCCTTGGAAAATTTCTTATGACCTATGCTGGTGTTACCTCTTCTATAGAGTCCACTCTCTCAGCTTCATTCCCAGACATCCTGATACCTTCCGTCAGAAGCCCACCTCGCCATTTAGACCCAGCTCTCCAAGGTGGTGACTATGACTCCTAGTGGTAGCTATCACCTAGTACATCATCCCCAGGTGCCTAGGCTGGAACGTGAGGGAGGATCTAGGTAAGGCAAGTCCCTAAAAGGGCAGCTGGGCCAACAGCCAAGGACTCACCAGAGCCCAGGATTCTTTGGGTTCTTCAGACGAGACTTCTCCAAAATGGCTCTAGCACGGGTCAGCTGTCCAATTTTTTCCTCCAGCCGGGAAAGCAAGAGCCACAGGGGTGTGGAGTGGGGACACTTCTTCAGCTGTGGCCAACAAATCAAGCAAGAGAGGATCTCAGAGACTGTCCACAAAGGATCACAATATCTATGGTTAGCTCCTGAGAGCACCTCCAGCACAAGGTAGGCAGCTTTGTAGAAGGAAAAATAGAGGACCTCCTGTGGGGAGACTAGTGTTTGGTCCCAAACCTGTTACAGCTGAATCACTGACCACTAGCTCTCCACTTTCCATAGAGGTAAGGGAAAATGACCAATGACAGAGTGCTTACTTCCCTGGAACATCACAGCAGAAGCTCACCCCCTGATTGTAGGCCTCCCGAGCCTTCTCCATCAGCTCTCCCTGCTCCTCGATCTGCCCCTTCATCATCCACAACTTAGGGAAGTCCTCATAGTGCTTCAAGGCCTCCTCACACAGTTCCTGGGCAGCAGCAATGTTCCCCAGCACCCACTCCAACTTCACAGACTTCATGAATACCTGCAAAGCCGATACACACTGTCACACAGGGGAGTTGTTCCCTTGTACCTATCATCTATCTGGACCAGAAGCACTACCATGAGACATGCTTCATGCCGTAACTCATGTTCCACATATTTGCTCTGCTATATTTTAAGTACCTCCCGAGCAGTCACAGTTTTTTCATGAATACAAAAGACGGGATGAAGAGATGGATTAGCCAAAGGTCCCAAGTTCAACTCCCCAAGACCCACGTAAGCCAGATGCACAGGGCGGCACATGCGTCTGGAGTTCATTTGAAGTGACTAGAGGCCCTAGCATTCCCATTCTCTCCTCCACCCATGTCTCCCTTTTAAATAAATAAATATTTGGGCTGGAGAGATAGCTCAGTGGTTAAGTCACTTGCCTGCAAAGCCTAACAACCTGGGTTAGATTCCCTGGGTCCTTTGGCTTTGCAGGCTGGCACCTTAACTGCTAAGCCATCTCTCCAGCCAAGAAAAGCATTTTAAAGATATTTATTTATTTATTTATTTATTTATTTATTTATTTATTTATTTATTTATTTATTTATTTATTTATGTGAGAGAGAGAGAGAGAGAGAGAAAGGCAGAGAGAAAGAGAATGGGCATGCCAGGGCCTCCAGCTGCTGCAAATGAACTCCAGACACATGTGCCCCTTTGTGCCTATGGCTTACGTGGATCCTAGGGAATCAAACAGGGGTCTTTAGGCTTTGCAGGCAAACACCTTAACTGCTAAGCCTTTTCCCTAACCCAAAAAAAGCATTTTTAAATCCAGTAACAAGACTGGGCTGTGGTCTGAGCTGTCCTTCTCATCTCACTCCTTCCCAATGCACAAGCCAGGTGCCACCCCACCAGCCCATCCCATCCACCAGCTAGCCACCACTCACACGGGCTGTGGGTGCACTGCTCCGTGCCTTAGCCAGCAGCCTCCGGGCACGTTCGTACTCATTGTTTTCTGACTCCAGCTTCACAGCCGCCAGCCAGATCTCCTCACTGTTGGGGTTTGCCTGCAGGGCAAGCACAGCAGCATTAAGAGAGCTCAGCACAAAAGTGACCAGGGCTAGAGCCACAGTTAATTAAATGCAGGTGGTCTGGGAACTGAGCCAGGACTTGGTCTGCTTCTGTTGTGCTCCAAGCCCTCCCTGCCCAAGCTAAGAAATGACAGGGCAGACTCCATCCAAGAATCTAGGCTGTTTTCAGTGTGCTACATCCTCTCTGGGATCTACCCAAACCCTACATGGTCTCTCAAAGCCAAAATGGTTCACTCATATCTTATGTGTGCAACTAACTTCACCCTTTTCCCTCAGCCCCCTACTCCAGTGTCAATATGGGCAGGGCAGATAAATGCCTGGAGAGGAGGGATAATGAGGTGGATAGGGCCTCCAAAGGCTGAGACCAGGCTACAGAAAACCTAGAGTCCAGGTGACATACAAGGAGTATCCTCAAAACCTCTTCATAGCTGATACCCACTGAGCCTTTGGCAATATGGCTAGCAAGGTACCCATGGTGATTGGCAAGCGGGCTAAAGCCCCTCAGGGGTTCTGATGTACAATAAGAGGAGGCAACAGTGCATGGAGAGAACACAACCTATTCTGCAGAGCACTGTCATCTGTTCCTGCATTCCCCTCCAGGTGACAACTGGGAGCAGAAGTCTGACCCAAGCCAGTTCCCTTTCTGGTATTTACTCAGAACCAACAAGCTTTACCACTGGCCTGGGTTACGACAGCAAGAGAGCAGACTGATGTTTTTATAGGACTGTGTGAATATTCAAAACCATCCTGTCATAAAATATTAGATTTGTGATAAAAATAAGATACTTAGCTGGGCATGGTGGCACAACACATTTAATCCCAGCACTAGGGAAGGTTGCCACGAGTTTGAGGCCACCTAAGATTACAGAGTGAATTCCAGGTCAGCTTGGGCTAGAGTGAAACCCTACCTCAAAAAACTAAAAAAAAGGCTGGAGAGATGGCTTAGCGGTTAAGGTGCCTGCCTCCTAAGCCTAAGAACGCTGGTTCCAATCTCCAGAGGTTCCAATCTCCAGGTCCCACATTTAGCCAGATGCAAAGTGATGCAAGGGCGCAATGCCGCACTTGACCACAAGGGGGCGCAAGCATCTGGATTTCATTGGCAGCAGCTGAGAGACTGCTGGCGCACCCATCTCTGCCTTCCTCCTCTCTCTCTCTCTCAAAAAAAAAAAAAAAAAAAAAAAAAAAAAAAGGCTAGAGAGATGGCTTAGCGGTTAAAGCGCCTGCCTACCAAGCCTAAGAACACTGGTTCCAATCTCTAGGTCCCACGTTTAGTCAGACACAAAAAGGTGACACAAGAGTGCAATGCTGCACTTGCCCACAAGGGGGCACATGCGTCTGGAGTTCGTTCACAGTGGCTGAGAGGATACCGGCAGGCCCATTCTCTCTCTCTCTAATTAAAAAAAAAAAAAAAAAAATAAAAAGGAAAAAAAAGAAGGGTATGACCTCTTACAATGCAACTGCCCAGACAGAAATTGGCCTCAATATTCATGACCTTGCAGTGCCTAGCAATACCTTTGCAAGACCCTCAAAATAGGAGAAAAAGATGATGTCATCAAATTAAAAGAGAGACTAATGGAGAAAGGGAGGGGATATGATGGAGATTGGAGTTCTAAAGTGGAATGGGGGGAGGGGAGGGAAATATCAGGTGGGTTTTTTTTTTGTATGTAAGTATAAAAGTCAATAAAAAACAGTAATAATAATAATAATAAAAGCCAGATACAGTCAGGCCTAGCAAGTGCAGCTGTTTGAATGAGACTCAATACACATAGGCCTTGAGGCACCCAGGTCCATGTCATGACCCTGTGTTCTGGAACACCTGGCATGTGGTCACACTGAGTGGTGGGGATGAAAAGGTCAGTGTTCCT
Organism: Orientallactaga sibirica; assembly: GCA_036365145.1. NCBI lineage: Eukaryota > Metazoa > Chordata > Mammalia > Rodentia > Dipodidae > Orientallactaga > Orientallactaga sibirica. The sequence goes on along the minus strand of JAEOAD010001557.1, from coordinate 2,979,780 downwards.
GGCTGGGCTATTGCCTTGGCCTCATGACCCAGGCTGCCCACAGGGTTGGTCCAGTGTTTGTGGACCACAGTGCATACTAAGACACATGCCCAGGATAAGTTCTCAGGTACCAGTGGCACCAAAACTGCGTTTATGTTCATGATCCCTCACAGCATGAGTAACCTCTCACCCACCTGAAAGGCCAGGGCCAAGATACTCCTTGCTGCAGGCACATCCCCTGCCAGCCACTTGGACTTGGCACCCATGAGCCATAGCACCTCTGCCTTGGGGCAGTGGGCCACAGCTCTCTGCAGGAGTGCTTCCAGGGACTCCCTGTAAGACAAAACCCATAGTCACCAGGGCCAGGGCCATAAACCAGAACAGAGAGAACTCAGCCACCAGCACGGGTGCTGAAAGGACAGACACTATTCCAAAGTTCGACAGTATCAATGATTTACCAGACTTTACAATGGGGAGAGTGTGGGGAAATCTTTCCTCTCCATAAAGAATTTAAACTCAACTACTGAAGAGGTCTCTACAAAGCAAAGCATTGTTTAAACAGCAAAGCCTTTTATAACCATGTGTCCTGGGGGCAGCGATAACGATAATGTGGCAGTCTAGTGACAAGTAAAGGGCTTTTATCTCAAATCACAGAGGACACTCTGGATCTACTGATAAAGGTTAGAGTTCCTGGTCCCCCAAAAAAGGTCTGATCAGAAGAAAGTGATTTTAGGTTACTACTGAGCAAAAATACTGCCAGCCTTTGGTACTGGATGTAAAATCTCTAGACTCTCAGTGGCCCACCAACTCTTGGTCATACCATCTTTACTCATGACTGGTGAGTCCCATGTGCTCAGCAGCAAGCCAAAGAGAATGCACAAAAACACACACATGGAACAAGGCCTACTGCAACAACACTATGCTCCCCAGAGCCTCAGAACCAAGTATTCCTGCTTCTCTTCATTAAGAAGAAAGCAAGAAGCTGGATGTGGTAGTGCATGCCTTTAATCCCAGCACTCAGGAGGCAGAGGTAGAAGGATTGCTGTGAGTTTGAGGCCAGCCTGAGACTATATGGTAAATTCCAGGTCAGCCTGGCTACAGCAAGACTCTCTCCATATAAAAAATAATAATAACAAAAATAGGGCTGGAGAGATGGCTTAGCAGTTAAGGCGCCTGCCTCCTAAGCCTAAGAACACTGGTTCCAATCTCCAGCAGTTCCAATCTCTAGGTCCCATGTTTAGCCAGATGCAAAGTGATGCAAGGGCGCAATGCCACACTTGACCACAAGGGGGCGCGTGCATCTTGATTTCGTTTGCGGCAGCTAAGAGGCTGCTGGCGCACCCATCTCTATCTGTCTTCCTCTCCCTCTCTCTCTCTCTCTCCAAAAAAAAATAAATAAATAAATAAAAGAAAGAAAGAGGGGATAGGATAGAAAGAAAGATGGTAGGAGGGAACTACTGCACTTTAATGGGCAGCAGTGCACATGCACACTTAGGCTATGGGACACGAGATCTCAATCCTTATTTGGTAGGACAGGGTCTTATCCAGCTTGGCACTGAAGACTTTCCCAGATGACATTCTAAAAGGTAAGCAGTCAGGATCATTTAAATTTTTCCCCATGTTCCCTAAAGAATTAACCTTGAAATACCAAGCCATTTGGGAGGATGGAAAGAAACCCTTAAAGAGAATAGACATTAAACACCAGTAAAGAAAAGAAACAAAGGTTCAAGTTTCCCAGCTGCAATCTTGGTAAAACCAGCAATGTCTGTCCCTACCCAGCACAGGGAGCAGTCAAGGACCTAGAAGAGGATGAATGGAGGGGTGCCCAGGGACATGAGCCCAATGCCCTGGAGAGTTACCCATTAAAAATAAGAAATTGAAAATGCCTAATTTAATTAGCATTTGTAGCTAATACACAGACCCAAAAATCTTACCAATTAAGAAATACAATTAAAGATAATTGTGAAGGACCTCCTTCTGCACACATAACCAGCTAAACCCAAAGCCAGCACAGCTTTAATAAAAAACAGCCAGGCTGGAGAGATGGCTTAGCAGTTAAGGCGCCTGCCTGCTAAGCCTAAGAACCCAGTTCCAATCTCCCGGTCCCATGTTTAGCTAGATGCAGTGACCCAAGGGCGCAATGCCACACTTGACCACAAGGGGGCGCACACATCTTGATTTTGTTCACAGCAGCTGAGACTGCTGGCACACCCATCTCTGTCTCTCTCTCCCTCTCTGTGTCTCTCTCCAAAAATAAATAAAATAATTTAAAAAATTAAAATAAATAAATAAAAATAAAAAAACAGCCTGCATGGAACCAGACCTGCACTGCCTGCTGCTGAGGAAGTAGCACTCAGGAACTGTGTTGGCTCCAGCTTGTATCCAGAACTCCTAGGCCCAAGGACACTAGGACAGAACACATCTCCTAAATGCTTCAACTATAAAATAATAATCCTATTGCAGAAGAACCTTAAAGAATGTCCCAGCTACAAAGTCTCAAGGGTTAAAAAGCCTCTATGTGACCCTGCCCATCATCACAGAGGGCCAGACCTCAAATGCCTCATTGAGGATCTCATCAAAGTTGAGGTTTAAGTCCAGCACCATGTAGACAGAAAATGGAGGCCCACCACATACCTGGTGCCATGGTTCTTCTCAAAGTATGCAGCTCTTAGCCACACACTCTTCTTGCTAGGGAACACTTGCAGGGCATAGGCGTAGATGGCTCGTGCACACTCCAGGGCATTGTGGGCCACACACTAGAGCAGAAAGACACTGTGAGGAGGGGATGGTTTGGCACTGCCATGGAGCAGATGGTGTGACATCCTCTCAGTTTATTACAATTCTCTGTAATGACATCTGGTAGCAAATGTTCTGTAGCATTGATCTTAATTAAACTACAATCTAAGACAGAAACACTGAGGTCAGAGTCACAAATACTGAAAAAGAGCTCCTGGGGCTGCATAATCACCCTTTGGTTTAAAAGAAGAGCTGAAAAGAGGAGCACCAGCAGGATAATTTGGTGCATGCACGCATACACTGAACACATACATGCATACATGAAGGGCTATGGCTGAGGCAAGCATGCATGTTCCCATACATAAAGACAAGACTACACATCATACATGTTCATTTGTTTTTGTGTTTTGTTTTGGTTTTTCAAGGTAGGGTCTCACTCTAGCTCAGGCTGACCTGGAATTCACAATGTATTCACAATGTGGCCTCGAACTCATGGTGATCCTCCTACCTCTGCCTCCCAAGTGCTGGGATTAAAGGCGTGTGCCACCACGCCTGGCTCTTATTTCTTTTTTTTTTTTTTTTTTTTCCGAGGTAGGGTCTCACTCTGGTCCAGGCTGACCTGGAATTCACTATGTAGTCTCAGGGTGGACTCAAACTCATGGTGATCCTCCTACCTATGTCTCCTGAGTGCTGTGGGTTTTTTTTTTTTTTTTTTTCTTTGTTTTTAGATTTATTTATTTTTATTTATTTATTTATTTATTTATTTGAGACAGCAAGAGAGAGAATGGGCACACCAGGGCCTCTAACCACTGCAAATGAACTCCAGATGCATGTGCCACCATGTGCATCTGGCTTGCATGGGACCTGGAGAATTGAACCTGGGTCCTTAGGCTTCACAGGCATGTGCCTTAACTGCTAAGCCATCTTTCCAGCCCTGTTGTTTTGTTTTCTGAGGTAGGGTATAACTCTAGCCCAGGCTGGCCTGGAATTCATTATGCAGTCTCAGGGTAGCCTTGAACTCACAGCTATCCTCCTACCTCTGCCTCCAAAGTGCTAGGATTAAAGGCTGTGCCACCACACCTAGCTCTTGTTTTATTTTGGGGAGGGGGGTTCAAGGTAAGGTCTTGCTCCAGCCTAGGCTGACCTGGAATTTACTATGCAGTCTCAAGATGACCTCAAACTCTCAGTGATCCTCCTACCTCTGCCCACACCTCCCAGCTTATTATTTTTTTTAAATAATTTTATTTTGGGGGCTGGAGAGATGGCTTAGCAGTTAAGACACCTGCCTGCCAAGCCTAAGAACACCTATTCGAATCTCTAGGTCCCACATTACCCAGACGCAAAAGTGACGCAAAGGCACAATGCCACATTTGCCCACAAGGGGGCACACGTGCCAGAAGTTCGTTCACAGCGGCCACTCAGCTGCTGGTGCACCCATTCTCTATCTGTCTCTCTCTCAAATTAAAAAAAAATATGTATTTAAAAATATTTTATTTTATTTATTTTATAATATTATTTATTTTTTTATTTATTTGAGAGAGAGATACAGAAATAGGCAGGTAGAGAGAGAGAGAGAAAGAGAGAATGGGTGCACCAGGGCCTCCAGCCACTGCAAACAAACTCTAGATGCATGCACCCCCTTGTGCATCTGACTTACGTGGGTCCTGGAGAATCGAGCCTCGAACGGGGGTCCTTAGGCTTCATAGGCAAGCATTTAATCACCAAGCCATCTCTCCAGCCCTTATTTTATTTATTTATAAGAGACAGAAAAAGAGGTAGGTAAAGAAAGAGAGAGGGAATGGGCATGCCAGAGCCTCCAACCACCGCAAATGAACTTCAGATGCATGTGCCCCCTTGTCCATTTGGCTTATGTGGGTACTAGAGAATCAAATCGGGGTCTTTAGGCTTAACAGGCAAGTACTTCAACTGCTAAGCCATCTCTCTAACCCTGTTGTTTTTATTAAAAATATTTTTATTTATTCATTTGCAAGCAGAGAGACAGAGAGATAGAGAATGGGCACGACAGAACCTCCATGCTGCTGTAAATGAACTTCAGATGCATGCACCATTTTTGGGCAGCCAGCTTTTTGTGGTTACTGGGGAACTGAACCCAGGTCCTTAGTCTTTGTAGGCAAGTGCTTGAACCGCTGAGCCATCTTTCCAGCCCAAGTTTAACTTTTATAATAGAAAATACATGGTACATTTAGTCAAAATAAGAAACAAGGGGCTGGAGAGATGGCTCAGCGGTTCAGGCACTTGCCTGTGAAGCCTAAGAACCCAGATTCAATTCCCCAGTACCCACATAAGCCAGAGACAAAAGGTGGCACATGCATCTGGAGTTCATCTGCAGTGGCTAAAGGCCCCGGTGCACCCATTCTCTCTCCCCCGCCTCCCCTCTCAAATAAATTAATAAACAGTGCTGGAGAGATGGCTTAGTGGTTAAGGTGTTTGCCTGAGAAGCCTAAGGACCCCAGTTTGATTCTTCAGGTCCCATGTAAGCCAGATTAATAAGGGGACACATGAATCTGGAGTTCGTTTGCAGTGGCTAGAGGCCCTGGCGTGCCCATTCTTACTCTCCCTCTCTCTCTTTTCCTCTCTCTGTCTCTAATAAATAAAAATAAAATCTCTCTCTCTCTCTCTCTCTATATATATATATGGCTTTTCAAGGTACGGTTTCACACTGGAATTCACTATATAGTCTCAGGGCAGCCTCAAACTCATGGTAATCCTTATACCTCTGCCTTCTGAGTGCTGGAATTAAAGGCATGCACCACCAACGCCCGGCTTTAAAAAAATTTCTTAAAAGTTGAACTCATTCAGAGCTGGGCCAAAAGCTGTACAAAAAAAAGCCCACCAAACTAGCAGAACCACATCAGACATCACTTGACATTGCTTCCTCCAGGTCACTTTTTTCCCCAATCCCAGTACTAGGGGTTGAACCCTGGGCCTTGCACATAATAAGCAAGTATTCTACCTCTGAACTATGTTCTCAACCCTTATTTTTTTTTTCGAGGTGGGGTTTCACTCTAGCCCAGGCTGACCTGAAATTCACTATGTAATCTCAGGGTGGCCTCAAACTCATGGCAATCCTGATACCAAAACCAGACAAAGATAGAACAAACAAAGAAAATTATAGACCAATCTCCCTCATGAACATAGATGCAAAAATTCTCAACAAAAATATTGGCAAACAGAATACAAGAATATATCAGAAAGATCATTCACCCCCACCAAGTAGGCTTTATCCCAGAGATACAGGGATGGTTCAACATACATAAATTGATAAATGTAATACATTATATAAATGGACTGAAGGACAAAAATCACATGATCATCTCATTAGATACAGAAAAAGCATTTGACAAAATCCAACATACCTTCATGATAAAAGTCCTACAGAGACTGGGAATAGAAGGAACATATCTCAACATAATAAAAGCTTTTTATGACAAACCCACAGCCAACATAATACTAAATGGAGAAAAACTTGTAATAAGGCAAGAGATACATATAAAAGGAATACAAATTGGAAAGGAAGAAATCAAGTTATCATTATTTGCAGATGATATGATTCTATACATAAAGAACCCTAAAGACTCTACCAGCAAACTATTAGAGCTGATAAACACCTATAGCCATGTAGCAGGATACAAAATAAACACACAAAAATCAGTAGCCTTCCTGTACACTAATAACAAACACACAGAAGATGAAATCAGAGCATCACTCCCATTCACAATTGCATCAAAATAATAATAATAATAATAATAATAATAATAATAATAATAATAATAAAGTACCTTGGGATAAACCTAACCAAGGAAGTGAAGGATCTCTACAAACACTCATGCAAAACATTGAGGAAGACAATAGGAAATGGAAAGACATCCCTTGTTCTTGGATTGGAAGAATCAATATTGTGAAAATGGCAATCTTACCAAAAGCAGTCTACACATTTAATGCAATCCCCATCAAAATTCCAATGGTGGGCTGGAGAGATGGCTTAGCAGTTAAGGCACCTGCCCCCTAAGCCTAAGAATTCCCATTCGATTCTCCAGGTCCCACGTTTAGTCAGGTGCAAAGTGATGCAAGGGTGCAATGCCGCATGTGCCCACAAGGGGGCGCATGCGTCTGGACTTTGTTCACAGCAGCTGAGAGGCTGCTGGCATGCCCATTCTCTGTCTCTCTCTCTTCCTCTTTCTCTCTCTGTCTGACTCTTTCAAAAAAAAATTCCAGAGCTGGAGAGATGGCTTAGGGGTAAAGGCGCCTGCCTCTTAAGCCTAAGAATACTGGTTCCAATCTCCAGCGGATCCAATCTCTAGATCCCACGTTTAGCCAGATGCAAAGTGACACAAGGGCGCAATGCCGCACTTGACCACAAGGGCGCGCACACATCTGGATTTTGTTCGCAGCAGCTGAGACACTCCTGGCGTGCCCATCTCTGTCTTCCTATCCCTCTCTCTCTCTGTCTCTCTCTGTGTCTCTTTCCAAAAAAATAAAAAATAATAAAAAATAAATTCCAGTGGCTTTCTTCACAGAAGTAGAAAAAACAATCCAAAATTCATTTGGATGCCCAAAAAAACCCTTGAATATCTAAAACAATTTTCAGCAACAAAAATAATGCTGATGGTATTACCAACCTGATTTTAACATGTATTACAGAGCCATAGTAACAAAAACAGCATGGTACTGGCACAAAAACAGACATGTAGATCAATGGAACAGAATAGTGGACCCTGATGTAAGTCCAGGTAGCTATAGCCACTGATCTTTTGACAAAAATGCCAAAAATACTCATTGGAGAAAAGACAGCCTCTTCAGCAAATGGTGCTGGGAAAACTGGATATGTATCTGTAGGAGGATGAAAATAGATCCTCATCTCTCTCCATGCACAAGAATTAAGTCCAAATGGATCAAAGACCTTAATATCAGACCTGAAACTGCTAGAGGACAAAGAAGGGGAAAGCCTTCAACATATTGGTCTTGGCAAAGACTTTCTGAATATAACCCCAATCGCTCAGGAAATAAAACCACAGATCAGCCACTGGGACCTCATGAAATTACAAACCTTTTGTATAGCTAAGGACACTGTGAATAGAGCAAAGACATCTGACAGAGGATTAATATCTAGGATATACAAAGAACTCAAAAAATTAAATAATAAGAAATCAAACAACCCAATTAAAAATGGGCTATGGAACTAAACAGAGAGTTCTCAGAAGAAGAAATACAGATGGCATATAAACATCTAAAAAATGTTCTACATCCCTTGTCATCAGGGAAATGCAGATTAAAACTACCTTGAGATTCCATCTCACTCCTGTCAGATTGGCTACCCTCATGAAAACAAATGACCACAAATGCTGGCAAGGATGAGGAAAAAGAGGAACCCTTCTACACTGTTGGTGGGAATGCAATCTGGTCTAGCTGTTGTGGAAATCAGTGTGGAGGTTCCTGAGACAGCTAAAAATAGATCTACCATATGACTCAGCCATACCACTCCTAGACATATATCCTAAGGACTCACCTCACTACATTAGAGATCCTTGCTCAACCATGTTTATTGCCGTTCTATTCACAATAGCTAGGAAATGGAACCAGCCTAGTTGTCCCTCAACTGATAAGTGGATATAATGAAGATGTGGCACATTTACATAATGGAGTTCTACTCAATGGTAAAGAAAAAAGATGTTATGAAATTTGGTGGAAAATGAATGGATCTGGAAAGGATTATAGTTAGTGAGGTAACCCAGACTTAGAAAGCCAAACGTCACATGTTTTCTCTCATATGTGGATCCTAGCTACAAATGATTGGACTTCTTTGTGAGTAGAAAATTTTCAGTGCTAGGGATGGAATACCTTCCAGTGAGTTGTTGGCCAGGGAGGTAAGAGATACCCCCAAAACATTATAGGCCATTGCTGAGGCCTTTGGTTTCCCACCAGGAACAGATGGTAAGACCCTATTGCTGAAGACTCCACCTACTTGGCCTGCAAGGTCCAGATGTGTGCGCCCCCTTGTTCATCTGGCTAACGTGGGTCCTGAGGAATTGAAGCTGAGTCCTTTGGCTTTGCCTGCAAACGCCTTAACCACTAAGCCATCCTTCCAGCCCAGGTAGAGCTTCTTGAAGTCAGGAATCCAAAGATTTTCTGATAAATATAAACAAACTCATGATCTGATCTGATTAGAATTTGTAATCTGTTTCATGCTCAGACTCCCCATGGCTTTGACTGCTGAAATTGAATAAAAGCTGTGAGTACAGTCAGTTCAGGGAGCACAAACTCCAGATGCATGTGCCACCTTGTGCATCTGGCTTACATGGGTCCTGGGGAATTGAACTTGGGTCCTTTGGTTTTGGAGGCAAGTGCCTTAACCTCCAGTCCTAAAAATCTTTTTTTGTTTGTTTGTTTGTTTGTTTGTTTGTTTGTTTGTTTGTTTGTTTGAAGTAGGGTCTCACTCCAGCTCAGGCTGACCTGGAATTAACTATGTAGTCGCAGGGTGGCCTCGAACTCATGGTGATCCTCCTACCTCTGCCTCCTGAGTGCTGGGATTAAAGGCATACGCTACCATGCCCTGCCTAAAAATCTTTTTTTTTAATTAGAGACAGAGAGAGTGAGAATGGGCGCGTCAGGGCCCCTAGCCACTGCAAATGAACCCCAGACACATACACCACCATATGCACCTGGTTTACGTGGGACTTGGAGAGTTGAACCTGGATCCTTTGGCTTTGCAGGCACGTGCCCTAACCAGTAAGCCATCTCTCCAGCCCCCTAAAAATCTTTTTTAAAAGAAGTGATGGAGCCGGGTGTGGTGGCTCACGCCTTTAATCCCAGCACTCGGGAGGCAGAGGTAGGAGGATTGCCGTGAGTTCGAGGCCACCCTGAGACTACATAGTGAATTCCAGGTCAGCCTGAACTAGAGTGAGACCCTACCTCGAAAAACCAAAAAAAAAAAAAAAAAAAAAAAGTGATGGATAATATCAAAAGAGAAAGCCGCTGGGCGTGGTGGTGCACTCCTTTAATCCCAGCACTGGGGAGGCAGAGGTAGGAGGATTGCCATGAGTTCGAGGCCACCCTGAGACTACATAGTCAATTATAGGTCAGCCTGGGCCAGAGTGATACCCTACCTCGAAAAACCAAAAGAGAGAGAGAGAGAGAGAGAGAGAGAAAGCCAGTCACTATAGGCAATTAACAAAGCATCCAAAAGCTAGTTTAACTGGTCTTTTACGGTGACCATGATACCCATAGACACCCTGGACAAGTTCAAATATCTGTTCTTAAACTCACAGAAGATCAAGGGTTCCACTCCTGAGAGAAATCATTGCCATCTATGCTCTGCAGACACTACAAGTATTCTTATACCAAGAGGTGAGTGAAAGGCAACCAGGGAGACAGGGACAAACCACTCTAACTTTGAACATATGTCAAAACAGCCTGAGTAGAGTTGTACTCACAGCTAGGGCATACCTCCCAGGGAAGGTACCTGATTATCCAAGGTGCTTTCCCAGATGGACAAATACTTTTCTAAAAAGGGCTATCAGTGAGCCTGACAGTGTTTAAGGAATGTGTTAAAACAGGTGTGGAAGAGAAAAAGGAGCAAGGGTGTGTGCTAAGATCTGCTGCTCAGATCCAATGCCTCTGATGTAGCATGCCTTTGTCTGTCTGTCTGTCTGTCTGTCTCTCTCTCTCTCTCTCTCATTTTTGGTTTGTGTTATAAAAAATATTTTTATTTATTTGCAAAGGAAAAGAGAGAGAGGGGAAAAATGGGTATGTCAGGGCCTCTTCCGCTGTAAACTGCAGATGAATGTGCCACTTTATGCACATCTGGCTTTATGTGGGTACCAGGGGATCTAACCCAGGCTGTCAAGGCTTTGTAACAAGCACCTTAACTGCTGAGCCACCTCTCCAGCCCTGTTTAGGTTTTGTTTGTTTGTTTGTTTTGTTGTTGTTTTTTAAGGTATGGTCTCACTCTAGCCTAGGCTGACCTGGCAATCACTCTGTAATTTCAGGCAGGACTAAAACTCTCAAACTCACGGGAATCCTCCCATCTCTGTCTCCAGAGTGCTGAGATTAAAGGTGTGCAACATCATGCCCTGTTTTTTTAAAATTTTTAATATTTATTTAATGGGGCTGGACAGATGGCTTAGAGGTTAAGGCGCTTGCCTAAGGACCCAAGTTCAATTCCCCAGTACCCACATAAAGCCAGATGCATAAGGTGTTGCATGCATTTGGAGTTCATTTGCAGAGGTTAGAGGCCCTGGCACACCCATTCTCATTCTCTCTCTCTCTCTCCATATATATGCCACTTTCTCACTCATTCAAATAAATTATATATATATTTTGGTTTTGAGAGGTAGGGTCTCACTCTGGTCCAGGCTGACCTGGAATTAACTATGTAGTCTCAGGGTGGCCTCAAACTCTCAGCAATCCTCCTACCTCTGCCTCCCAAGTGCTGGGATTAAAGGTGTGTGCCACCACGCCCGGCAATAAAATTTTTTTTTTTTTTTTTTTTTTTTGGTTTTTCAAGGTAGGGTCTCACTCTAGTCCAGGCTGACCTGGAATTCACTATGTAGTCTCAGGGTGGCCTTGAACTCATGGTGATCCTCCTACCTCTGCCTCCCGAGTGCTGGGATTAAAGGCGTGCGCCACCACACCCGGCTAAAAATATTTTTAAAAATAATAATATTGGCCTGGAGAGATGGCTTAGCGGTTAAGCGCTTACCTGTGAAGCCTAAGGACCCCAGTTCAAGGCTTGATTCCCCAGGACCCACATAAGCCTGATGCACAAGGTGGCGCATGCATCTGGAGTTCATTTGCAATGGCTGGAGGCCCTGGCACGCCCATTCTCTCTCTCTCTCTGCCTCTTTCTCTTTTTGTCTGTTGCTTTCAAATAAATAAACAAAAATGAATAATAATAATAATTATTATTATTATTAATAATTAATAATAATAATAATAATTATTATTATTATTATTCTCCAGCCCCTAAATAATAATAAAAATATTATTATTATTTAGGGGCTGGAGAGATGGCTTAGCAGTTAAGGCACTTGCCTGCAAAGCCCAAGGACCCAGGTTCAATTCTCCAAGTCCCACGTAAGCAAGATGCACCTGGTGGCACATGCATCTGGAGTTTGTTTGCAGTGGCTAGAGGCCCTGGAGCGCCCACTCACTCTCTCTCATAAATAAATTAAATTTAAAAAATTAAAAATAATAATATTTAAGAGAGAGAGAGAGAGAGAGTGTGTGTGTGTGTGTACATTGGTGTGCCAGGGCCTCTTGCAGTTGCAGGCAAACTCCAGATGCATACAGTGCCAATCTGTGCATCTTGATATATGTGGGAACTGGGGAATTCAATCCAGGTTGTCAGACTATGTGAGCAAGTGCCTTTTACTACTGAGCCATTTCTCAAGCCCTGACTCAAAGTCTTGACTCTAACAAAAGAAGCTAGGATAAGCCTCTATACCCTGACTAGGAATGTTCAGAACAGTCACATCTCTCTCTCTCTCTCTCTTTTTTTTTTTTACCTTTTCCCCTTCCTTCCTTCCCTCCATACCTCCCTCTCTCCCTCTCTCTCTCTCTCTCTCTCTCTCTTTCCCAAGGTAGGGTCTCACTCTAGCCCAGGTTGACATGGAATTCACTATGTAGTCTCAGGGTGTCCTCAAACTCATGGCAACCTTATTACCTCTGCCTCCCAAGCTCCTAAGTGCTGGGATTAAAGGCATGTACCACCATGCCAGGCTTTTCTTTCTTTTGGTATTTTGAAGTAGGGTCTTGCTGTAGCCCAGGATGACCTAGAACTCACTATGTAGTCTCAGGGTGGCCATGAACTCATGGCAATCCTCCTACCTCTGCCTCCCAAGTACTAGGATCAAAGGGAAAGGCATGCACCACCATGCCCAGTGAAAAGGGGCATCTTAGAGCAAACTTCATCTATGCCTTTCTGTGTAGCTGCTGACCAAAACAGGAAATCAGCTGCAAAGATTTCAGGCCCTCCACTGCCTCATCATCTTTATAACTGCCTGTAGCATCAAGTAACAATGCCCAGGGTCTTAGGGTGGCCAATTTGGACCAGGGTAAGAGAAGCACTAGGAGAGTACCCTACACTTCTGACTGCATCAGAAACACTGGCTTTCACTTCTGCATGACAAAGTACTCTGAAAAGTAACTGTGCTTACCATGCAAATCTGAAAATAGCAATAAAAAATGAGAAAAGCTGGGATTATAGGCATGCACCACCTTGCCCAGCACTCAGGAGGATTTTGAGTTTAAGGCCAACCTGGTTGTAGTAGTTTGAATAGATGGTCCCCAATATATTCAGTGTTTTATTAGTTTGTACTTTTCATCTGCATACACCTGGCTGGAGGCAATGCCGCTGGGTGGATCTTAAGGCCCAGCCCTAAGGTGTGGTAGTGGGTGTACAATTTCAATCTAAAGATATGCAAAGTGTGCCTAACTGGAGTTCCTGAAGTGTGCTGTGCTGTGTGACTTTTCTAGCTCTCTGTGTTTGGTCCTGTGAAAGCAGACCAGCTTCTTCTGCCATTATGGAACTTCCCCTGGATCTGTAACCTTCAATAAATATCCCTTCCTCCATAGCTTTACCTGGTCTGGCAGTTCATCTCAGTGAACTTGAAGCTGTCTGCTACACTGGGCTACATACTGAGATGCCCATCAAGCAAGCAAACAAGAGAAAGAATGGTGGGGGGGGGATTAAGAAAAAAAGAACTAACATCATTCTTCAACTTTTTTTTTTTTTTTTTTTTTTTTTTTTTTTTTTTTGGTTTTTCAAGTTAGGGTCTCACTCTAGCCCAGACTGACTTGGAATTCACTTTGTAATCTCAAGGTGGCCTTGAACTCATGGCCATCCTCCTACTTTTGCCTCCCAAGTGCTGGGATTAAAGGTGTGTGCCACCACACCCAGCACTCTTCAACTTCTGCTCCCATTTTGCTACCCACAGAGGCCTCCAAATTTGTCATAAGCAGTAAAGAAAATAAAAGAGAACACTTTATCCATCCAGTAAGCACTCAAATATTAGTTCCTCATTTAAACTGAGGTTTACAGAAGTCTGCTGTCCTTACAATTGCAACTCTATGTAAAGTAAATATATCAGAGCCAAGTGTATTACAAGATCCACTAATCCCAGCACTCAGGAGGCTGAGGCAGAAAGATTTTGAGTTCAAGATTGTCCTAGGCTACACAGTAAAACCCTGTCTCAAAAAAAAGGGGAGGGGGACTGGAGGGATGGTTCAGCGGTTAAGGCGCCTGCCTATAAAATCTAATGACTAGGGTTTGATTCCCCAGTACCCACATAAAGCCAGATGCACAAAGTGGTGCATGCGTCTGGAATTCATTTGCAGTGGCTGGAGGCCCTGACATGCCCACTCTGTCTGTCTCTCTCTCTTCCCTCTATTTCTCTCTGCTTGCAAATAAATAAAAATATTAAAAAATAAAATAAAAGGGCTGGGTGTGGTGGCACAGCCTTTAATCCCAACACTTGGGAGCAGAGGTAGGAGGTTCATCATGAGTTCGAGACCACCGAGACTACAAGGGGCTGGGAAAATGGCTTAGTGTGTTTTACTGTATAAGAATGAAGACCTGAATTGGATCTCTAGTCTTCATGTAAAACTATGGCCCTACATTCCTATCACCAGTGCTGAGAGGAATGGAGACAGGAGAATGACTAAAAATTGGCAGCTCTAGGTTCACTGAGAGACTTGTCTCAAGGAAATAAAGTAGAAGAGTGATATAGGAAGACACCTTATGTTTACTTCTGGCCTTATGCACGTGCACAAGACATGTGCATCACACCCCCCAACAGACATATACATACACACACACACACACACAAAAAAAAAAAAAAAAAAAAAACCAAAACCCCTAAATTAAAAGATCTTTAAAGCAGCCCACTAGTATAAAAGGCCACTGTTCCTGGCAGAGGCAAACTCACGCTGTCAGCATCTTCCATCCAAGTGTGCTTTCGATCTTCCTCCTCAATCCCAATACCAATCACAGCACGCATGACTGCCTGGCAAGTGGCCACACTTCCTGCCCTGTCACACTCCTCAGCATCCTGAAAGAGAGACACAAATATTCTGTTGCTTGAATTTTGAAGTCAGATCTACAAAGTGTTCTATTCCTGAATGGTGAAAACTAAAGTACCTGTTGTCACAAGCACACATCCTGATGGCCTCCACATTTGCTGTGCTTTCTGGTTCACTGATGCACCTGTCCTCACCACCTACCCTGTAAGTGTCCAGTAAACACTGGGCGATGGAATTAAACCACACTCATTCATACAATAAACTTTAAGTGAGCTCATATTGCACATAAAAATTATATTAAGCTATTTCGTGCCTATGAGTATTTCCTTTGCTACAGAAACTTCCAAAGTAGTAGGAGTAAGACAAGTTCAAAAATACTTGTACCCTTTAGACTGGAACTCAAGACTTAAATTGACAAAAAGAGAAAATGCTCTGACCCAGACAGGAAGAAATACTGGTGGGGAGTACAGGTTCATAGGACATAAAGTGGAAACCTGAGGTTGCAGGAAAAAAGATCAATCACAGAGTCCATTGGGCAGGCAAAGCAGCAGCAAACCACTCCCAATTTTAGGAAAGCTGACTTGAGGTGCACAGAAAGAAGCCATATCAAGTTTTACACTACAGTATTAAACAAAGAAACATGTTACTAAGCCGGGCATGGTGGCACACGCCTTTAACCCCAGCACTCCAGCACTCAGGAGGCAGAGGTAGGAGGATTGCCGTGAGTTCGAGGCCACCCTGAGACTACATAGTGAATTCCAGGTCAGCCTGAACTAGAATGAGACCCTACCTCGAAAAAACAAACAAACAAAAAAAAATAAAAATAAAAAGTAATGATCTAACAGACAAATGTTACAAAGGATATAAACATACAATTCACCAGAAAACAAAAATACAATAATTTCAAACATGTGAAAAAAAAAAAAACTCCAAGCCATTCTTATTTTTTAGACTATTTTTATTTATTTGCAAACAGAGAGAGAGAGAATGGGCATGCCAGGGCTTCTAGCTGCTAGAAACGAACTCCAGATGCATGTGCCTTCTTGTGCATCTGGCTTTTGTTTACTGGAGAATTGAGCCCAGGTCACTAGGCTTTGCAGTCAAGTGCCTAAACCACTGAGCCATCTTCCCAGCCCCATTTTTAAAAATATTTTATTTTTATTTATTTGAGAGAGAGATACAGGAATAGGCAGGTAAAGAGAGAATGGGCATGCCAGGGCCTCCAGCCACTGCAAACTCCAGATGCAAGCACTCCCTTGTGCATCTGCCTTACGTGGGTCCTGGGGAGTCGAACCTAGGTCCTGTGGCTTTGCAGGCAAGTGCCTTAACTGCTAAGCCATCTCTCCAGCTCTCATCTCCATTTTAAAAAATATATTTATTAGCCGGGCGTGGTGGCGCACGCCTTTAATCCCAGCACTCAGGAGGCTAAGGTAGGAGGATTGCCGTGAGTTCAAGGCCACCCTGAGACTACATAGTTAATTCCAGGTCAGCCTGGGCCAGAGTGAGACCCTACCTTGAAAAACCAAAAAAAAAAAAATTATATATATATATATTTATTTATTTATTTATTTATTGGGCTGCAAGGTCACTGAGAAATCCAGGCACAAAATGGCCCAGATATCCATGATCTAACAGTGCCTGACACTACCTACACAAGACCATCATAATAGGAGGAAAAGATGATGACATCACAATTAAAAGAGAGACTGATTGAGAGTGGGAGGGGATATGATGGAGAGTGGAGTTTCAAGGAGGAAAGTGGGAGAAGGGAGAGAAGTACCACAGGATATTGTCTACAATTAAGGAAGTTGTCAATCAAAATAAATAATAAAATAAAAGATGTGTATATCATAGGAAAAGAAAACAGTAATGAGGGCTGGAGATGGCTTTGGAGGTTAAGGCACTTGCTTGCAAAGTCTAAGGACCAAGGTTTGATTTCCTAATACTCATGTAAGCCAGATGCACAGGTGGCACATGTGTCTAGAGTTTGTCTGAAGTGGCTAGAAGCCTTGACACACCCATTCTCCCTCTCTCTCACTTAAATAAACAAATAAAATAAATATTTTTTTTTAAATGATGAGCTGAGCATGGTGGCATATGCCTTTAATCCCAGCAATTTGGAGGCAGAAGTAGGAGGATCTCTGTGAGTTTGAGGCTAGCCTGAGAATACTGAGTGAATTCTAGGCCAGTCTGGGCTAGAGGGAGATCCCCATTCAAAAAACCTAAGGAAAGAAAACCAGGCTGGAGAGATGGCTTAGCAGTTAAGGCGCTTGCCTGCGAAGCCTAAGAACCCAGTTTCAATTCCCCATTACCCCCATAAGACAGATGCACAAGGTAATACATGTGTCTGGAATTCATCTGCAGAAGGTAGAGGCCCTAGTGTACCTACTTTCTCTGTATCTGCCTCTTTCTTTCTCTCTCTCAAATAAATAAAATAAAATAAAATAAATAATAATACCAGCCAGGCGTGGTGGCGCACACCTTTAATCCCAGCACTCGGGAGGCAGAGGTAGGAGGATCACTCTGAGTTTAAGGCCACCCTGAGACTACATAATGAATTTCTGGTCAGCCTGGACTAGAGTGAAACCCTACCTCAAAAAAAAAAAACAAACAAACAAGAAAAATAATACCAAGCCAGGCATGGTGGTGCACGCCTTTAATCCCAGCACTGGGGAGGCAGAGGTAGAAGGATCGCCATGAGTTCGAGGCCATCCTGAGAATATAGAGTGAATTCCAGGTCAGCCTGGGCTAGAGTGAGACCCAACCTCAAAAAACGAAAAAAAAAAAAAAAAAAAACCAATGATGAAAAAAAAATGCCAGAGGCTGGACATGGTAGCATGGACCTATAATCCCAGCACTTGGGAAAGCCAAAGTAGGAAGACTGAGCAATCAGGGGCAGCCAAACTACATAGCAACACCATTGCCAGAAACTTTTTTTTTTCCTAAGGTAGGGTCTCACTCTAGCTCAAGCTGACTATTCACTATGTAGTCTCAGGGTAACCTTGAACTCTCAGCAATCCTCCTACCTCTGCCTCCTGAGTGCTGGGATTAAAGGCATGTGCCACCACACCTGGCACTTTTTAAAAAAATATATTTTATTTATTTGTTTGAGTAAGAGAAAGAGCCAGAGAGAGATTAGGCATACCAGGGCCTCTAGACTTTGCAAATGAACTCCTAATGCATGTGCCACCTTGTGCATTTGGCTTATATGGGTACTGGGGAATCAAACCTGGGTCCTTAGGCTTCACAGGCAAGCGCTTTAACTGCTAATCCATCTTTCTAGCCTGCCAAAAAATTTTATTTACAGGCATGTGCCAGGGCCTTTTGCTACTGTATACAAATGCTCATCAAGCTTTGTGACTGGCTGGTAAAATGAAGTGAGGCCAGCAGGCTTTGTAAGCAAGCATCTTTAACTGATGAGCCATCTCCCCAGCCCTCAGAAACTTTTTTTTTTTTTTTGGTTTTTTGAGGTAGGGTTTCACTCTGGCCTAGGCTGACCTGGAATTAACTATGTAGTCTCAGGGTGGCCTCGAACTCACGGCAATCCTCCTACCTCTGCCTCCCAAGTGCTGGGATTAAAGGCGTGCGCCACCACGCCCAGCTCCTTTTTTTTTTTTTTAAGAGAGAAACACAGATAGAGACAGAGAGAGAGGGAGAGGAAGACAGATGGAGAATGGACGCACCAGCAGTCTCTCAGCTGCTGTGAACGAAACCCAGATGTGTTCGCCCCCTTGTGGGCAAGTGCGGCATTGCACCCTTGCATCACTTTGCATCTGGCTAAACGTGGGACCTGGAGATTGGAACCGCTGGAGATTGGAACCAGTGTTCTTAGGCTTAGGAGGCAGGCGCCTTAACCCCTAAGCCATCTCTCCAGCCCTCAGAAACTTTTTTTTTTTTTTTGAGGTAGGGTGTCACTCTGGCTCAGGCTGACCTGGAATTCACTCTGTAGTCTCAGGGTGGCCTCGAACTCATGGAGACCCTCCTACCTCTGCCTCCCGAGTGCTAGGATTAAAGGCGTGCGCCACCACGCCTGGCAGAAACTTTTTTAAATGAGGACAGAATAATGCAGATGAGAAGGCACTGGGGCAGTGTCTTTGAAGTAAAGTATCAACCATGATTTTACACTCAGCAAAAATACCTTTCAAAAGCAAAAGTGAAGCCGGATGTGGTGGCACACACCTTTAATCCCAGCACTCGGGAGGCAGAGGTAGGAGAATCGCCATGAGTTTGAGGCCACCCTGAGACTACATAGTGAATTCCAGGTTAGCCTAGGCTAGAGTAAGACCCTATCTCAAAAAAATAAAAATAAAAAAGAGGGCTGGAGAGATGGCTTAGCAGTTAAGGCGTTTGCCTGAAAAGCCAAAGGATTCCAGTTCGATTCTCCAAGACCCACGTAAGCCAGATGCACAAGGGGGCGCATGCATCTGGAGTTCGTTTGCAGTGGCTGGAGGCCCTGGCGCACCTATTCTCTCTCTCTCTCTCTCTCTCTGCCACTTTCTCAAATAAATAAGTAAATAAATTTAATTTAATAAAAAAAGAATGTTGGGCTGGAGAAATGGCTTAGCAGTTAAGCACTTGCCTGTGAAGCCTAAGGACCCGGTTTGAGGCTCGATTCCCCAGTACCCTCGTAAACCAGATGCACAAGAGGGCGCAGGCATCTGGAGTTCGTTTGCAGTGGTTGGAGGCCCTGGCACACCCATTCTCTCCCTCCTTCCCTCACTCTCTCTCTCTCTGCCTCTTTCTCTCTCTCTCTCTGAAATAAATAAATGAATAAAATATATTTTAAAAAAAAGAACGTTAATCACTGGGACTGGAAAGATGGCTCAGTGATTAAAAGTGATTCCTGTGTAAGAATGAAGGCCAGAGGAGGTCTGAGACTGCTGAGTTTGATTCCTAGAATCAACAAAACAGCTAAGTGTGTGTGGTAGTTTGATTCAGGTGTCCCCCATAAACTCATGTATTCTGAATGCTAGATCCCCAACTGGTGGCAATTTAGGAATTGGAGCATCCTGGAGGCAGCATATTGTTTGGAGCGGGCTTATGGGTGTTTAAGCCAGCTTCTCCTTGCCAGTGTTTGGCACACTTTACTGCTGCTATTGTCTACCTAATGTTGGCCAGGAGGTGATGTTCATCCTTTGTTTATGCCATCATTTTCCTCTACCATCATGGAGTTCCCCCTCAAGTCTGTAGGCCAGAATAAACCCTTTCCTTCCACAAGCTGCTCTTGGTTGTTTTTTTCTGCCAGCAACATGAACCTAGCTGCAACAGCATGTAATCCCAGTCTTATGGGAAGCAGAGACTGGAGAATAGTTGTGGCTTGTGACAGTGCCAAAGCTACAGAATCAGTGAAGAGACTATCTCAAGGAAATAAGTGGATGGGCAATGGAGGGGGATAACTGATATTCTCTTCTGGCCGCATACACCACACACACATCACACTTATTCATTCTCTCTCTCTCTCTCTCTCACACACACACACACACACACACACACGCACACACACACACACACACAGAATGCTAGTCACACATATTTATATCCTGCAAATGTCTCATGCCAAGACTATTCAAAGTCCTGAATCCATGTACAGTGATAGCAAATATAGCAAAGTCAAAAAGTGCCTGCTTCTCTTGCCTGCATGAGAATTTTCTGTTGCTATCCTATATATTACATGAGACCCCCAACATATAGCCACCCAGAGACAATATAGTTAATTCTAGGCCAGCCTGGGCCAGAGTGAGACCCTACCTCAAAAAACAGAACAAAACAAAAAAGATATCTACATGCATGCACATATGCATAATATTCAATAGTCTTGCTATGTAGCCTAGGCTAGCCTAAATTCATGGTCCTCATGCCTCAGCTTCCTAGGTGCTGGTCTTACAAATGAGCACCACTGTACCTAGCCACATCTGTTTTTAAAGCAGGACACCTATAAGAAGCCTACCTGGATCCACTGCTCTCGATTGATCTCTACACCATTGGCCCTCAAGGAGGTGATGGCTCGGTCAATGATTTTCTCCACCATCTGTGTGTTTCCATTGGCTTCTTCAAGCTTGGCAGCTGTGATCCAGATGTGCCGGTCTGTAGGAATGTTCTCACGTGCTTTATTTAAGACCTTGCGGGCATTTTCATAAGTCTCCAACCTTGCCAAAGCAAGCCAGAGCTATGTAGAGAAGATGTCAGGAAAAGGGAGAATTGAGTTGAATGCTAATGGCACCAAGTACTATCCTTCAGGTTAGACTGCAAGCCAGCCCAACAGCCCACAGCACTTCTACAAAGTGGCTTCTGAAAATACTCAATTTTAAACACAGCTGGCCCTTCATAGCAGTATTTCTCACACACCAACTGTTCAGTTATAATTCTAACTTAGTGACTGACTCTGGTTAGCAGAAAAGGTTGATGGGACTCCATCAACTGAATAGAGGTTCTAAATACCAGTTAAATATGCAGTGTGCCAGACATGACAGCAAGTGCTAGAGCAGAGAAGGAGCAGGACAGCCTCACAGATAGATAGGTGCTCAGCCTTCTTGAATTCTTATGCTCGAGTAATACTGATTCTATAACATTCTACCCCTAAAATGTATATGGACTCTATTTTTACATGAACAAAACAAGATTAGTTATTTGGAGAATTTCACAATACCCCTTCAGATAATGAAGGACATGCTATATATCAGAAAACCAAGGGCTGGAGACATGGCTCAGAGGTTAAGATGCTTGCCTACAGAGCCTAACAACACAAGTTTGATTCCCCAGTACCCATGTAAAGCCAGATGCACAAAGTAGCACATGTATCTGGAGTCCATTTGCAGTGGCTAAAGGCCCTGGCATGCCCATTCTGTCTGTCTCTCTTCTATCTCTCCCTGTTTGCAAATAAATAGATAAATAAATAAATAAATAAATAAATAAAAAATTAAAGCCAGGTGTGGTGGTACACACCTTTAATCCCAGCACTTGGGAGGCAGAGGTAGGAGGATCACCATGAGTTCCAGGCCACCCTGAGAATACAGAGTGAATTCCAGGTCAGCCTGGGCTAGAGTGAAACCCTACCTCAAAAAAAACCAAAAATTAAATAAATAAATAAAAATTAAATATAAGGCTGGAGAGATGGCTAAGTGGTTAAGGCACATCTCTTCAGAACCTAAGAACCAGGATTCAATTCCCCAGTACCCACATAAAGCCAGATGCACAAAGTGACACATGGATCTGGAGTTTGTTTGGAGTGGCTAGAGGCCCTGATATGTCCATTCTCCTTTTCTCTTTCTCTCTCTCAAATAAATAAATAAAATATTTCAAACTACCACCTGCACTGCACACCCACTCACCACCAGTTCCAAACCACTTTTGTCAGCAGCATGACTAACTGAAGCCACCTGTCTCCCTGCTGGCAGCTGTTAACTAGCACCTTTACTAGACTACCTGTTTTGCAAGGTTCTAGGAAATTCTCCTGTGTCCACCGCATCTCAACATAGGTATGCTAGGTTTGCAGAAGCCTACCACAGCTTCCAGCTTTTACATAGGATCTGAAAATCCACACTCAGGTAGTCACACTTGCACAGAAGATGTTTTATCTACTGAGCCACCTTCCCAAACCTAACACTGCCTTCTAATGCTATGAATTGTTGCCCAAGTGAGTCTCCACATATGGCACTCCCAGAAACTGAGCTGAGCTCAGGACTTCTGTGATGAGAAGGTGAGTTGTAACCAGGCAGACTCACCTCCACACTGGTGGGGCAGCACTCCACAGCTCGACTGAGCATGATTCTAGCATCTTCAGGCTCTTCCAGTTCAACAGCTGCTTTCCATAAACGAACAGAATTTGGAACATGCTCAAGGGCTGGGAAAGTCAAAAAAGAAAGAAGATCAGGGCTGGAGAGGTGGCTTAGCAGTTAAGATTCCTGCCTGTGAAGCCTAAGGACCCAGATTCAATTCCCCAGAACCCACAGCCAGACATACAAGGTAGGGCATGCATTGGGAATTCATTTGCAGCGGCTAGATGCCCTGGTGTACCCATTCATTCTCTCTCTCTCAGCCTCCTTCTCTCTCTCTCTCTCTCAAATAAATAAAAGAAAAATTAAGCCAGGCATGGTGGCACACACCTTTAATCCCAGCACTCTGGAGGCACAGGTAGGAGGATTGCCGAGAGTTCGAGGACACCCTGAGACTACATAGTGAATTCCAGGTCAGTATGAGCTAGAGTAAGACCCTACCTCAAAATAAATAAATAAATTAATTAATTAAATAAATAAAAAAATAAAGAAGGAAAGGAAAGGAAAGAAAAGAAAGAAAAAAAAAATCACAGAAAAGGGAAAATAACTGTGGTCAAGTGCTACTGACCTGCCCATTTTGTGGATCCTTTCAGCATTCAGGATGGTGCAGACACAAAACTAGATAAAGCATTTTGGTATACCAGAAAGCAATGCAACAATCAAAAAAATCACTGAGGGTCCCCATCAGTAGAACTTGAGATACAGACAACCACAGTAATGAGCCTCAAAACACACTGAGCAAAGGAATCAGAAAAATAACACTGTATGGCTTCACTGAGGTTTGAAAATGAGAAACTCATCTTGGTTAAAGCCAGACAATAACTGCTGGAGAAAAGGCACTATGTGGACAATATACAACTCCTCTATGGAGATGGCAAGGTTACATGCTGTGGTAGTGTGTGGATTACATGGTATGTATACTCATAAAAACATCAACTAGAGCCGGGCGTGGTGGCGCACGCCTTTAATCCCAGCACTCGGGAGGCAGAGGTAGTAGGATCGCCAAGAGTTCGAGGCCACCCTGAGACTACATAGTTAATTCCAGGTCAGCCTGGACTAGAGTGAAACCCTACCTCGAAAAAAAAAAAAAAAAAAAAACCAAAAAACCATAAAACATCAACTAGCCGGGCGTGGTGGCGCACGCCTTTAATCCCAGCACTCGGGAGGCAGAGGTAGGAGAATTGCCGAGAGTTCGAGGCCACCCTGAGACTACATAGTTAATTCCAGGTCAGCCTGGACCAGAGTGAGACCCTGCCTTGCAAAAACCAAAAAAAAAAAAAAAAAAAAAAAAAAACCATCAACTATATACCTAAGAGCTATATTTTTGTCTATGTAAGTATTTGTGTGTGTTTATGTGGAGGCCAAAGGACATCCTCAGGAACCGTCCACCTTTTTTTTTTTTTTTTTTTTTTGAGGTAGGGTTTCCCTCTGATCCAGGCTGACCTGGAATTAACTATGTAGTCTCAGGGTGGGCTCCTACCTCTGCCTCCAATCCTCCTACCTCTGCCTCCCGAGTGCTGGGATTAAAGGCTATGTAGTCTCATTGATCCTTTACCTCTGCCTCCCAGTGCTGGGATTAAAGGCGTCGCCACCATTTTTTTATTTTTATTTTTATTTATTTTTTATTTATTTATTTATTTATTTATTTTTTTTATTTTTCCTCACTCTGGCTCAGGCTGACCTGGAATTCACTATGTAGTCTCAGGGTGGCCTCGGGAATCAAACTCCGCGATCCTCCTACCTCTGCCTCCAGTGTGCTGGGATTTTTAAACGTATTTTTGCCCGGTCACCTTTTTATTTTTAAACATATTTTACTTGGCTGGGCGTGGGGTGCATGCCTTTAATCCCAGCACTTGGGAGGCAGAGGTAGGAGGATTGCCTTGAGTTCAAGGCCTCCCTGAGACTACATAGTGAATTCCAGGTCAGCCTGGGCCAGAGCGAGACCCTACCTCAAAAAAACCAAAAACAAAACAAAAAAAGAAAATAAAATATTTTACTTGTATTAATTATTTATGAGAGAGAGAGAGAGAAAGAAAGATAGAGAATAGGCATGCCAGGGCCTTTAGCCACTGCAAGTGAACTCCAGATGCATGCGCCACCATATGCATCTAACTTACATGGGTTCTGGGGAATCAAACCTGGGGTTCCTAGGCATCACAGGTAAGCGCCTTAACTGCTAAGCTATCTACACAGCCGCATTTTTTATTTATTTATTTTTAATATTTTTAAGCCAGGCGTGGTGGCGCATGCCTTTAATCCCAGCACTTGGGAGGAAGAGGTAGAAGGATCACTGTGAGTTTGAGGCCACCCTAAGATTACAGAGTGAATTCCAGGTCAGCTTGAAGTAGAGTGACACCCTACCTCAAAAAAAAAATTTTTTTTTAGGCAGCCAGGCATGGTGGTGTACACCTTTAACCCCAGCACTTGGAAAGCAGAGGTAGGAGGATCGCTGTGAGTTCAAGGCCACCCTGAGATTACATATTGAATTCCAGGTCAGCCTGGGCTAGACTGAGACCCTACCTTGAATATATATAAATATAAATTATATATATATATACATACATAAATATATAAGTTATATATATTTTATTCATTATTTTATATTTTATTATTTTGTTTTATTTATGTTATGTGTTGTATTGTGTTGTTATGTGATGTTATTTATTTTATTTTATTTTTATTATTTTTTATTTTTATTTATTTATTATTTATTTTATTTATATTTTTATTCATTTTTTATTATTTTATTTATTTTATATTTTATTTTATTTGTTTTGTTTTGTTTTGTTTTTCAAGGTAGGTAGTGCTGGGATTAAAGGTGTGCGCCACCACACCTGGCTTTCTTTCTTTCCTTGGTCTTTTTATTTTGTTTTGTTTTGTTTTTTGAGGTAGGGTTTCACTCCAGCCCAGGCTGACCTGGAATTCACTATGTAGTCTCAGGGTGGCCTCAAACTCACAACGATCCCCCTACCTCTGCCTCCCAAGTGCTGGGATTAAAGGCATGTACCACCAAGCCTGGTCCTATTTTATTTTTTAAACAGAGTCTCTCATTGGCCTGGAACTCACTTAACTAGGCTACACTGGCTGGCCAGCAAGTCCTAGGGATCCACATGTCTACACTTCCCCGGTGCTGGAATTACAAATACATACCATCCAGTGTGCTTTCATTTTAGGGCTTATTTTTTCTAAAAATATTTTATTTTCATTTAATTGAGAGAGAAAGAGGGGAAGAGAGAGAATGGGTACACCAAGGCCTCCACCTGCTGCAAACAAACTCTAAATGCATGCACCACCTTGTGCAGCTGGCTTATGTGGGACCTGGGGAACTGAACCTGGGTCCTTTAGCTTTGCAGGCAAGTGCCTTAACTGCTAAGCCATTTCCCCAGCCCTATTTTTTAAAATGTTTTATTTATTTATTCATTTATTTGAGGTAGAGGAAGAGGCAGAGAAGAGAGAGAATGAGCAAATGAACTCTAGACACATACAACCTTGTGCTTCTGGCTTATAAGAGTACTAGGGAATCGGGCTGGAGAGATGGCTTAGTGGTTAAGGCACCTGCCTCCTAAGCCTAAGAACACTGGTTCCAATCTCCAGCGGTTCCAATCTCCAGATCCCACGTTTAGCCAGATGCAAAGTGACGCAAGGGCGCAATGCTGCACTTGACCACAAGGGGGTGCATGCATCTGGATTTCATTCTCAGCAGCTGAGAGGCTGCTGGCGCGCCCATCTCTATCTGTCTTCCTCTCCCTCTCCCTCTCCCTCTCCCTCTCCCTCTCTCTCTCTCTCTCTGTGTCTCTCTCCAAAAAAAAAAAAAAAAAAAAAAAAAAAAGAGTACTAGGGAATCAAACCTGGGTCCTTAGGCATCCCAGGCAAGTGCCTTAACTGCTAAGCCATTTCTCCAGCCCTATTAATTAATTTGGTTATTTATTTTGGCTTTTTGAAGGTACAGTCTTGCTCTAGCCCAGGGTGACCTGGAATTCACTATGTAGTTTCAGGGTGGCCTCAAACTCAACGCAATCCTCCTACCTCTGCCTCTTCAGTGCTGGCATTAAAGGCATGTGCCACCACACCTGGCCTGTGTTTTGTTTTTCATAGCTTTCTTTTTTCAAGGTAAGGTTGGTAAGGTCTTGTTCTAGCCCAGGCTGACCTAGAATTCACTACGTAGTCTCAAAGTGGCCTCAAACTCACAGCAATCCTCCTACTTTTGCCTCCCAAGTACTGGATTAAACGCCCAGCTGTTTTTTGTTTTTTGAAGCCAAGTCTCACCGTAGCCCAAACTGACCTGGAACTCACTCTATAGTTCTGTAGCCCAGGCGGGCCTTGAACTCATAGTGATCCTACCACCTCAGCCTCCTGGGTCCTGGGAATAAAGCCTTGTGTTACCACCTCATTTATTTATTTATTATTTTTGTTTTGTTTGTTTCAAGATAGGGTCTTGCTCTAGCTCAGGCTGGCCTGGAACTCACTGTGTAGTCTCAAGCTGGCCTCAAACTCACAGTAATCCTCCTACCTCTACCTCCAAAGTGCTGGGATTAAAGGCATACACCACCACCCTGGAACATCTGGCTTTTTATTTTTTAAATTAATTTGTTTATTTGAGAGAAAAAGGGAGAGAAATAGGCAAGTAAAGAGAGAGAAAGAGAATGGGCACACCAGGACCTCCAGCCACTGCAAATGAACTCCAGACGCATGCACCCCATTGTGCATCTAGCTTGCATGGGTCCTTTGGCTTTGCAGGCAATCACCTTAACTGCTAAGCCATCTCTCCAGCCTTTTCTTTTCTCTTTCTTTCTTTCTTTCTTTCTTTCTTTCTTTCTTTCTCTCTTTCTTTCTTTCTTTTGTTTGGTTTTTCAAGGCAGGGTCTCACTCTAGCTCAGGCTGACCTGGAATTCACTATGTAGTCTCAGGGTGGCCTAGAACTCACGGTGATCCTCCAACCTCTGCCTCCCAAGTGCTGGGATTAAAGGCATGCACTACCACACCTGGCTCAAATAAATATTCTTTTAGCCTCCCCTGAAAAAAACAAAAAACATGACTACTACAGATATCTGGTGATAGTAATGGCATTACTATTCTATTCCTTTAGATGTGGTACGGTAAAACCAGTAGGTAGTGTACATTTGTAATTCAAGCACTTAGGAGACAGAAGCAAGAGGATCACCTCAAGGTCTAGGCCAGCCAGGACTATAAGGACCCATCTCAAAAAGTACCCCTCTATAGCCGGGCATGGTGGCGCACGCCTTTAATCCCAGCTCTCTGGAGGTAGAGGTAGGAGGATCGCCGTGAGTTCGAGGCCACCCTGAGACTACATAGTGAATTCCAGGTCAGCCTGAGCTAAAATGAGACCCTACCTCGAAAAACCAAAAAAAAAGTACCCCTCTAGGGGCTGGAGAGATGGCTTTAGTAGTTAAATGCTTGCCTGTGAAGCCTAAGGACACCAGTTTGAGGCTCGATTCCCCAGGACCCACAAAGCCAGATGGACAACTTGGCACATGCAACTGGAATTCGTTTGCAGTGGCTGGAGGCCCTGCTGTGCCCATTATCCCCCCCTTTCTCTCTCTCTCTCTCTCTCTCTCTCTCTGTGTATGTTTCTCTCAAATAAATAAAAATAAACAAAAATTGTTTTTAAAAAGTACCCCTCAGCCAGGCGTGGTAGCGCACGCCTTTAATCCCAGCACTTGGGAGGCAGAGGTAGGAGGATTGCCGTGAGTTCAAGGCCACCCTGAGACTACATAGTTAATTCCAGGTCAGCCTGGGCCAGAGTGAGACCCTACCTTGCAAAACCAAAAAAAAAAAAATCCCAGCACTGGGAGGCAGTACCCCCTGAGACTACAATACAAAGTACCTTTTAAAAAAAAAAAAAAAAAAAAAATTTTTTTAGAGGAATAAGCTAGCACAGCATGGGAAGCACGGAATTACTTTACAGTGATGCTGGGACTGAAGATAAGTAGACAGTAGCAGTCTTTGTCTCTTGGAGCACTGCATAGTATCTATCTTTCCTGAACCCTTGGAAATTAGCATCACAAAACCACCTGCGGGGGCTGGAGAGATGGCTTAGCAGTTAAGGTGCTTGCCTACAAAGCCAAAGGACTCAGGTTTGATTCCCTAATACCCATGTAAGCCAGATGCACAAGGTGGCACAATGAGTCTAGAGTTCATTTTCAGCGGCTGGAGGCCCTAGTGTAACCATTCTCTCTCCCTCCCTCTTTCTCTATCTGCCTCTGTCTCTCTCAAATAAATAAATAAAAATAAAATAAGTTTTAAAAAACACAAAAAACAAGCTGCAAGGGCTGGATAGATGGCTTAGCAATTAAGGTGCTTGCCTGAGAAGCCTAAAGACCCAGGTTCAATTCCCCAGTACCCATGTAGGCCAGATACACAAGGTGGCACATGTGTCTGGAGTTCGTTTGCAGTGGCTACAGGTCCTGTACACCTATTCTTGTTCTCTGTATCTCTCCTAAATAAATATATACATATTTTTAAGGTAGGGTCTCACTCTGGCCCAGGCTGACCTGGAATTCACTATGTAGTCTCAAGGTGGCCTTGAACTCATGGCGATCCTCTACCTCTGCCTCCCGAGTGCTGGGATTAAAGGCGCGTACCACCACGCTTGGCTCCTAAATAAATATTTTTTATTTTTATTAATTTATTTATTAGAGAGAGAGAGGGAAAGAGAGAGAGGGAGAGTGAGAATGGGCGCACCAGGGCCTCTAGCTACTGCAAACGAATCCAGGTGCGTGCGCCACCATGTGGATCTGGCTTACATGGGATCTGGAGAATCAAACCAGGGTCCTTAGACTTCGCAGGCATGTGCCTTAACCACTAAGCCATCTTTTCCATCCCTAAATATTTTTTAAAAACATGCTGCAAGCCGGGCGTGATGGCACACGCCTTTAATCCCAGCACTTGGGAGGCAGAGGTAGGAGGATTTCCATGAGTTCAAGGCCACCCTGAGACTACATAGTGAATTCCAGGTCAGCCTGAGCTAGAGTGAGACCCTACCTCGAAAAACTAAAAAAAAAAACATGCTGCAAGCAAGAGAAGGCAATCCCCTTTAAATAAAGTCCATCTAAGCATGCTGTAAAGAGCAGAAAACAAACAGCAACAAGCCCATGAAGTTGCTGTGTGTCACAAGCTGAACATTAACTTGAGGAACAAAAGGGCACTGCACAGATGGGCCATACTTTGGCTCAGCCTAGAAATAACTTGAAGTGACATTAAGGGTAAGAAGACAACTCAGGAGAGCTATACCATCAAATAGTCTGAGAGCTTCCAATCTTTTTCTTTTCTTTCTTTCTTTCTTTCTTTCTTTCTTTTCTTTTCTTTTTTTTTTTTTGTTTTTCGAGGTAGGGTCTCACTCTAGCTCAGGCTGACCTGGAATTAGTCTCAGGGTGGCCTCGAACTCACAGCAATCCTCCTACCTCTGCCTCCCAAGTGCTGGGATTAAAGGCGTGCGCCACCACGCCCGGCAATCTTTTTCTTTTTTTTTTTTTTTTTTTTTTTTTTTGGTTTTTCGAGGTAGGGTCTCGCTCTAGCCTAGGCTGACCTGGAATTCACTATGTAGTCTCAGGGTGGCCTCGAACTCACAGCAATCCTCCTACCTCTGCCTCCCGAGTGCTGGGATTAAAGGCGTGCGCCACCACGCCCGGCTAATCTTTTTCTTTTAAGCAGCAGAATCCTTTCTTCAGAAAGGATGTTTACTGGGCTGGAGAGATGGCTTAGCAGTAAAGGCACTTGCCTGTAAAACCAAAGGACCCAGGTTCAACTCCCCAGGACCCACATAAACCAGATGCACAAGGGGCGCACGCATCTGGAGTTCGTTCGCAGTGATTGGAGGCCTTGGCGTGCCCATTCTCTCTCTCTCTCTCTACCTGCCTATTTCTGTATCTCTCTCTCTCTCTCTCAAATAAATAAAAAATTAAAAATTAAAAAAAAAAAAGGATGTTTACTAAAAAGCTAATGACATAATAGGGCAGGTGACTCAGGGATCAGTAGTATAAAGAGAGGCCTCAGGCCCTAGCAGCCAGGGCAAATCTAAGCTTCTAGTCAGACCCCTGGTGGAGGTGATGGTGACAGCTTGGAGTTGACAAAGAGGACACAACTCAGGTCTCAGAATACCAAAGCACTTCCAATACAGACAGGCCCCCACCCCACCTGGGACCTGATTTCTTATAAATGCATTAGCCAACCTTGCTAAAAACAGATCCAAGGATTAATGTTGTAAAATGTACAGACCCAAACTTCTTATAAAGCTGGCATAAGCTTTACCATGTAGGGGAGTTAGACAACCAGTGTGGTTCCTTCAGCCAGTGGTGAGTATATATCACCTCATAGGGTTGCAAAGGACAGTCTCAATCACTATGCACTCATTGTGACCACCAGGTAGCTCAGACTTTTATCAAGTGGCATGCTACTCTACATTATATCAAACGGCTGAGCACACACCTTCCTATGGCCATCCTACCTAGTCTCCAGAGCCCCAGAAACATGTTTGAAATGTATGCTGTCCCTACCCTATGAATGAACAAAACCTGGATGATAAGGACTGTTCAACTCATATACTACAGAATGAAAGATGGGAAATAGAGCCTCCATCCATGATGGAACTCCCCTAGAAGGTCCAGGAACAGAGGCAATCCAAACTGGGATAAATGCCACCAGCTTCTTAATTACTCTCACCAAAAGCCAGAGTCAGACAGCAGCAAAAATTCTCTCCAAGAGAGCAGAGTACCAGGAAGCAAGAAACACTTTATTCAAGGGATTGTCTGACAGTTTTAACTGTCATGGCAGGAATGAAGATATTCTAAAGAGATGCTTAGGGCCAGAGAGATGGCTCAACAGTTAAGGCACTTGCCTGCAAAGCCTAAGAACCCAAGATTGATTCCCGAGCACCTATGTAACACCAGCTGTATAAGGTGGCCACACACATCTGGAGTTTGTTTGCAGTTGCTAGAGGCTCTGGTGTGACCATTCTCTCTCATTCTATCTGACTCTCTCTCTCAAAAACAAATAAATAAAATATTGCTGGGTGTGGTGGCACACGCCTTTAATCCCAGCACTTGGGAGGCAGAGGTAGGAGGATTGCAGTGAGTTCGAGGCCACCCTGAGACTACATAGTTAATTCCAGGTCAGCCTGGGCCAGAGTGAAACCCTACCTTGAAAAACAAATAAATAAATAAATATTTTTTTAAAGAGAGATGATGGTCTGGAGAGATGACTTAGCAGTTAAGGCACTTGCCTGTGAAGCCTAAGGACCCAGGTTTGATTCCTCAGTACCCACATAAGCCAGATGCACAAGGTAGCACATGCATTTGGAGTTTGTTTGCAATGGCTAAAGACCCTGGCATGCCTATTCATTCCCTCTCTCTCTCTCTCTCTCTCACATAAATAAATAAATAAATAAATAAATAAATAAATAAATAAATAAATAAATGTTTGCAAAAAAGAGATGCCTATGCCCTTCACTTCATCTATCACACTATTGAAACAATGGTCCCCAAGAAACTGAAATTTCCCCAAAAGTTCATGATTAGAAAAGGAAAAGGCTGAAGCCTAGTCACAGCCAGAGGAGGAACTTGTCTCCAGGAAAGAGATTTTACACAGTTCTGACTTGTCAGACCACTTTAAAAAAGACTGGAAGTTCAAAGCCACCCTGAGATTACAGAGTGAATTCCAGGTCAGCCTGGGCTAGCGTGAAACCCTACCCCGAAAAACAAAACAAAACAAAACAAAACAAAACAAAACAAAACAAAACAAAACGACTGGAGATAAAACAATGATGGACAGGGTCACACCTTGACCAGGACTACTTAATTATGAATACCTTTTGCTTTCTATTTAAATCTAGACCTCATGTCAGGATCCAGAAGATGGACCAGGTGAGGGTGGTGGTGTGTCTCTGGACCTCTTTGTTTCTCTTCCCATTGTGGCAAAGGGAATAAATCTCTTTAATCAGCTTTCATAATAACTTGTCTGTTTAATTGCCTTGTTGAAGATCAGGAGCCTAGCTTATTGAGCTGCCATAGTCCAAGCTCTGACTCTAACAACTCCAGTAACAATTTGGCACCTCCCAGGAAGGCTCACCTTTCCGAAGAACCCGCTTCTTTGCTCGAATGTCTGTTTCCAGTTCTGCTGCTCTGATGTAAATCCTAACAGACTGTGGGAGGTGGCGGACAGCTTGTGCCACTACAGCCTTGGCTGTATCACCAGGCTGCAACCTGGCTGCTTCTAGCCAGACATCTTCACTCTGTAGCAAAAGAACAGTAAGAATATGTGGACTATGGCTGGAGAGAGAGATTAGCAATTAAGGCACTTGCCTACAAAGCCTAAGGACCCAGGTTTGATTCCCCAGTACCCACATAAGCCAGATGCACAATGGGGTGGTACATGCAGTGGCTAGTGACCCTGGCACCCCATTCTCTCTCTGTCTCTCTCTCTGTCTCTCAAATAAATAAATTAGCCGGGCGTGGTGGCGCACGCCTTTAATCCCAGCACTCGGGAGGCAGAGGTAGGAGGATCAATGAGAGTTCAAGGCCACCCTGAGACTACATAGTGAATTCCAGGTCAGCCTGGGCCAGAGTGAGACCCTACCTTGGAAAAACCAAAATAATTAATTAATTAATTAATTAAATAAATATGTGGACTAGAAGTCACAATGGAGTAAGAGGCACCTCTAGGGCCCCAAACTGCATGAGAGTCATTAGCTTGGCCACAAACACACCTATACCACAGTTAACCCAATAATGCCACAACGCAGAAACGCGGATACCATGTAGGAATGAAGGACACACATAACCCTTCACAAGAATACAATTTGCTACAGAATGAATCTATATAAAAAGCAAAGATCCCGGGAGGCAGAGGTAGGAGGATTGCCATGAGTTCGAGGCCACCCTGAGACTATATAGTAAATTCCAGGTCAGTCTGAGCTACAGTGAGACCCTACCTCAAAAAACAAAAAAAGATCCTATGGCTGCCTAGGAAGAACTAATTGGTACCCTAATGCCCTGGTAAATTTCACAGAGGCCTTTTTCACTACCAAGAATACCTGGTCTGGGGCTAGAGAGATGGCTAAGCAGTGAAGATGCTTGCCTGCAAAGCCAAATAAATAAATTTAAAAAAAAAAAAATCTTGCTCTGCAAAGTAAAGCACATGGCACTCAAGTTTCATACTACTTGGTGTGGGTGTTGGAGCCAATGTAATGGCTAATCTTTATTGGAAAGAAAAAACTTTACAGCATATTCTAAGTAAGTTAGTGCAGGGGCTCAGTAGGCCATATGGTGAGGCACCAGCTTATAGTGGGCTCCAGTTTGGGCATTGCTAAGTCTTGCCTTTGTGTAGCCAGAACCACGACAGTAGAGTTGTCCTCTTCACAGATGCAGCCAACTATTCACTTGTTGGTGATAGATGGAACTAAATTAGGATCTTCCTTAGCGCCTGAAGCTGCCTTTGGGGGAAACATATTGTATGGGTCCAGGCCCTTCTGTGAAGCTATCATGATCTCCCTCTCCAGCCAGTAGCCTGCTCCTCATCAGTAGGAGCACCACCTCTAGAAGCCATGAAGTGCACCACGGCTGCGCCATTGGCACCGCGGGACCACACAGCCTGCGCCACCAAAACCCCCGCTCCGTGAAAGTAACCTTGAAGCCATCCCACTCATGACCTTCATACTACTTTAAAAAAAATTTACTTTTATTTATTTGAAAGAGGGAGAGAGAGAGAGAATGGGCTCATCAGGGCCTTCAACCACTGGAAGTGAACTCAGACACCACCTTGTGCATCTGGCCTATGTGGGTCCTAAGGAATCAAATTTTGATCCTTTGGCTTTGCAGGCAAGCACCTCCACCACTAAGCCATCTCTCGAGCCCCACAGTACTTTTTTTTTCTTCTGTTTTTCGAGGTAGGGTTTCACTCTAGCTCAGGCTGACCTGGAATTCACTATATAGTTTCAGGGTGGCCTCGAACTCATGGCAATCCTCCTACTTCTGCCTCCCAAGTGCTAGGTTTAAAGGGATGCACCACCACACCTGGCTCCAAAGTACTATTATTTTTTAATTTATTTTTTATTGACAATTTCCATCATTGTAGACAATAACCCATGGGAATTCCCTTCCTCCCCCAAAGTGCTTTTTATTTTATCTTCTTCTTCTTATTATTTATTTATTTATTTATTTATTTATTTTGGTTTTTCGAAGTAGGGTTTCACTCTAGTCCAGGCTGACCTGGAATTCACTATGTAGTCTTAGGGTGGCCCCAAACTCACAATGATCCTCCTACCTCTGCCTCCTGAGTGCTGGGATTAAAGGTGTGAACCACCACACACGGGTCCCAAAGTACTTTTTAATCTTGTCTAATTATCCCACTTCCTGAAACAAAAATACTGGGACAGTCTAAGAGCTAGTACTAACCTATAAGGTTGATATATTATATGGTGTGACAACTGCCCAGTTTATCTCAGTGAAGTTTACCCACCACTAAACTAATGTTGCATCAGTCTGTGTTCCATGTGAAAACAAGCAGGAAGTCCTTTTCCCCTGCTCACCCTTTCTCAGCTGTGCTATTGTCTTATAGTTACAACACCACATGTATGTAGACAGAATTGCACTGGCCCTAGATTACTGCTGTAGGTACCCTGCCTGGCAGGGACGCAGAAGGTCCTCATGGGCCAACATTCAAGCAATAATCAAGGAAAACATGTTATAGGCTTCACCTTAGGGCACATCTCTGTCCCCTTCATAATAAGATTCCGAGCTACTTGCAGCTTCCCAGTAACTTCTTCTAGACGGGCTGATGCAATCCAGGCTGGTGGGTGATGAGGGTTTGTCTCCCGAACAGACTTGAGGAGTAGTCGTGCCTTCTTGATGTCACTGTAAATACGAGAAGGCATACAGCATCAGGCAATAGTCAAGATCCAGAGAGAAGGTGCCCCTTACAATTCAGGCATGACCTTTTCAGGAAAATGTGCTACAGAAGCCAGCACAGAGTTCTTCAGGGAACATGCAAACAAGCTGAGCCCTAAATATCCAGACAAGAAACACTGTATGATTAACAAGTTTCTTTCTAGCTCAGCAGAGGCAAAGACTATGAATATTATTTGTAAAATCTTTTATACAGGGCTGGAGAGATGGCTTGGCAGTTAAGGTGCCTGCCTGCCAAGCCTAAAGAACGCCAGTTCCAATCTCCAGGTCCCACGTTTAGGCAGACGCAAATAGTGACGTAAGGGTGCAATACTGCACTTGCCCACAAGGGGGCACACACATCTGGAGTTCATTCACAATGGCTGAGAGGCCACTAGCATGCACATTCTCTCTCTCTCTCTCTCTCTCTCTCTCTCAAAAAAAATGTTATACATACAATGGATACAGGTGCATTTTAAATAGAAAAGCAACCTTCTCTATCACATTCCTTAGAACATCCATGTCCTACTTTTTGAGGCAGAGTCTCACTCTAGCCCAGGCTGACCTGGAACTTACTCTGTAGTTCCAGGCTGGCCTTGAATTCACTGCAGTTCTCCTGTCTCTGCCTCCCAAGTGCTGAGATTAAAGGCATGTGCCACCATGCCCAGCCATGTCCTATTGTGATTACATCATTTCCAAATAAAATCTGAAACATTCTAGACAATTAAGAGTTCCCATCCAACACACCAACTCTGCAAAGCACTCACTTGATGTCCCCTCCGTGGGTTGGGATCATAGAGTTTAAATCCGTCAAATAGCCTTTGGGGTCCACGACAGTCTGTCCACTCACCGAATCAGATACCTGTGAGACAGGCCAGACTAAAAATCAGCTGGACATGACCAGCAATGTCAGAATCTGAGTTTTCATCCCTAGAACCCATTTAAAGTTGGATGCCATAGCATGCATCTGTAATCCCAGCTCTCCTATGGCAATATGGGAAGCAGAGATAGGAGACTCCCCCAGAAACTTGAGGGCCAGTTAACATAGTGTATATAGTGTCAAACAAAAGATCCTGTCTTCAACAAGGTGGAAGACAAGCACCAATATCCAAGATTGTCCTCAGACCTCCATACACACCTGCATACACAGACACAAGATTATTTTTAAAGTTTAAAAAAGGAGTTCAAGGCCAGCCTGAGGTACAAAGCAAAACCGATAATGAACAAGGGCTGGGGATGTATGCAGCTCAATGATAAGTGTTTGCCTAGCATGTCCAAAGCCCTGGGTGCCATAACCAAATCACACATAAAAAAACTGTCTACGTAGCCAGGTGTGGTGGTGCACACCTTTAATCACAGTACTCGGGAGGCAGAGGTAGGAGGATTGCCAGGAGTTCAAGGCCACCTTGAGACTATATAGTAAATTTCAGGTCAGCCTGTGCTAGAGTGAGACCCTACCTCAAAAAAAACAAAACAAGCTGGGTGTGGTGGCGCATGCCTTTAATCCCAGCACTTGGGAGGCAGAGGTAGGAGGATCGCCATGAGTTCAAGACCACCCTGAGACTACATAGTTAATTCCAGGTCAGCCTGGGCCAGAGTGAGACCCTACCTTGAAAAACAAAAAAAAAGAAAAAGAAAAAAAAAAAAAAAAAGAAAAAAAAAGAAAAGAAAAGAAAAGAAAAGAAAAGAAAAGAAAAACAACAAAACAAAGCCGGGCATGGTGGCACACGCCTTTAATCCCAGCACTCGGGAGGCACAGATAGGAGGATCACCATGAGTTCGAGGCTACCCTGAAAATACAGAGTAAATTCCAGGTCAGCCTGAACTAGAGTGAAACCCTACCTTGAAAACACAAACCAAAACAAAACAAAACTTGTCTAAGTGCTGGGTATGGTGGCATATGCCTTTTCCCAGCACTAGGGAGGCAGAGGTAGGAGAATCACCATGAGTTCAGGGCCAACCTGAGACCTACATAGTGAATTCCAGGCCAGCTTAGGCTACAGCAAGACCCTACCTCAAAAAACCAAATAGAAAAAACTGTCTAAATCATAATGCAAAGCTACTCTCCCCCTCCCAATTACAAGGCAGAGCAGACACACACATAGAAGACCCTATCTTAAAAAAAAAAAAAGTTAAAAGTTGTCAGGTGTGGTGGTTCATGCCTTTAATCCCAGCACTAGGGAGTCAGAGGTAGGAGAACTGCCATAAGTAGAAGCCCAACCTAAGACTACATAGGAAGTTCCAGGTCAGCCTGGGCTAGAGCAAGACCCTACCTTGAAAAACCAAAACCAAAAAGCAAACAAACACAAAAAAGTAGTGTTGGGGATTTGCCTACAAAGCCTAATGATGAGGTTTCAATTCCCCAGTACCCATATAAAGCCAGATGCACAAGGTGGCACATTTGTCTGGAGTTTCTGTGCAGTGGCTACAGGACCAGGCAAACCCAATCTTTCTCTCTTTATCTGTCTCTTTCACAAATAAATTAATTAATTAAATATTTACAAGAAATTAGGGGCTACAGAGATGGCTCAAAGGCTAAGGTGCTTGCCTGCAAAGCCTAATGACCCAAGTTTGACTCCTCAGTACACACCTAAAGCCAGATGCACAAAGTGGTGCATGCATCTGGAGTTTGTTTGCATCAGATGGAGGCCCTGGCACTTCCATTTGTTCTCTCTTCTATCTCTTTCTGCTTGCAAATAAATAAGTAAAAATATTTTCTTATAAATTTTTAAAAGATTACTTATTTATTTGAGACAGAGAGGGGGGAGAGACAGAGAGTGAGAATGGGCGCACCAGGGCCTCTAGCCACTGCAAACGAACTCCAGACACATGTGTCAACATCTTTATCTGGCTTACGTGGGACCTGGAGAATCAAACCGGGGTCCTTAGGCTTCACAGGCAAGCGCCTTAACCACTAAGCCATCTCTCCAGCCCTAACCCTATTTTTTAAGGGCTGGAGAGATGGCTTAGCAGTTAAGGCATTTGTCTGCAAAATCAAAGGGCCCAGGTTCAATTCCCCAAGCCCCACATAAAGCCAAATGCACAAGGTGGAGCATGTATCTGGAGTTCATTTTCTAGTGGCTAGAGGCCCTGGTGTGCCCATTCTATCTACACCCTCTTCTCTCTCTCTCTCTCTCTCTCTCAAATAAATTTTTTTTTTTTTTTGGTTTTTCAAGATAGGGTCTCACTCTAGCCCAAGCTGACCTGGAATTAACTATGTAGTCTCAGGGTGGCCTTCAACTCACGGCGATCCTCCTACCTCTGCCTCCCGAGTGCTGGGATTAAACGCATGTGCCACCACACCCGGCTTCAAATAAATAAATATTTTTAAAATATATTTTTAAAAATTTTTATATACTGCATGTAGCCTTATAGAAGAAAAAAGTCATCAACAGCGATAAACAGAAGCAGACAATGTAAGCCTTAAGATTGGCCAGCCAGGCCAAATGATATAATAATGGCATTTCTATTATGGGGGAAACCAACTGCTCTGATTGGACTAAAGGCCTGCCCCACAGGAGGGAATATATGCCTAGTACTCAAAAACCTGTGGTGGGAGAGATCATGAGCCCTACGAGTATAATGCCTGCTTTGTCTCATTAAATGCATATATTATGTTCACCAAACTGCCTAGGCAGCACTGTTTTTTTTTGAAAACTCAAAAGACACCAGAGTAAGCCAGGCATAGTAAATAAATAGTGAATTCCAGTTCAGCCTGAGCTAGAGAGAAACCCTACCTCAAAAAAAAAAAAAAAAAACCAGGGCTGGCGAAATGGCTTAGCAGTTAAGGCACTTGCCTGCAAGGCCTAAGGACCCAGGTTCAATTCCCCAATACCCACAAAGGCCAGTGCACAGGTGGCATATGCATTTAGAGTTTGTTTGCAGTGGCTAGAGGCCATGGCATGCCCATTCTCTCTCCCTTTCAAAAATAAATGACTATGGGCTGGAGAGATGGCTTAGCAGCTAAGGCGCCTGACTGCTAAGCCTAAGAACGCTGGTTCCAATGTCCAGCGGTTCCAATCTCCAGGTCCCACGTTTAGCCAGATGCAAAGTGAGGCAAGGGCACAATGCCACACTTGCCCACAAGGGGGCGCACGCATCTGGATTTCATTCACAGCAGCTGAGAGACTGCTGGCACGCCCATCTCTGTCTCCCTCTCCCTCTCTCTCTCTCTCTTTCTCTCTCTCCAAAAATAAATAAAAATAATAATAATAAAATAATAATAAATGAATGAATAAAATATTTTTATTTAATTAAAACGAGCTGGACGTGCATGGTGGCACACACTTTTAATCACAGTACTCAGGAGGCAGAGGTAGGAATCACCATGAGTTCAAGGCCACCCTGAGACTACATAAGGAATTCCAGGTCAGCCTTAGCTAGAGTGAAACCCCACCTTGAAAAACAAATAAAATAAAATATATTAAAAAAAAAAAAAAAAAGATTATTCAGGGCTGGAGAGATGGTTTAGCAGTTAAAGGCATTTGCCTGCAAAGCCAAATGATCCCAGTTTGATTCCTTAGGACCCACATAAGCCAGATTCACAAGGAGGCACATACATCTAGAGTTCATCTGCAGTGGCTGGAGGCCCTGGTGTACCCATTCTCTCCCTCTCTTTCTCTTTCTGCCTCTTTCTCTCTCTCTCAAATAAATAAATAAATAAATTTTTTTTAAAAAGACCAAAGAAAGCCGGGCGTGGTGGCGCACGCCTTTAATCCCAGCACTCGGGAGGCAGAGGTAGGAGGATCGCCGAGAGT
Organism: Orientallactaga sibirica; assembly: GCA_036365145.1. Lineage (NCBI taxonomy): Eukaryota > Metazoa > Chordata > Mammalia > Rodentia > Dipodidae > Orientallactaga > Orientallactaga sibirica. The sequence continues at coordinate 2,939,601 of JAEOAD010001557.1, read as the reverse complement.
TCAAGGCCACCCTGAGACTACATAGTTAATTCCAGGTCAGCCTGGACCAGAGTGAGACCCTACCTTGCAAAACCAAAGAAGAAAAAAAAAAAGACCAAAGAAAAAAATTAAAATAAACCAAAAATTCAAGCCAAAATTTAAAATTCTTGGGGCCATAGAGATGGCTCTAGTTTAAGATGCTTCCTTGCAAAGTGGTACATGCATCCAGAGTTCATTTGCAGTGGCCAGGGGGCCCTGACATGCCCAATCTTCTCTCTCTCACTCTGCTTGCAAAAATATATATATATATAAACTTTTAGGGCTGGAGAGATGACTTAGCAGTTAAGGCCTTTGCCTGAGAAGCCTAAGGATCCAGATTCGACTCCCCTGGGCCTGAGTAATCCAGAAACACAAGGTGGCGCATGTGTCTGGAGCTGGTTTGCAGTAGCTGTAGGCCTGGCACACCCATTTTTCCTCTCCATATTTCTCTCAAATAAATAAATAAAATATATTTAAAATACTGTGCACAAGTATCTTGAATTCATTCACAGCAGCAAGAGCCCCTGACGAGCCCATACACATTCATTTTCTCTCTGCTTGCCAAAAAAGAGAGGGAAAGTATACTTATCCTCTATGATGGTCTCACATCTCCAAAGGACAGGCAAGTATGTCACACAGGGCTGGCCCTTTACTTGTACTGAGTGCACTGTGCTTGCATCTCCTGTACAGACACTCACATGTACATATTTATTTATTTATTTGACAGAGGAAGATGGAGAGACAGAGAATGAGTGTGCCAGGGCCTCTAGCCACTGCAAACGAACTCCAGACACATGTGCCCCTTGTGTATCAAGCCAATGTAGATTCTGGAGAATCAAGCCTGGGTCCTTTGGCTTTGCAGGCAAATGACTTAACCACTAAGCCATCCCTCCAGCCTTTTATTTATTTATTTATTTATTTATTTTTTATTTTATTTTATTTTTTGGTTTTTTGAGGTAGGATCTCACTCTAGCTCAGGCTGACCTGGAATTCACTATGCAGTCCCAGGGTGGTCTCAAACTCATGTCGATCCTCCTACCTCTGCCTCCTGAGTGCTGAGATTAAAGGCATGTGCCACCATGCCCAGCTACCACGCCCAGCTACTTTTTTTCTTTGAATAAGCTATAGTGATTCTCAGTTCTCTGCTCTAGGAGAGGTTACAGACACATATGACCACACCCAGTTGTTTATGTGGGTCCTGGGAATCAAACTTCAGTAGTTTCTCATGCCTCCTCAAGTCCTTATACTTGTACAGGAAGCACTCTTTCACCACTAAGCCATCTCTCAACCATAATACAAAGTACCTTTTCATAACAAAACATTTACAAAGGATGAACTTTTCACATTTGTTTTTATTTTGGTAGATTTTTATTTTAATTTGTATTTTTTGGCGCTAGGGAATTAAACCCAGTGTTTTGTGCATGCTAAGCAAGCCATCTACCAAATGAACTACATTCCCAGCCCTTATTGGGTTTTTTTTCAATACCATCTATAGGAAAATCTGCATGGCAAACTCTCACCTGGCTAAGCCTCATGTCCATCAAGGTGTTCCTTGCTTGGCCAATCTTCCTCATGTCCAGCTCTCCTGTACCAGGTGTCATCAATCCTGGTGTCATTCCACCTGGGTACGGAGTGTTCAGGCCACCTGGATATGGAGTGTTCAGACCTCCAAATTGCTGGGAGTGGGGAGAGGATAAAATAGTCTTGTATTGTCATACTGAAGATCCTCATCACCTTTGAACTATATTTGGCCTGCTCAGTATAGCCACAGCACAGATGTAGAAGTATTCAATCCACCACCACCCACCTTCCCACCACACCTATATCCAGACCAAAGGAACTCCATTTCTATTCTGTTCAGATGCTCACAGTCTGTCGAGGATCCACAGAAGTATGGTTCTCTCCAGTCTGTAAATGCTTGGCAAAGAAACTGTCAGGAACAGGGGTCAGCTTCTCATAGCGTGGATTCCGCTGACGTTTATTTCTGGCATCGCCAACCTCTGGGATACTCAGCCACTCTTCTTCTGTGACTTCTGCCAACTTCCTCTGGAAATATTCAGGCCCAAAACATGAATTACTTGCATGACTTCACAACTCAAGTGGTGCTATGCTCATCCTCCCAAGCCCAGATCATCATGCCTTAGAAAGGACAAGTATAGAATGCTTTCCCAAGAGCTGACAAAATGGCTGTGATTAAAGACACTTGCTTCACAGTTCACTTTCCCAGCCACCCACATAAAGATGGAGGGACACTGATTTGCAGCATCAAGAGACCCTCACACACACATGGAAACAGATAAATTAAAAAAAAAAAAAAAAAAAAAAAAAAAAAAACAGGGCTGGAGAGATGGCTTAGCAGTTAAGGCATCTGCCTGCAAAGCCAAAGGACCCAGGTTCAATTCCCCAGGACCCATATAAACCAGATGTACAAGGTGGTGGCTCATCCATCTGGAGTTCATTTGCAGTGGCTGAAGGCCCTGGAGCACTTATTCTCTCTATCTTTCTCTGTGTGTGTCTCAAATAAATAAATTTAAAAAAATAAAAAATAAAATCTTGCCAGGTGTGGTGATGCACGCCTTTAATCCCAGCACTCAGGAGGCTGACGTAGAAGGATCTCCATGAGTTTAAGGCCACCCTGAGACTGCATAGTGAATTCCAGGTCAGCCTGGGCTAGACTGAAACCCTACCCTGAAAAACCAAAAATAAAATAAAATCTTAAAAAAAAAAAAAAAAAAATATATATATATATATATATATATATATATATATATATATATATGTATATATATATGTATATATATTGTCTATATGGGCTGGAAGGATAGCTTAGTGGTTAAGGTGCTTGCCTGCAAAGCCTAAGAACCCAGGTTCAATTCCCCAGTACGATGTAAAGCCAGATTCACAAGGTGGTACATGCATCTGAAGTCTGTTTGCAACGGATAGAGGCCCAGGCATTTCCATCACCGCCTCCTTGCAAATAAATAAATTTTTTAAAAAATTAAAGGCTGAAAGCCGGACATGGTGGCGCACGCCTTTAATCCCAGCACTTGGGAGGCAGAGGTAGGAGGATCGCCGAGAGTTCAAGGTCACCCTGAGACTACATAGTGAATTCCAGGTCAGCCTGAGCCAGAGTGAGACCCTGCCTCGAAAAACCAAAAATAAATAAATAAATAAATAAAATAAAATAAAATTAAAGGCTGGGACCCTCAAAATAGAAGAAAAAGATGATGTCATCAAATTAAAAGAGAGACTAATGGAGAGAGGGAGGGGATATGATGGAGACTGGAGTTCTAAAGTGGAATGGGGGGAGGGGAGGGAAATATCAGGTGGGGTTTTTTGTATGTAAGTATAAAAGTCAATAAAAAACAATAATTAAAAAAAAAATTAAAGGCTGAGTGGCCGGGCGTGGTGGCGCACGCCTTTAATCCCAGCACTCGGGAGGCAGAGGTTGGAGGATCACCGAGAGTTTGAGGCCACTCTGAGACTACATAGTTAATTCCAGGTCAGCCTGGACCAGAGTGAGACCCTACCTTGCAAAACCAAAAAAAAAAAAAAATTAAAGGCTGAGTATGGTAGCGTATGCCTTTACTCTCAGCACTTGGGAGGCAGCAGTAGGAGGAGCACCATGAGTTCGAGGCCACCCTGAGACTACATAATGAATTCCAGGTCAGCCTGTGCTAGAGTGAAACTCTACCTCAAAACACCAAAAAGGGCTCAAAACCCACACAAAAGGATCTGGGCATGGAGGCCAGGTCAGCCTGGACCAGAGTGAGACCCTATTTAAAAACCAAAAAAAAAAAAAAAAAAAAAAAAAAATTTGGATGGAGGGGCAGAGGGATCCTCCTGAGTTCAAGGCCACCCTGAGCTACAGTGAGACCTTACTTTGAAAAAAAAAAAAACCACAAAAAAAACCCAAGAAAGTTTATTTGTCCTACCTGCTACAGCAAAATGGAGTTTTAACATGCATACATGCATATACAAATGATTAAATGTAACAAAGCACAAACTTCTAAGCAATCATCCTTCTGAAGGAAATAAAGAACAGTGTAAGCCTCAACATCACTGTATCAGAGAAGTTTGGTTCGTTGCTTAGGTGAGGGCCTGGAAACCAAGAAGCCAGGCATCTGCTTACCTTGAGATCTGAGAACTGCTGCTGGATTTTGGGACGTTCCATTCGGTATTTCTCAATCTCTTCTTTTTCCCGTTGCTCTCTAGGAAATAAAATGTGAACTTGTGGGCTGGAGAGATGGCTTAGGGGTTAAGGCGCCTGCCTCCTAAGCCTAAGAACGCTGGTTCCAATCTCCAGGGTTCCAATCTCCAGGTCCCACGGTTAGCCAGATGAAAAGTGACACAAGGGCGCAATGCCACACTTGCCCACAAGGGGGCGCAAACATCTGGATTTTGTTCGCAGCAGCTGAGAGACTGCTGGCGCGCCCATCTCTGTCTGTCTGTCTCTCTCTCAAAAATAAATAAAAATTTTTTAGAAAATGTGAACTTGCATTATAAAAACTGGATATCAGCCAGGCGTGGTGGCACATGCCTTTAATCCCAGCACTCGGGAGGCAGAGGTAGGAGGATTGCCAAGAGTTCGAGGCCACCCTGAGACTACATAGTTAATTCCAGGTCAGCCTGGACCAGAGTGAGACCCTACCTTGCAAAACCAAAAAAAAAAAAAAAAACTGGATATCAACTGAGTGTGGTGGCACAAGCTTGAGTCCCAGAACTCAAGAGACTAAAATAGGAGGATCCCTGTGGCTACAGAGTGAGTTTCACATCAGCCTGGGCTAGAGTGAGATCCTGCCTCAAAATAAATAAATACTGGGGCTGGAGAGATGGCTTAGCGATTAAGGCGTCTGCCTGCAAAACCTCAGGACCAGGTTTGATTCTCCAGGTCCCACGTAAGCCAGATGCACAAGGTGGCACATGTGTCTGGAGTTTGTTTGCAGTGGCTAAAAGGCCCTGGCATACCCATTCTCACTTTCTCTCTTTCTCTCAATCTCTCTCCTCCCTCTCTGTCTCTAATAAATAAAAATAGGTGTTTTAAAAATAAAAGCTGGGTGTAGTGGCACATGCCTTTAATCCCAGCACTCAGGAGGCAGAGGTAGGGGGATCACCATGAGTTCAAGGACACCCTGAGACTACATAGGGAATTCCAGGTCAGCCTGAGCTAGAGTGAGACGCTACCTCGAAAAACCAAATATATATAAATATAAATAAATACTGGATGTCCATTTTAAAATAAAGCTGGTTTGTTCTGTGTATTTTTAATTTTGAGAGGTTCTAGGAATTGAACCTAGGGCCTTGCACATGCTATGCAAGTTCTCTACCACTGAGCAATATTCCCAGTTCAATTTGTTAAACATTTTAATTTTATCACCCAAGGAACATTCCACACATTTAACAGATAACTCAACTATATTTTAAGGTAAATATGAATACATTCATAAGTCTAATAATTCAATTTTACTTACCAAATGGAAGCAGGTAGAAATTTAATAGCTTTCTTAGCTAGACATATAGATGTTACTTGTTATAACTTTTTGATGGAGTTACATCAAAATAAACCCACTATAAGCAAAAAAAAAATTAAGACAAATATACATTTTACTTAGAGCTGAGTGTGGTAGGCATGCCTTTCATTCCAACACTCAGGAGGCAGAAGTAGGCAGATTGTTGTGAGTTCAAGGCCAGCCTCAGACTTCAGAGTGAATGTCAGGTCAGCCTGGGCTAGAGTGAAACCCTATCTCAAAGAAACAAACAAACAAACAAAAAATACCATGGGCTGGATAGATGGCTTAGCAGTTAAGGTGCCTGCCTGCAAAACCTAAGGACTCCTGTTCCACTCGCCAGGTGCACAGTAACGCAAGTGCTCAATGTCACACACGCACGCAAGGGGGTGCACACATCTGAAGTTCGGTTACAATGGTTGGAGGCCCTGGTGCGCCAATTCTCTCTCTCCTCAATCTAGCATTAAAAAAAGGCCAGTCTGTTGGGACTTACCTCAAAAAAAAAAAAAAAAAAAAAAAAAAAAAAAAAAAAAACTTGAGTTTTTGTCTATAAACAGAAAAACATCCATTGGTAAGAACTTGGATATATTATGATAAAAGGTCTGAGGATTTAACTCAGTGGGAGAATGCTTGCCTGGTGTGTAAAAGGCTTAGGGTTCAATTAAACCAAAAGGAAAAAAAAAGAAAACAAAAGCAAAATAAACCTTGAAGAATGTACCATAATAAATAATGCTTGGGGGCTGGAGAGATGGCTTAGCCATTAAGGCATTTGTCTGCAAAGCCCAAGGACCAAGGTTCAACTCCCCAGGACCTATGTAAGCCAGATGTACAGATGTTCATTTGCAATGGCTACAGCCATTCTCTATCTGTCTGTCTTTCTCCTTCTCTCTCTCAAATAAATAATTAAAAAAAAAAAAAAAGCGGTGAGGAGCCTAATGGTATTCCTCTAGCTACAAAAAAATAATAATAATAATGCTTGAACAAGCCCACCCCTCTCCATGAGATGCAACAGAGCTCCTGATGGGGAGCTACACATAGTCACACTTGTCAGATTTCCTGGCCAGGAGTTTCCACCTGTTTTTCACCAAGCCTTAGGTTCAACTTCCCTTGCACAGAAAATAAAAGACCAGAACAAGCTAGAGGATACTGAAGAAACAGGCATCCAATCTATAATTTAGGCCTTCCACAAGATTGAACTCTTCAAAATCTCTATCATGAAGAGATTAATGAATAGTTTTATAAAGTAAGACTTGATGCCCCAAGATGTGATTCTGATGTATTCTGATCACAGAAAAAAAATTCTACAATGTTCTAGCATTGGGCTACTGGGTAACACAACTGGGGTTCGTGCTGCCAAGTGTGATAAAAGTATTAGGTCTGCCGGGCGTGGTGGCGCACATCTTTAATCCCAGCACGTGGGAGGCAGAGGTAAGAGGATTGCCATGAGTTTGAGGCCACCCTGAGACTACAGAGTGAATTCCAGGTCAGCCTGGGCTTGAGTGAGATCCTACCTCAAAAAACCAAAAAAAAAAAAAAAAAAAAAAAAAAAAAATTAGGTCTTTTGCAGTTACTTTTTCACTGGTAGGACAAACATTTGACCAGAAAGCAGCTTATGGAAGGAAAGGGTTTATTTCAGGCTTACAGATTTCAGGGAAAATTCTATCAATGCCAGAAGAAAGTGGCTTTTTAAAAAATAATAATAATTTTTTAAAAGTAAAAAATTAAAAAAAAATTACCTTCTTTCTTTTCTTCTTTCATCCATCCTTTTATCCAGAGCTGCATAAATAGCATCTGCTTCCTCATCATCTTTTTCATAGGGCCCACTTGAAAAGAGGCTCCCAGCATAGCCATTAAACTAAGACCAAACAATACATTTAAAAGGTCAGCTTTCCCTCCATACAGAAACCATGTCCACTTGTAAAATACCTGTTATGATCTTCATAAGGCAAACTAAAACAAGAACCAAACTATACCAATTATCAATGTCATTCAAGCTCCAAGTGCATGAATGACAGAGGAGCTATCCCAATTGGAATAGACTAAGGAAAGACAAGATGTGATGGGGATGCTGACCAGGTCTTATGCTAAAGACATTCATGGAAACACTGTAAAAGTCAAAGCCAGGTATGGTGGCACATGCCTTTAATCCCAGCACTTGGGAGGTAGAGATAAGAGGATTGCTGAGTTTGAGGCCACCCTGAGACTACAGAGTGAATTCCAAGTTAGCCTGGGCTAGAGGGAGACCCTACTTCAAAAAACCAAAAATAAAGCTGGGCGTGGTAATGCACGCCTTTAATCCCAGCACTGAGGAGGCAGAAGTAGGAGGAATCACTGTGAGTTCTAGGCCACCCTGAGACTACACAGTGAATTCCAGGGCAGCCTGGGCTAGAGTGAGACCCTACTTTGAAAAACCAAAAAAATAAAATAACAAAATAAAATAAATAAAATAAATTAAAAACGCAAATAAGATCTGTAGCTGAAATTTAGGAGAATCCTGAAGCTCATGGGCTAGGTAGTTTGGCATTCACAGTAACAAACAAGAAAGACACTCTTGGGCTGGAGAGATGGTTTAACAGTTAAGGTGCTTGTCTACAAAGCCTGATGGCCCAGGTTCAATTCCCCAGTACCAAGGTAAGCCAGATGCACAAGGTGGCACATGCGTATGGAGTTCATTTGAAGTAGCTAGAGGCCCTGGCATGCCCATTCTCTCTGTCTGCCTGTTTCTTTCTCCCTTTCTCAAAAAAATAAACTTTGGTTTAAAAAAAGAAGACAGGGGCTGGAGAGATGGCCTAGCAGTTAAGGCACCTGCCTGTGAAGCCTAAGAACGCCGGTCAATTCTCCAAGTCCCACGTTTAGCCAGAGGCAAAAGTGACACAAGCGCGCAATATTGCACATGCACACAAGGGGGCACATGTGTCTAGAGTTAGTTCACAGCGGCTGAGAGGCCACTGGTGCACCCAATCTCTATCTCTATCTCTCTCTTTCTCTCAAAAAAAAAAAAAATGGACAGGGCTGGAGAGATGGCTTAGTAGTTAAGGCACTTGCCTGCAAAACCAAAGGACCTTAGTTCAATTCTCCAGGACCCACATAAGCCAGATGCACAAGGTGGCCCATGCATTTGGAGTGAGTTTGCAGTGGCTGGAGGCCCTAATGCACCCATTCTTTCTCTCGCTCTATCTTCCTCTGCCTCTGTCTCTCTCTCTCAAATAATAAAAATTTAATTTAATTTTTTTTTTTTTTTTTTTTTTTTTTTTTTTGGTTTTCAAGTTAGGGTCTCGCTCTAGCTCAGGCTGACCTGGAATTCACTATGTATCTTCCTCTGCCTCCTACCTCTGCCTCCCTCAAATAATAATAAAAATTTAATTTAATTTTAAAAAAGAAGACAGGGCTGGAGAAATGGCTTAGCAATTAAGGCACTTGCCTGTGAAGCCTAAGGACCAATGTTTGACTCTCCAGATCCCACATAAGCCAGACACACAAAGATGAGGCAAGCTCAAGGTCACACATGCCCACTAAGTGGTGCAAGTGCCGGGAGTTCAACTTCAGTGGCTGAGGCCCCAGCATGCCAATTTGCGCTCTCTCTCTGTGTCTTGCTCTCTCTCTCTGTGTCTTGCTCTCTCTCTCTGTGTCTTGCTCTCTCTAAAATAAAATTTTAATTTTAAAAATTAAAAAAAGAAGGGCCGGACATGGTGGCACATGCCTTTAATCCCAGCACTCAGAAGCCAGAGGTAGGAGGATTGCCATGAGTTCAAGGCCACCTTGAGACTACACAGTTAATTCCAGGTCAGCGTGGGCCAGAGTGAGACCCTACCTCGAAAAATTTAAAAAAAAAAAATTAAAAAAAGAAGATATTTTAGGGGAAAAAAAAGAAAGACACTCTTTCAAAGAAGTTGGAAGCTGAAAACCAATACTTCAAGATTGTCCTCTGACCTCCATACATGTCTGTGGCACATGCACACCCATATATACCTTGCATACACACACAAAGAACTAGATCTGAATTAAAAATAGATGTCAACCTGAGACTACATAGTGAATTCCAGGTCAGCCTGGGCCAGAGTGAGACCCTACCTCGGAAAAACAAAAACAAACAAACAAAAAAAATAGATGTCAAAGCCAGGCACGGTGCACACACCTTTAATCCCAGCACTTGGGAAGCTAAGGTAGGAGGATCACTGTGAGTTCCAGGCCAGCCCGAAACACCATAGTGAATTTCAGGCCAGCCTGGGCTACATGGAGAGCCCACCTCAAAAAAACAAAAAAAAAGCCAGGTATGGTAGCACATACCTTTAATCCCAGCACTTGGAAGGCAGAGGTAGGAGGATCACCGTGAGTTCAAGGCCACCCTGAGATTACATAGTGAATTCTAGATTAGCCTGAGCTAGGACAAGACCTTACTTTGAAAAACCAAAGGAAAAAAAAATTTTTTTAATGTATATATTCACAAGGAGAACGGGGGAAAATACATCAGGGACTCTTGCTAGAGCAAATGAATTCCAGATACATGTGCCACTTTGTGCATCTGGCTTTACATGGGTATTGAGGAATCGAAGCCAGGATGTGAGGCTTTATAAGCAAGTGCCTTTAACTACTTGAACCTGGGGAATCCCTCCAGCCTCTTTTCTAACTTTTGTTTGTTTGTTTTAGTTTTTTGAGGCTGGATCTCACTCTAGCTCAGGCTGACCTAAAAGTCCCTCTAGGGATGGAGAGATGGCTTAGCAGTTAAGGTGTTTGTCTGCTAAGCCTAAGAAAGCTGGTTCCAATCTCCAGGTCCCACATTTAGCCAGAAGCAAAGTGACGCAAGGGCGTAATTCTGCACTTGCCCACAAGGGGGCGGACGCATCTGGAGTCTGTTCACAGCAGCTGAGAGGCTGCTGGCACACCCATTCTCTATCTGTCTTCCTCTCCCTCTCTGTCTGTCTCTCTGCGTCTCTCTCAAAAAAAAGAAAAAAACTAGCCCCAGTCTGGCCTCAAACACATGGCAATCCTTCTACCTCAGTCTTCTGAGTGCTGAGATTAAAGGCATGCACCACCACACGTGGCCTTTTCTAACTTCTGGGGTACTACTTTTCAAGTTACTACAAGTTTAAAATTACATAAAAATTAAAGCCAGGCATGGTGGCGTGCACCTTTAGTTCCAGCACTTGGGAGAATGAGGTAGAGGATTGCCATGAGTTGTTCAAGGACAGCCTGGGGCTAGAAATTGAATTCCTGTTCAACCTGAACTAGAGTGAGACCCTGCCTCAAAAACACCAGCTGGGCTGGGTGATGAATGTCTTTAATCCCAGCACTTGGGAGGGAGAGGTAGGAGGACCACCATGAGTTCAAGGCCAACCTGAGACTATATAGTGAATTCCAGGTAAGCCTGGGCTAGAGCTAGAGCCTACCTCGAACAACAAAACAAAACAACAAGACCAAAAAAAAAAAAAAAAAAAAAAACCCACTAAAAAAGGCTGGGCATGGATGGAGGCATAAGCCTTTAATCCCAGCACTTGGGATGCAGAGGTAGGAGGATCACTGTGAGTTCAAGGCCAGTCTGAAGCTACACAGTGAATTCCAGGTTAGCCTGAGCTAGAGCGAGACCCTACCTCAAAAAAAAAAAAGGGGGGGATTGGAGAGATGGTTCTGCAGTTAGGGCACTTGCCTGCAAAGCCTACAGACCAGGGTTTAATTCCCCAGGACCCACATAATGCCAGGTGCACGAGGTGGTGCATGTGTCTGGAGTTCATTTGCAGTGGCTAGAAGCCCTGGAGCACCCATTCTCTCTATCTGTCTCCCTCTCTCTCCAATAATATTTTATTTGTTTAATGGAGAGAAGGGGAGGCTTCCCAGGCAAGCATCTTAACCACTAAGCCATGGCTCCAGTCCCACAAATATAATATTTAAAAAAACACCACCAGGCAACGTGGCGCATGCCTTTAATCCCAGCACTTGGGAAGCAGAGGTAGGAGGATTGCCATGAGTTCAAGACCAGCCTGGGACTACATAGTGAATTCCAGGACATCCTGGGCTAGAGCAAGACCCTACCTTGAAAATCCAAAAAAGGGCTAGTGGTTAAGCAGCTTGCTGGCAAAGCCTAAGAACTCAGGTTTAATTCTCCAGGACCCACGTAAGCCAGGTACACAAAGGGACGTATGCATCTGGACTTTGTTTGCAGTGGCTGAAGGCCCTGGCATGCCCATTCTTTCTGTCTCTTTCTCTCTCTCAAATAAATAAATAAATAAATAAATTTTTAATTTTTAAAAATTAAGCCAGGCCTTTTAATCCCAGTACTTGGGAGGCTGAGACAGGAGAATCACTGTGAGTTCAAGACTACCCTGACACTAGAGTGAATTTCAGGTCAGCCTGGCCTAGAGTGAGACCCTACCTTGAAAGAGCAAACCAATCCGGGCTTGGTGGCACACACCTTTAATACCAGCACTCAGGAGGCAGGGGTAGGAGGATCACTGTGAGTTCGAGGCCACCCTGAGACTACATAGTGACATGAATTCCAGGTCAGCCTAGACTAGAATGAAACCCTACCTCGAAAACCCCCCCAAAAAACCCAAAAAACAAAAACAAAAACAACAACAAAAAAAAAAAACAGCTGGGCGTGGTGGCTTACACCTTTAATTCCAGTACTCAGGAGGCAGAGATAAGTGGATCACCATGAGTTCAAGGCCACCCTGAGACTACGTAGTGAATTCCAAGTCAGCCTGGGCTAGAATGAAACCCTACCTCAAAAAAATAAAAAAATAAAAAACACCAAACTTGGAAGGCAGAGGTAGACGGATCACTGTGAGTTCGAGGCTACCCTGAGACCACATAACTGAAATCCAGGTTTGCCTGGGCTAGAGTAAGACCCTACCTCAATAAAACAAAAAAACCACCAAACCAAAAAAAAAAAAAAAAATTAAGGGCTGGAGGGATGGCTTAGTGGTTAAGGCACTTGCCTGCAAAGCCAAAGAACCCAGGGTCAATTCCCCAGGACCCATATAAGCCAGATGCACAAGGGGGCACATGCATCTGGAGTTCTTTTGCAGTAGCTAGAGGCCTTGGCACGCCCATTCTCTCTCTCTCTACCTGCTTGTTTCTGTATCTCTCTCAAATAAATAAATAATTTTTTTTTAATAATTAGACCAGGTGTAGTGGCGCACGCCTTTAATCCCAGCACTCAGGAGGCAAAGGTGGGAGGAATGCTGTGAGTTTGAGGCCACCCTGAGACAACATAGTGAAATCCAGGTCAGCCTGAGCTAGAGACCCTATCTCAAAAAAACAATTTTTTTAAATAATTAACATTCTATAAAAAAAACTTTCACCAGGCATGCTGGCACACACCTTTAATCCCAGCACCTGTGGGACTACAGAGTGAGTTCCAGGTCAGCCTTGGCTAGAGGACCCTACTTCAAAAAAAATTTTTTTTTTCATCAGAAGAACAGTGTTTGTTAGACACCTAGAAATGTCTGTTACAAGACTTCAGCTGAATGAATCAAGGAACCAAGATGGTGAGCAGGACATGGTGGTGCACACCTTTAATCCCAGCACTTGGGAGGCAGAGGTAGGAGGATCACTGTGAGTTCAAGGCCACCCCGAGACTACATAGTTAATTCCAGGTCAGCCTGGGCCAGAGTGAGACCCTACCTCAAAAAACCAAAACAAAACAAAACAAAACAAAAAAATCGGGCTGGAGAGATGGCTTGCTGGTTAAGCGCTTGCCTGGGAAGCCTAAAGACCCCAGTTCAAGGCTTGATTCCCCAGTACCCATGTAAGCCAGACATACAGGTAGCACATGCATCTGGAGTTTGTTTGCAGTAGCTGGAAGCCCTGGCAAACCCATTCTCTCTCCCTCCCTCAGTCTCTCTCTGCCTGTCATTCTCAAATAAATAAATAAAAATAAAAATAAAGTTAAAAAAAATCAAAACTGCAACAATCAGTGAAATATAGCAAGCACAAATACCAATGTACAGTGCTCTGAACCTACAAGTACATCTCCTGTGGAGACAAAGACAAGTGACTAGTCCTTTGTATTTTTACTGTTCCCTTGACACATGACTACAGTTGGCAAATGAATCTCAGCCCTCCCCATGGAAACTGGCTAGGGAGAGCAACTTCAAAAGCCCAACAAAAATCACCTCATCATAGTTAGTATCATTCAGGTCCTCATCATCGTCATCAGCAGCCTGGTTTTTCTTCATCTGATCTCCCACAGTTCTCTTGCCTGGTGGGGCATGGCGATCATCCACAGGATCATTTGCATCCCGGGCAGGCCCAATGTCTGACCGGGTGGTGAAGCCAGTGGCACTGCAGGAGTCCCAGAAACATAATTATTTGGATGACCCTGATCCATGCTCTCTCTCAGTCATCAATTAGTAACATCCCTTCTTCTTACACTTCTGAGAACCTCCAAAAATTCCACAGGCAGTGAAATGCACTCTCACATACTACTGATCTCTGTTTGCCTGAACCTTCTGACCTACCCTGAGTAGGTCACAGGCAATTTCTTTTCACTCCAAGGATCTCCATTTCTCCTACACATCACTGTACAGGCCTTCACAACTCCATCTCCTTGAATTCCAGCCTCATATTTCCAACTGCCTGCTGAGTATGATTCCCTCATTCTCTGCGAGACCTAAATTAAACGTCCTCCTTTACGCACCTGGTAGCTGCTCCAGGCTGTTCAGCTGTTAATAGCAATGCCATCCCAGGTTCCAACAAAGGCACCATAACATCACCTTTGCCTCCCTCTTTTAGCTTTCTTCATCCTGTCTACCCCCAAGTACTACCTCCAAATCTCTCTTCTCCAGACCATGATTCCCAACACAATTGGGAATCCAGTTCATAACTGCTTCCAACATTCCCTTACTTTAACCCTTGCTCTGTCAGGTGATTCTTCTCAAAACAAAGTTTTGACCAGGGCATTCCTTAGCTGACAGCTCCTCAAGGCCCAGAAGCTATACCCTGATGCTAATCCCTTCTGAACAGCTTCATTCTCTTTCTTGCTACACATCTCACTACTCTCAGTCTTGCTCTTCCCTAAGCCTCACATTTTCTTTTCCTTTTTTTTTTTTTTTAAGAGAGAGGAGAAGGTATCAGAGATCAAATAAAGGACCTTCTGCATGGTAGGTAAGCACTGTATCAATGGGCTACACCCCAACTTGCCTCTTTTGTTTGCTTACATCAAATCTTAGTTTTTCCTCCCATATATGACACCCACAAATCTTCTCTCCTTGTAATCCTGGCTCAAATGCTAGACTTCACTGAATAGCTCTTCATTTATGGAACCCTGTTCTAAATCTGTTCTTTTTTTTTGGGGGGGGGGGGTTGAGGTAGGTTCTCGATCTAGCCCAGGCTGACCTGGAACTCACTCTGTATTCTCAGAGTGGCCTCGAACTCATGGCGATCCTCCTACCTCTGTCTCCCGAGTGCTGGATTAAAGGCGTGCGCCGCCACGACAAGCTAAATCTGTTCTTCATGTGCTTATTTATACAGGCACTGAACCTCTCCCAGACTAAACTGCAGGTCCTTTAAAGACGGTGTGTACACTTTGGTTTCTAGTTGTACTACCAAGAGAGGCCTATGTTTCTATAATCAAATGCATAAACAAGTAGGATAAGTACTGCTCATTTACACAACACGTTATAATGGTCATCTGTGAAGCAGGCATGAGCCATTCCTGTAACAGATTTTAACAGGTAGCCTATGGCCACCCATCCTAGAAGGAAAGGATCCTTAAGGGAGGAATGGTGTGCTCTTACTACAAATCAGACCTGCTTACGGCTATTACTAACTTCAGACACCAAAGCACTGAGGCTCAGAGCCTTGCATACTCGAGCTCCGAGTCACATCTAGATGGCTGGCCGGCCTCACAGCTCTGCCTGTTCTAACCTCAAAGCCTACTGAGTTCTAAAGGCAGTAAGCCAGACCTCCCAGTGCCTTTCGGACCTGTGTGGCCATGGACCCTTGTCTACTGTCCTCATCTATTTTGTCCAGAGCGAGCTGCTCCAGGACACCTACCCTCACCCAGGACACACACCCCCGGCCCCGGCCTCACCCCCGGCCCAGGCCCGGCACGTAGCCTAGCGGCGCGGGCATGCCCAGAAATGGCTTTTTCTTCTTGTTCATTGCGGCGGCGGCCGACTGCTGAGCAGGAGAAAGGCCAAGAAAGGAGAGCCAGCTAACGGCGCAGAGTCGTCGCGGATGTCGCCGCAGGAAGCGTCGCGGCCGTTACGTCACCCGCGCCCCGGAAGTAGAGTGCGAGGTTGCGAGAAGTCCCGCCCTCCCAGATTCCCAGGCGGAAGTCAAAGAAGGAGACAAGGCAAGCACTTCAGAATGCGGCTGCGGCTGCGGGGCCGGTGTGAGTGTGCTAGCGCCTTCATGTGGCGCTGTGGGTAGTGTTAGGGCGCAGGCGTGAGGGTCACCGTCTCTGCTCCCCCGCCAACTCCCAAGACCAGCCTGGACACGACTGGCCTGCTTCCCAGCACTAGTAGCCTAAGGCCCTGGCCGCAATCCCACCCCGTTTTCCAAGGCTGACCAGGCTAGCCTGGGGCAACGCTCCTGCCGGACCGTGCGTTCGCCCTGTGCAATGCGCTCAGCCCTCAGCCCCCAGTCCCGGGCTCCTGCGGAACTAAGAAGTGAATGCAGCACTCGTCTGTGTGTGGATCAGCGGCACAAGTATAGGGGTGACTCCTGCATGCTCAGTGTCTTAGGTGGATGCACACCACTGTATTCTGAACACATTTCTACATGCCCGTGCTCAGTTCTGCTCCTGTAAGACCCGTCACCCTCACCAGCCTCTTGGGCAAAGCAGGAAAACCGTTTGGTTACAGTTTCTTTTGCCTTCTTTTGCTGAACCAGCCAACCAGACTTCACTGCCTAGTGCCTCTTACTGGAACCCTGAAGCAAACAGTCCTAGCTCTCCAGCCAAGTCCCTTTCAATCATTAAGCACTGAGCCTGATTGAGGAGCTTCACATGGAGAACTTCTGCCCTGGAGTCCACTGTGGAGTGGCATTAGGCGAGGGTTAGCTATCTTCTCTAGAAAGCGAATCTGGGGGACAGATATCCAAGGAGGTGAGGAGAATGCTCCGGCAAAGAATGAGCAAGTGCGTGGACAAGTGTTTAGGAGGGGCTGGTCAGGATCCTGGAGGGTAAAAGGCCCAAGGTGCAGTTAGGGCACCACCATCCCTACACAAAGGGGACCAACAGTTCCTCGCCGCAAAGACCCTACAGCAGGTTGCACTGAGATTCTGGTTGCCGAAGCCGTGCCCAGGTGTGCACAGATTCCTTTTGCCCACGCGGATACCCTCGACATGCGGCACGCAGCCCCGCGCGCCGCCGACACACCTCGGAGCTCCCGGAGCGCGCCTGGCGCCCAGGGCTCGGCAGCAGGTGCCTTGCCGCGCAGACTCGCGGGCCGCAGAGACCAGCTCAAGCGGGGCGGGGCGGAGACGCGCGTTGTCCGCCGGCCACAGTGGCTGCACTGAGCTCCGCAAGGGGCGTGTGCGCGGGCCCGCCACTTGCGGGTCCCATGTTCACCGAGCTGAGGTCCAAGCTGAGCCCCCCACGAGCCCGCGCCGGGGCTGTGCGTGCGGGCTTTGGGGAGCGCCGAGATGTGGACGGTGAGCGGGGATAAACTGGGTCTCAGGAATATCTTGGGCGGGGGCGTCGGAGACCTAGAGGCAAGCCGGAGCGATCCAGCAGGCTTCCAGAGGCGGCAAACACAAATGTCAGCCTAACTGGGTCCTGTGGCCTTTGTCCAGCGTCGGGAACGGGGCGGAGCGGGGCCAGCGCAGCCTCAGGCCTTGAGAAGCAGCACGCCTTCGGCTTGGGATGGGGGATGACCTCGGTCCAGAGCTCTTCTGTCCCCAAGCTGACACCATGCTGGGGTCACCCTTTACTTAGTGCAGAGAAAATCCTCCTACCCTCCCCGACCCTGACAGCGCCGAAAGCCGAAGTATAGCTGGGCTGAACACCCCTACCCCATTGCTATCTAGAATTCTGACGCTGAGGATGGGAAGGACCCACCCTGCCTTAGTGCGGGCAGGAAATGGGCGGGCCCAGCTGGCCAGGTAGGTTTGGCGCTGGCGAGGGCGTTTGACTGACTGATTCACCCAGAACGGCACGCTCCAGCCCTACCCCTGTGAAGGCCCAGGAAAGCCCTAAGACAACTGTGCCTGTTCCCTGAAAGGTGCAGCTTAGAATAAATCTTCCCACGGTACTACAGACTGCCTCAGCAGTGACCTTACCCTCTGACTGACCTCAAATTTAGCGTCACCTGGAGTTGAGTGGGGAAGTTGCAAGAATGGAGGAAGGTGGTACCCCACAGGAGCCTGAATATAATATGGGCAAGTCCCAGTGCTGTCACCAAGTCCTGACCCAGTATGGTGGAGATGGGGTTGGACAAGGGCCTTAGCATGAGAATTTCATCCTGCCTTCCTGCTCAGAGCTTGGATGCTACAGAGACCAGGAACTGGCACCCAATTTCCTCTTTTGACTTGCAGGCACGCAACCACAGATCCATATTTTGTTCATTCACAGTGTTTATGGGGGCCTTCTTAACACCAAGGCCTGGGCAAGTCTTAGAGATCCAGCTATTGCCCCCCCCCACACACATACACACCACACACTCATTTCAACAATGAGTCCAGAAATGACCATAAAACGGAATACATAACAAGTGCAATTTAATTGGTGGTGGAAAAGTGCACACATGTGCTGGAAAGTCCATGCCCAGTGGGCATCTTATTGATACAGTGCTGTCCTAGAGTCCTGAAGAGGCTACAAAGCAGAAAACCCCGCATGTGTCTGGCAAATCCCTGTTTTCACCTTGCCCAGAGTTCAGGCTTTTTGTCAGTGAGTCATGGTTGATGACAGCAGTAGGGCAAGGGCCGGGCTACAAACATTAAGTGTAGATATTGGACACTTCCACTGTGATGGGCAAATGAAACCTTAGCCAGACCTCCCTAAAGACAGCCTCCCAGGATATGAAGGCAGTTTTTCCCCTTAAAGACATTTTCCTGTAGGTACAGTCTGGTCCTTTGTAACATGTGGGATGCTTGTGTGCCAGCCCAAGGGAAGGACAAGAGAGTTAGGGTAGTCCTGGGGATAGCTCCCCTGGCCTGGTTTATGGTCTCAGGCTCATCCTCCAATCTAAGCACAGGAAGCATATTTTGGGGGCAGGATGGGCTGTAGGCATGTCTAGTCCGCCTTTGGGGGAAGATCCTCAAAAGAGCTGCATGTTTTCTGCCTTGGGGACTTGGGATACCTATAAGATATCCCAAGTGACTCCCCCCATTGATGGAGAGAAGATGGGTTAGACAGGGAGCTGGTTCACAGGAAGAGGAACCTGCCCCTGACTGCTCTGACTAGGCACCCCTGCATACAGCCACTGCCCACTTCAGCTTCTGCCGGACCATCCTGGAGCACACAGTATCAGCTGAGAACATCCCCTGCCACCTGCCTCGGACACCAGGCACCAGCCTCACCTGGCATGACTCCCGTGGCCAGAGGACATCCAGCAGCAGGCCAATCAAGCTCCTACAGCAGCCTGGCTCAGAGACTCCCCAGGTGCCCACCTAACCTCAGTCTCTGCCCTACCTGTCCTACCACCTCCACTCTACCAGATATACCTTCTCCCTTACAGGCCCGACTGTACTCTGATCACTATGGCTTGTACCACACAAGCCCCTCACTGGGTGGCCTGACACGACCCGTGGTCCTGTGGAGCCAGCAGGATGTCTGCAAGTGGCTCAAGAAGCACTGTCCTCACAACTACCTCGTCTATGTTGAGGCCTTCTCCCAGCATGCCATCACTGGTACAGTGGGGCCATGGGGCAGGGAGGGGCTAGGATGCTTAAGAGAGCCTCCACCTCACACAGCTAGCCTTGTCTCCACTTATGTCTTCCAGCGTCAGCTTCCCTTCCATGCATGTCTTTACTGTATCTCTGTTCTATCTGCTGTTTCTCTGCTTGGCCTGTCTTTTTACTTATCCTTGTCTTTCCCTCTGCCTCTCTCCTTCCAAGTATCTCCAATCTCTGCTTCACTTTCTCTGTCTCCCTCTTTCCCCTTTCCTTCCCTCTCTGGTTTTTTCTGAGGTAAAGTCTCACTCTACCCTAGGCTGACCTGGAACTCACTCTGTAGCCCCAGGCTGGCCTGGAACGAAAATCAATCCCATCTTAGCCTCCTGAGTGCTAGGATTAAAGGTGTGCAACACTATGCCTGGCTCACTGCTTTTTTGGGGCGGTAGGGGGAGGGGAGATAAGGGTCTCATGTACCCTGGGCTGACCTCAAACACCCTATGTAGTTGAGTGTAACACTGAACACCTAATCCTCCTGCCTCCACCTCCCAAGTGCTGAGATCACAAGCATATGCCTTGTTTGGTTTCTTTCTTTCTTTCTTTCTTTTTCTTTTTTTTTTTTTTTTTTTTTAACCTTGTTTGGTTTCTTGAGACAAGTTTTTTCTATGTAGCTCATCTGCTTTGCCGCTGTTGGCCTCACTGGGACTTCTTCCTTCATTCCTTTCCCCAGGCCGGGCTCTGCTTCGACTGAATGCAGAGAAGCTGCACCGGATGGGGTTGACACAGGAGGCCCAGAGACAGGAAGTGCTGCAGCAGGTGCTCCACTTGCAGGTTCGTGAGGAGGGAAGGAGCCTGCAGCTGCTCAGCCAAGGTAAATAGGAGGGGCCTGGAGAGCCAAGTTGGGAAGAGGGGAGGTAAATGATATGACCACAAGAGGGTAGCTGGGGCTCCCAATAAGGATCATCCTGGGTACCTACCTCTTCCTCACTTCCATCCATCCCACAGCTTCCTTCGGAAATATGTCCTAGCTGCTGCCCAGGCTTGGACCCCAGACCCCAACACTGTGACTGGAGCTTATGGCCAAGGATGAGGCAGAGCTGGCCCTACAGCCCCTCTGGATCCTGCAGAATGCCCTAGTAGCTAGCCTGACCTGGTGAACAGGCCAGGGACAGGACCACACCCTCCAGGCACCTCTGGTTGGGTTCTCAGGCTGTGCTGAGGAATGGTTGGTTGGATGCTGCCTTGGTGTAGCCCCTCCTTCTGGGACCCAAGCCCAGGTCCACCCCCTGGTGCTGCTGGCAGCAATGGGGCAGCTGTCTGGAACCAGAGTGGGGTCTGAATGCCCCTAGACTCACAGGGAGTCTGCTTATTTATGTTCCTTTCATGTGTCTATTCTCCATCCCTAAAGCCTTCCAGTTCTGTTCTTCCCAGGCATCACCAAGATCAGCCACAAAGTGGGGCAAGCTGCCTTTTGGATGTCCCTCCCAGGGCCCAGGAGTCCTGACTCATTGTCCACAGTGATGGTCATCAGCACCTGCCTGGCTAAGCAGTGTGCCAAGTGCTTCATGCAATACCTATGAAATGAGCACACCCTATCCACTTGTGAGAACTGAGGTTGAGAAGGGTCCAGGATGAACAAGTTCAAAAGACAAAAAGTGGCATAACATGGTCTACAGCCCTGTACAAATGACTCCATGTATAGCCACCAATTCAACAATGCTGCCAACATTGTCTCTGGGAAAGTTTTGCTTTTAAGTATTTTCCCTATCTCTTGGCATTTGGAGACCACCTTGGAGAAACAGTCTCCTCTCTCTCTCTCTCTCTCTCTCTCTCTCTCTGTAGACTGTTTGAGGGCTCCAACATGTGACAGACACTTAACAACTCCTCCATGGGTGGTTGGTGGCTGGTGCTGCTGGGCAGAGGGGCAGTGAGGGTGGCCATGGCAGCCCCCCTTACTTTGCCCTCTACCAGTTCCCCCAGGGACTCTAATCTCAGGGACAGTAGAGGCTGAGCCTCTAGTCCCCTCCATGTGCCCATACCTGACCTTGGAACTTGACGTTGCTCATTGTATGGAGGTCCTGAGTGAAATCTGACAACTGGCCTGACACCACCCATCCCTTATGTCTGCCTGCTTCTAGAGTTTCCACCGACCTTGTGCCAGAGGGCCCATTTCTGCCCCCTTTCTCCATCCTCTCTCTTGCCTACCCCATGATCCTATCCTGTCTTCCTTGGTTTTCACTCATTTTTTAAAATATACTCTGACAAAAAAAAAAATCAGAAATAAACCTGGTTTTCAAGTGCCCACAGTGCTGGGTCTCTGAAGAAGGGTGTCAAGCCCAGTGCCTGCAGATGGAACCACTAGGGGGCAATAGTGTTAAGTCCTGGAAAGGCCGTCTGGGCCCTGGGGTGAACCAGAAACCTCAGCCAGTGAAGGTATGGATGGCATCCCAGTGGTGGACACAGCATCCCTGACACACTTGGAGCCACAGCCCATATATACAAAGTCAGGCCCCTAGGGGGTCCTGTGATAAACAGTGGACTCCAGCAATAGAAACTGATTCATGCCAGGCGTAGTGGCACATGCCTTTAATCCCAGCACTTAGGCAAAGGTAGGAGGATCACTGTGAATATGAGGCCAGCCTAGAACTGCAGAGTAAATACCAGGTCAGCCTGGGCTAGAGTGAGACCCTACCTTGAAAAAACAAAAAAGGAAAAGAGAGAGAGACAAGAAACTGATTTATGAGGGGCTGGGACAATGGCTCGGTTATTAAAGGAGCTTGCTTGCAAAACCTGTGGGCCAAGGTTCAATTTCCAAACCACTGATGCAAAAAGTGGCACAAGCATCTGATGCACATTTGCAGCAGCAAGAGGCCCTGGCATCTTCACACACATACACACACATGCAAAAAAATAATAATAAATTCATGGGCTGGGGGGTGAAGTTCAGTGATATTGGGCATTGATCCAGGTTTGGATCCCCAACAAAGACAGAGGGCAAACTGGGCGAGGTGGCGCATGCCTTTAATCCCAGCACTGTGGAGGCAGAGATAGGAGGATCGCTGTGAGTTCAAGGCCACCCTGAGACTACATAAGTGAGTTCCAGGTCAGCCTGGGCCAGAGTGAAACCCTACCTCAAAAAACCAAAAAAAAAAAAAAAAAAAAAAGAGAGAGAGAGAGAGGGGTCTGGTGAGATGGCTTAGCAATTAAAGGTGTTTGCTTGCAAAGCCTACCAATCTGGGTTCAATTTCCCAGCACCCACATAAAGCCAGATGCAAAAAGTGATGCAACCATCTGGAAGAGACCCTGGAGCACTTATACACACAGGTGCAAATAAATGACCCCTCCCCCCCAAGAAAAGACAGACAAAGGCATCCAGGGGTAGGGAGGAATCCTTCCTTACTGCTTCTAGCTGCCAGTGGCCATGGTATTCCTGGGCACAAGGCCATATCACTCTAATCTGTTTTTGTAATTACATCATTCTTTTTTATTTGTTTTTTAATGTTTTATTTTTATTTATTTAACAGAGAAAGAGGGAGAGAAGGAGATAATGGGCATGCCAGGGCTTACAGCCCCTGCAAATGTACTACAGACGCATGCGCTCCTTGTGCATCTGGTTTACGTGGGTCCTGGGGAATTGAAATGGGTCCTCTGGCTTTGCAGGGAAACACTTTAACAGCTAAGCCATCTCTCCAGCCCGTTTTTTTTGTTTTGTTTTGTTTTTGTTTTTTTTGAGAGAGAGACAGAGAGAGGGAGAGGAAGACAGAGATGGGCGCGCTAGCAGCCTCTCAGCTGCTGCTAACGAAATCCAGATGTGTGCGCCCTCTTGTGGTCAAGTGCAGCATTGCGCCCTTGCATCACTGCATCTGGCTAAACGTGGGACCTGGAGATTGAAACCGTTGGAGATTGGAACCAGTGTTCTTAGGCTTAGGAGGCAGGTGCCTTAACTGCTAAGCCATCTCTCCAGCCCTGTTTTGTTTTTTGAAGTAGGGTTTCACTCTAGCCCAGGCTGACCTGGAATTCACTATGTAGTCTCAGGGTGGCCTCGAGCTCACTGCAAACATCCTACCTCTGCCTCCTGAGTGCTGGGATTAAAGGCATGTGCCACCACGTCTGGCCTACATCATTCTCTCTTTCAAATTTTCTACCTTGAATTTGGGGCTCACCTGGGTAATCCTGGTGGATTTCATCAAGAGCCTCAATGATATCTACAAATAAGATCCTCATTCAGGGTTCAGGAATTTGTCATAGTCATCTGATGGGGCTCACTATATTCAGCATCCCACCCAGGGTCTTGCCCTGAAATATACAGCACACAGATCAGAACACAACCTGACACACATACATAAGCCAGATATATAAATAGGAACACAGAGGCATAAGTCATAAAGTGATATCACAACACCCAAACATGCCCCAAGTGCAAACATGCTTGCATGTTTGACTATATACCCATAAATGTAACAACATCCCCACATGTACAGATATAATTACCCAAATATACAAATGCTAATGCACAATAACCCATTAGCATAAACACACAAGACACAATAGCACACCCATTATGCACATAAACCTATTACATTGCTAAAGACCCTGACACCTAGATACAAACAAATAATTTGCTCCTCACATCTGACACATATTTACACATTGTTGTGTCACACCTGGACATACATAATATGTAAGATCCCAGATACATACTCCATGCTCCCTGATGTCCATTTACTAGGATACTAACAGGAATGTGTCAATCTCAGCACAAGACATGCAGAAATGTCATAAGGCTGATGTCTACAGATATCAACTGACATATAGGATCACTTAGACACACACCTACTTGTGGTCCTTGTCACATCTCACTTGTGAATACTCAGATTTACACAGTGAAAGCTGACAACCTTGGGTGCACCTCAGAGGCTGCATACTAGCCCCTGCCAACATCCTGCTGTTCCACCCCTGGTGGAATGGAAGAGAAGATATGACCTGATATGGAGAGTGCCCTTCCTCCTGGAGTCACTTGGGTGGGCAGCACACACTGGCCTTTCTGGTCCAGATTTCCAAGGGAAGAACCTGCTGATTGACCCCTCCACAGGGCCTCTGCCTCCAGGGTAACACTGTGTGCAGACCTCAGCTAAATCAGGTCCAAGGGCGTATTAAGAGGCAGGAATATTTGCTGTGGTCTGCTCTACCTCAAGTAGATTCAGGGGATAGGACAAAGGTGGCTGGACAGGAAGGGACACAGAGGAGATGCACCCTGTGACTCCATGCCCTAACTAGCAACAGTATTATGGCCACAAAGTCAAAAGTCCAGTTTTCTTTTCACTCCCAAATGTTAAGTTCCACCTCTGTAAGATGGGTGCTGTGAGCTCCAGGCTCTTGGGGGCCTTTTGTAGAGCTGGAGACTCTCCACTATACCTTCTCTCCAGCTAGCTTGGCCTTCCCCAGTCTGCAGTAGTGCAAGTTAGACTCTATTACTCCAAGACCTATCCCTAGTAGCCCATGCTCTGAAGCAAAGGACAGGTACTGGCCTCATGTGTAGGACCACTCCCCACAAATCCAGGAAAGGATGACTCAATGCCTAGTGATCCCAGGAAAGCCCCAAGGCCTTAACAGTGGCTGGATTGACAAAGGTGACCACAGGCCAGATGGAAAGAGACTGGTTCATCCTGATAGTTCGTGGAGGTCCTGGAGCAGCAAGCCTCGTGCACAGCACCCACGGCCAGCGAACCCTAGGCATAGGGATGTTTCATGTCAGCATCCCTGACATGCCTCAGTTTACTAGACTGTAAACAAAGCGCCTCCAGCCTAAGGCACGGCTTGACTGGTTTCTTGGCCCTGGAGGCCCAGCCCACCGAGTCCGCGAGTCTTTCAGCCGCGCGGAGCAGGTCGGCCCCGTGAGCCCCCTCCCCGCCGCCGCGACCGCGGGAATACCGCGAGAGTTCGTCCCCTCCCCCCCCCCGCAGTAAAACTGTCAAAGGTGGGAGGGGCGGGAGCGCGCATGTGCGCAGCGCGGCGCGCAGCTTGCGCCGCCCGGACCCCGCGCCCTGCGCCCCGGCCCCGGCCCGGCCCGGCCCGGCCCGGCCGCACCCCGTTGGGCGCTGCAGGTAAGCGCCGGTCCGGCCTGCCCCGCCGCGGCCCGGCGCCGCTCTGCGCCGGCCCTGGGCCCAGTCCGCTGCCCCGCTGCGCTCAGACGCGCGCCGCGCCCCGCGCCCCGCGCCGGCGCTGTCCTCCCGCCTCCTCCTTCTCCAGAAAAAAAGTCGCCATTTTGGTTCACTGCCTTCGCCCCCCCGCGGTCGGCGCATCCGGGCCAGGCCGCTGCCCGGCCGCAGTGACAGGTGGGTGGCCGCCGGCTTCAGGTGTGCGTCGCTGCCGAGCTCACCTGCCCGGACCAGGCCGAGCTGCTGGAGTCAGCGGCGACACCCCCTTCCCTAGAGTCCCTAAGCGAGACCTGGGGGTCCCTGGGAGCCCTTTGCATCCCCGAGCAGCCTCAGCCCCAGGTGTAGGAGGGGATCTGCCTCCTAGGTGGCGCGGCCTCACCACCTACTCTGAACTCTGCCCCGGCGCTGAGAGACTGGAAGAGGGGGGCTCAACGGGCACCACGCCTCGTGCTTTGCGGGTCATCAGGGGCCAGGATAAATCATTCCCACGCTTAACTCCTTTTGAAACGGCAAAATGAGAACGCCCCCTAAGAACTTTGGTTGATCTCAGATCCTTCTTCCACTTTGGCCAAGGATGGGACATCAGCCTTGGCAATGGGTAGTGACTGACTGTCCTAACCGCTGACCCCAGCCCTCCTGGACATAGCAGCCCCTACCCACCCCTTTAATCTAAGTTGATCAGAAACCATCAAAGGATGCTTCTCCTGCTTGAACCTTGCTCTGTGGTACCGCTCCCTTCTGTGCTTTGGGTGTCTCTGAGAGAACCCCACAGGGCTCAGTTCTTAGGGCATGGGGTGCCCCAGTGGAAACAGCTTCCGAACAGCATCTGCTCTGTGGCCAGTGGCTTGGCAGATTCTGGAGCCTGGGCCTCTGCTGCCAGCACTGACCATTACTTGCTTAGTTGAAGTGGACTCCTAGGCAAGGAATCTAGGCGCTGTTGAGAGTAGTGGGAATGGTTGCCTAGCCAGCTTGTGGTGGTCCAGAGTCTGAGTGAATGGCTTCCTTCTGGGCCCTGACTGCACAAAGCTGTGAAGATAGGCAGGTATGCACAAGGACCAGAACAAGGTGCCAGTGGGTCTTAAGCCTGTCCACCAGAGATGGGTGGGGTGCATGTCAGTGGGAAGCAGGCTAGGGACCATTAACACCCACAATGGGTCTTTAATGTGCCTGGGAAGAAAACCCCAAGGGTGCCCACCTGGGTAAGTTGGTGTTCCTGAGGCTTCACAATCTGACTGTGAACCAGTAGCCATTACTAGTGTTATAATTGGCCCACAGGAGAGATATTTTCAGCCTTCTTCTACACAGGTCCTCTCTCCTGTAGACAAGCCCTCAGTTGATACTCAGCAGCACACTGTGGGACTATATGTCTGATGGTGGGAGTCTTTCAGAGCTGGTGAGGGTCTCAGATCCTTCCTTACTGTTCATTCCTTCTGGGTAATCTGGGGAGACCTTGTCTGTACAACCTCTCTCCTGAGTTACTTGCTTTTCCATGTGAAAACAGGATGACAGGTCCTGTCCCTGGCTAAAGAGAAACTTATTGGGGGCAGGCTCCCGGGCAGCCCCAGTGAAAAAGTCTTGGGTTAGGTCTGTCGGCCTCACACATCTGTACACTTGTTCTGCAGAGATGACTGATCCCTTCTGTGTTGGAGGAGGCCGTCGGCTCCAGGGGTCCAACAAAAATGGACCTGGGAAGGGTGGCAGCCGGAAGGAGGTTCGACTTCCCATACTGCAGGACCCACCAAAACTGGGTGAGGAGCTAAGGCCAAAATCAATTCTAGAGGATACAGATAAACCAGTAGTATGGTGGGCCACCTCAAGTACCTGAACTCTTGGAATGGAGACAACCTTGGATATAGTGCCAGGCCTGGACCCTTGTGTTGGGCTGAGCACCTGGGCCTCAGTGTGGGTGAGCCAAGGTTCAGTGTGGGCCTGCTGTCCCAGTGATATTGTGCAGCCCCTGAATCTTTCTGTGTCCTGTGCTGCAGGGATGCCAGTGGCCCACAGTGGACAGTCAATGCCTGGCCAAGCCCCACTCTGCTTTGACCCAGGAAATCCAGCCAGTGACAGGACCGAAGGGAAGAAAAAGGGGAGGCCAAAAGCTGAGAACCAGGCCCTCCGAGATATTCCTGTGAGCTCCCCGAGGGCTGGGTGGGGCTCGGTGGGGCTCATGCTATTCAGCCTGTGGAGGCCTTTGCCCTGCATTTACTTGCCCTCCATGTATGCCATGTCACTCTGAGTTTTAGCATGTGGTCTGAGGCCCTTGCATCTGATATGTTGTGAGGCCCCAGTTGGCCAATTTGTGGCCCCAGCACAGGTGTGGACCATAGCTTGAAGGCTTGCTTCTGAGGTTAAGGGGCTCACATGGCCTCTGCCCTATAGGCTTGGAGGAACTGTGAGTCTGGGGCACAGGTTAACAGAGCCCTGGGTAGCTGCAGGTCAGCAGCCTAGCCTTTCCCTGTGCCCAGCTCTCCCTGATGAACCTGTGGAAAGATGAATTCAAGGCACATTCAAGGGTGAAGTGTCCAAACTCGGGGTGCTGGCTGGAGTTCCCCAGCATCTACGGGCTCAAGTATCATTATCAGCGGTGCCAAGGGGTAAGGGGCTGTGGGTTGGGGAAAAGGAGGCCTGGGGGTGCGTCTGGGCAGAGGTCCCCAGGGCTTCGTCCCACACCTGCCCTCCCTGCCCAGGGCGCCATCTCAGATAGGCTGGCCTTCCCTTGCCCCTTCTGCGAGGCTGCATTCACTTCCAAGACCCAGTTGGAGAAGCACCGGATTTGGAATCACATGGACCATCCCCTGCCTCCCCCCAAGCCTGGCCCAGTCAGCCGGCCAGTCACCATCAGCCGGCCTGTTGGGGTCAGCAAGCCTATTGGAGTGAGCAAACCTGTTACTGTTGGCAAACCAGTGGGGGTCAGCAAGCCCATTGGTATCAGCAAGCCAGTCACAGTCAGCAGACCCATGCCAGTCACCAAACCTGTGCCAGTCACTAGGCCTATGCCAGTCACCAAGCCTGTCACAGTCAGTAGGCCCATGCCAATCACCAAGGCCATGCCTGTCACTAGACCTGTGCCAGTCACCAAACCTGTGCCAGTCACCAAACACATGCCAGTAACCAAGCTTGTGACAGTTACAAAACCTGTGCCAGTCACCAAGCCAGTACCTGTCAGCAGGCCCTTTGTGGTCAGCAAGCCAGTGACAGTCAGCAGGCCCATTGCCATCAGCAGACACACACCACCTTGCAAAATGGTGCTGCTGGCCAAGTCTGAGAACAAAACATCTCGTGCTGCAGGGAAGAACAGCAATAAGAAAAGGTATAGAAAGTCATTAGGGTAAGAAATCATTGGTTGTGCCTTGGGGTGAGAGGGTCACTGGACTTTCCTGACTCACCTTACCTGCTCATTGCAGGACTGCAGATGGCCTGGACGCCTGCCCCATCCTATCTAAGCAGGCAAGGGCAGAGAATGGAGAGTATGGCTCATCCACCATGGGTCAGAGTGTGACCTTCCAACTGAGTGCAGACCCTAGTAACAGCTCTCTGCTGACAAGCAGCAGGCCCTTAGTGGGCAAGGAAGCACTGCAGCCTACGGTACCTGTGTCCCAGCCAGAGGAGGACCCTGAGCGCACAAAGCACAGTAAGATAAGAACCCCGGGGTCAGTGGCCTAGCTGGGGCCTGGACTCCTAATGGTTAGTTGACCACAGTGTTGGCCCTCATTTTCTCTCCCCTGGGTCAGGAAGAAAACAGAAAACACCCAAGAAATTTACAGGGGAACAGCCGTCCATCTCAGGGACCTTTGGACTCAAAGGTGAGACCTCAGCCAGCTGGGCATCTCTGGACCTTAAGTGGGCTAACACTTAGTCCTTACATTGTATTCACTCAGTGTGTATATACAGGCCTGGCTAAAGCCGAAGATAAGGCCCGAGTTCATCGCTCCAAGAAGCAAGAGGGGCCTGGCAGCGAGGAAGTGCGGAAGAAAGTGCCAGCCACCCCCATCACTGTCAGCAAGGAGACACCAACTCCTGTGGCCCATGCAACCCCAGGTGGGAGCTGCCTGGCAGGACCCAGGGCAGTTCTCTGTGGTGGGCTAGAGAGGCACACAGGCATAGAGGTTGTTTCTAGAGTCCAGGGCATTGAGGTTCCCTACAAACTTCTGCAGCTTGGCCCTGCCTCACAGGTGGCCCTGAGGAACAGTGGCAGCGAGCCATCCATGAACGAGGGGAGGCTGTCTGCCCCACCTGCAATGTGGTCACCCGGAAGACCCTTGTGGGGCTCAAGAAGCACATGGAGGTGTGTCACAAGGTAAGATTCCCCTCACACTGGCTACTGGGAGAGAGGAGCCCCTAACTTGGTTGGACTTCTCAATGGCTAGGCTATGTCCACAGCTACAGGAGGCCCTCAAGTGCCAGCACTGCCGGAAGCAGTTCAAGTCCAAGGCCGGCCTCAACTACCACACCATGGCTGAACACAGTGCCAAGGTATGCTGTGTGGTCCCCAGCTTCCTGTCCAGTCCTGATCATTGACCTCCCACCCTACTGCTGCTCCCCCAGGCCTGACCTTGGATCACTGTGGCCCCAACTCCTGGCTGGCGTCAGGTCTGAGGCTCACTCTGTCCCCAGCCCACTGATGCCGAGGCCTGTGAGGGAGGAGAGCAGGAGGAGAGAGAGCGGCTTCGCAAAGTCTTGAAGCAGATGGGGCGACTGCGCTGCCCTCAAGAGGTCAGTGGAGGGGCATGTACAAGGTGCATGTGTGGGGCTCAGTATTTTGTGCCTTATTGACCAATTACCTGGTCTCTGATCTGGACCCACAGGGTTGCGGGGCTGCCTTCTCCAGCCTCATGGGTTATCAATACCACCAGCGGCGCTGTGGGAAGCCACTCTGTGAGGTGGACAGCCCCTCCTTCCCCTGTGCTCATTGTGGCAAGACTTACCGCTCCAAGGCTGGCCATGACTACCATGTGCGCTCAGAGCACACAGCCCCGGTAAGTGGCCCCTAGTTCCCTATGTCATTATGGCTTTCTTAGCCTATATTGAGCACAGGTTTTTTGTTTTGTTTTGTTTTTTGGTTTGTCGAGATAGGGTCTCACTCTAGCTCAGGCTGACCTGGAATTCACTATGTAGTCTCAGGGTGGCCTCGAGCTCACAGTGATCCTCCTATCTCTGCCTTCCGAGTGCTGGGATTAAAGGTGTGTGCCACCACACCAGGCTTTTTTTTTTTTTTTTTTTTTAACATTTATTTATTTGAGTGGGAGAGAAAGAGGCAAATAGACAGAATGGGCATGCCAGGGCCTTTAGCCACTGCAAACGATCTCCAGATACATGTGCCATCTTGTGCATATGGCTTATGTGGATCCTAGGAATTGAACCTGGGTCCTTTGGCTTTGCAGGCAAGTACCTTACCACTAAGCCATCTCTCTAGCCTATGGGCACAAGCCTTTAACCTGTGTGCCATTCGCATGTATATATGCCACTTGCTAGGTGTGATCCCTGCTGCCCTCATTGATCCTTAGTCATATGTATCCTACGAGGGAGAATGGGAGCTCTGTCTTCATCACTTATGTCCCCCAACAATTACATGCACCCTGAATCCTCATGCCATCAGGGACCACACCTACATAACCTACATGTCATGTTGACCCTGACTCCCAGTCTCTGGCTGTCCTATGGCTCATTCTGGCCTCTATTTGTCCCTGCTCTCCAGCCCCCTGAGGAACCCACAGACAAGACCTCTGAGGCTGATAGTCTGCTGGGTGTGGAGCGGACCCCAAGTGGTCGCATCCGCCGCACATCAGCCCAGGTGGCCGTGTTCCACCTGCAGGAGATTGCAGAGGATGAGCTGGCCCGCGACTGGACCAAACGACGCATGAAGGATGATCTTGTGCCTGAGACTGCACGGGTGAGCTCTCCAGCCAAGGGATGGGCCCTTGGTTATTCCTTAGTTGCTCCCCAACCTCTGACCTTCTGGTATCTAAGACAGGCCTCATTTAAGTCCTCTGTTGCAGCCATGCTCCTATGACTTTGGATATATGCAGATCCTATCTGTAGAGGGGCAGTGAGGCTGTTGCAGAGGCACATGTTGTCTGGGGCTTACCTGCTACTGTGCTTGGCTTTGCAGCTCAACTATACTCGACCAGGCCTCCCCACACTCAACCCCCAGCTGCTGGAGGCATGGAAGAATGAAGTCAAGGAGAAGGGCCATGTGAACTGTCCCAATGATGTGAGCTGGGGCAGGCGGGTGGTGGGAAAGGGAATTTAGGGCACTAGGACAGAGGGCTCAAGTGTAGCCCTTCAGGCAGCAGCTAAGGCTAAGACATGGCCTATAAGGAAGTGAATACCTTCAACCAGCCTCCCTTTGACCTTAGAGTCCTGCAAGGGGGTCTTCAACTTTGGGTTCCACATGCTCAGCCTGCCAAAACCCTAGGACTCCTTAGTTCAGGTCCCCCTACCTGCCCTGAATAGGTCTCAAAGTGTCCTGGTGTTGAAATGGGTTGCTCCTTTGTGTGGGAAAGCCTTTCCCAAAGTTTTTTCCTGCCTGCAGTGCTGTGAAGCTATCTACTCCAGTGTGTCTGGCCTCAAGGCCCATCTTGCAAGCTGCAGCAAGGTCAGTTCTGGGATCTCCCCAGTGGCCAAGTGGGGCACTGAGCACTCCCAGTTTTCTCCTGCCAAGGGTTTGCCTACATTAGCTTGAGATCCCATCCTACTCCCTGAAATTAGTAGATGCCTGACAGTTGGCCCAGGATCCTCTCTGTCCCTTACTTCTGGCCATAGGTCAGTTGGTTCCAACCCTGGGGGCTGGGGGCTCCTCTATGTGATATAAGTAAGTAGTTATCTCAGTCTGAGTAGAGGCACAGTCATTTGGGATAAGGCCCCTCATCAAAGGACTATCCCTGGTGTGCCTATCTCTTCCCACCCTTTGTTATTTCCTATTTCCCATACAGTGGGTATAGCTCATTGGTCCTGCTGCAAGATGGTCTGTGGGTACCTGAAGTCCACCATTAGCACACAATCTGGCAGTCAGTGCAGCTAACTTCTCTCTGGCTGACCTTGTCCCTGACCTTTAGCAGCAGGGTAAGGGCTTGGGCCGGATCTTGGTGTTTTGGGTCATCAAAGGTGGGGACTGGATTACTGTGCATTGCAGGGAGACCACCTGGTGGGGAAGTACTGCTGCCTGCTATGCCCCAAAGAGTTCAGCTCTGAAAGCGGTGTCAAGTACCACATCCTCAAGACCCATGCAGAGGTGAGAGTAATACTCTAGCCCTGTAGGCCTGGAGGCTGACCCAGGGTTAGCCACTCTCCCATTTCAGAAAGTAATGCTTCTCCTATTCAGGCATGCTGGGCACCCCATGGATGCCAGGAGGAGCAGCAGCAGAAGTGTAGTAGCCTAGGGTCCTCCTTTCAGGCCACAAAGACATTCTTGGACCTGGCAGGATCAGAGCCTGGGTGCCAGGAGGGACTGCAGTATTAAGCAATTTGATGGCCTTCAGCCTGTCTCCTCCACCTCAGGCTCAGATGGTGTGTGCTAAGGAATATGGATGTTTTCTTCTCAAAAGTGGTGTCTAGCTGGGCATGCTGGCACATGCCTTTACTCCTGGCACTTGGGAGGCAATGGTAAGAGGATTGCCATGAGTTTAAGGACACCCTGAGACCACATAGTGAATTCCAGGTCAGCCTGGACCAGAGTGAGACCCTACCTCAAAAAAACAAAAACGAACAAACAAAAAAAACCCCACAAAAACAAAAAGTAGGGCTGGAGAGATGGCTTAGTGGTTAAGGCATTTGCCTGCAAAGCTTAAGGACCCCGGTTCAATTCTCCAGGTCCCACATAAGCCAGATGCACAAGGGGCACACATGTCTGGAGTTTGTTGGCAGTGGCTAGAGGCCCTGGCGTGCCCATTCTCCCTCTCTCTCTGTCTCTTTCTCTCTCTCAAATAAATAAATAAAATATATTTTTAAAAAAATGTAGCGGGCTGGAGAGATGGCTTAGTGGTTAAGGTGTTTGCCTGCAAAACCAAAGGATCTCGGTTTGATTCTCCAGGACCCATGTAAGCCAGATGCACAAGGGGGCACATGCATCTGGAGTTCATTTGCAGTGGCTAGATGCCCTGGCACGCCCATTCTCATTCTCTCTCTCTCTGCCTCTATCTCAAATATATATATTTGTGTGTGTATGTGTGTGTGTGTGTGTTTTTCAAGGTAGGGTCTTGCTCTTGCCCAGGCTGACCTGGAATTCACTATGTAGTATTGGGGTTGCCTTGAACTCACAGTGATCCTCCTACCTCTGCCTTGCGAGTGCTGGGATTAAAGGCATGCGCCACCACGCTGGGCATTTTTAAAATTTTTTTTTTTTTGGTTTTTCCAAGGTAGGGTCTCGCTGTAGCCCAGGCTGACCTGGAATTCATCTGTAGTCTCAGGGTGGCCTCAAACTCACGGCAATCCTCCTACCTCTGCCTCCCGAGTGCTGGGATTAAAGGCGTGCGCCACCATGCCCGGCTGGTTGGAGAGATGTCTTAGCAGTTAAGGTGCTTGCCTGCAAAGCCAAAGGACCAGGTTCAATTCCCCAGTACCCACGTAAGCCAGATGTGCAAGGTGGCGCATGCGTCTGGAGTTTGTAGCAGCTGGAGACCCTGATGTGCTTGTTCTCGCTCTCTCTGCCTCTTCCTCTTTCTCAATAAAATAAAAGCCAAAAATAAATAAAAGTGGTGTCAGTTTCCCTGGAAACCTAAAGAGTCAGGGTTTCCTTAACTGGGCACCCAGACACTGAGCTGGAACCTTCTGACTGGGGGTTGGAAAGAGGACTGACAGGACAAGATATTCACGTCCTGCGTGGCCAAAAAATAATTGTGTCTATAGCTTTTAGGCAGGGTCCTGGTCTTCACAG
The DNA here is from genome assembly GCA_036365145.1 of Orientallactaga sibirica. Lineage (NCBI taxonomy): Eukaryota > Metazoa > Chordata > Mammalia > Rodentia > Dipodidae > Orientallactaga > Orientallactaga sibirica. The sequence goes on along the minus strand of JAEOAD010001557.1, from coordinate 2,905,273 downwards.
CATATTTTCTGTCTCCTAGAATTGGTTCCGGACCTCAGCAGACCCCCCACCCAAACACAGGAGCCAGGATTCTTTGATGCCCAGAAGAGAGAAGAAGAAAAATGTGGCAGGAGGGAAAAAGCGGGGCCGCAAGCCCAAAGAACGGTTGCCTGAGGAGCCCACATCCAAACTGCTGCCCCGGCGGGATGACTGGCCCCCAGGAGGCAGAGACAGAGGGTCCCGGGGTTCCACTGGGAGGAAAGCTGGAGTTGGCAAGGCACCTGAAAAGTGAGCCTAGTGGGTGGGGCCCAGCCCCCATTGCTGGCCACCATGCCCCATTTGGTCCAGGGTAGGGGAACCAACTCCAGACCTCCCATCCTCCATCCTCCACCCATCTGTCCAGTGGGGTGGCCAACCACTTTCCCCTCCCTAAAAGTATTTCTTTCCCTATTCAGGCTGCCTCCCATGGCTGGGCACCCTTGTGGTGCCAGGGGTGGCAGCAGAAGTGCAATAGCCTGGGAGGCCCAGCCTTCCCTTCAAGGACATTTATGGGTCTGGCAGGACCTAAGGCCATGGTGCCATGGAGGCTACAGTGCTGAGCAGTCTGATGGCCTTCAGCCCATCTCCACCTCCTCAGGCTCAGCAGGATCCCTGCCCTAACTCCCCCAAGGCTCAAGCATCCTTGGTGACCCATGCTTCTGGGCTGATGAAGGTACCTGAGCAGCCTGGCTATCACCATGTGGGCCTAACCTCCATCTAACACTGGAACTCCAGTATTCCTTGCTACCTCCCAGGACGGACCCCATCCAGCCACTGCCATGCTGCCCTGACAGCTGCCTACCTGCCTGCCCTTATCCACTTCACCTCTCATCCCTCTGCTTGTTTTCTACCTCTCTGGGCCTGCCCTCTCCTCTGTCATCCCTGCTGTGCTTCAGGCCCCACCCTCCAGCCTGGTGTGGTCCTAGTGGAGTATGCAACCTTCTAGGTAAAGGAAGGACTCTGTTCTACCTATAGGGAGGCCCAAGCTCATAGCTGCCAGTCTGGGGGTGAGGGGCTGGTCTTCCCAGCCTCCATCCTTTAGCTTCTGACCTGTGGTAGGCAGCCAAAGAGGATCTTCCTGGGGCTGGAGCCATGTAGAACAGAGACTAGGCAGAAGGGACCTGTCCTTGGGGGTGGCGATGGGAGCTGGCCTATGTCCACCGGGTGAAGCTGACATAAGAGTCAAAGCCGTGGAAACCTTTCTTCTACTTTACCTGCCCTGTGTATCTAGTGGCAGCTTAGTCATTTGATAGTCACTGAAGGTCAGTGAAGGGTGGGATCTCAGTCAGTGTAGCAGATCCAGCCTGGGCCCAAACCCTCTGGAACCTGAGGATGACAGGATCTGAAGGTTGGGCAGGGTCAGGAAGGGAGCCCTGGGTGCCTAGAGGAGATGGTCACTCCAGGTGGCCCCCTTTCTGGCTCTGGATTTCCTTAACTAGGCACCCAGACATTGAGTTGGAGCCTCCTGACTGGTAGTTGGAAGGAGAACTTCCTTCCAACCCCTATGAGCCACACCAATATGAGAAGGCTCAAGGGAGTTGGGCCAGGTTTTTGCCAGTGGGGGTGGGGGTGGGCTGAGGGCTCAGCCTCTGATCCTGGATGATGTGAATTTTAATATTTGCCTGTGTGCGTGTCTCCTGGGTATCGTCAATGCCAGTCTTGTTGCTGTGACAAGTAACAACCTTTTTTAAAATAATGTTTTGGTTTTTTATATACAAAAACTCAACAATGACATTTTGGTGCTAAGGGTTTCCTGGTGCCGAAGGTGGAGTTAGGCTGTAGTACTGACTGGCACCCGCTCTGCTCCCAGGAAGGAGGTGTTCCAAGGAGACCAGCTCCAGGGAGTTTTAGGATGGAGTCATTGTACACTCCTGTCTGGGTGTGCAGTAAACCCTGATTCTCACACTTTGACCTGATCTGAGGCTGTCTGCAGAGGTGAGTGATTCAGTGTCAAAGGTCAAAAAAATAGGCTCGGGCTTTAGGGCAGTAATGTTCAGTTGGGGAGAGGAAAAGAGTCCAGGTACACTTTGACAACAACTCTGCAGGGTGTGGCCGTCTACCCCAGCCTCTCAGGTACTTGGCACTTGGGGGGAAAGTAGGATCTGGGTTTTGCTGTGGGTGAGTTTCCAGGTGACCCCCTCCCAAAGCCCACATGTAGGCCCCAGTGTAGGATATGCTGGGGGTGGGGGTCTGGATAACTTGTTTAGCACTTTAACTCCCTTTGTCTTTGAGGTGGTTGTGGGGGCAGCTGTCCACAATCGCAGTCGTTTGGGACCCCTCCCACATTTGTTGGTGAAGGTCATAGCAAGCGAGTTGCAGAACCCTCCTCCCAAAGTGGTAGGGTCCTGGGCAGAACTTAGCAGAGCCTGCTCAACTCCTTACTCTTGATCACCGGCATGCATGCATGCACAGACCTAGGAGGCCCAACCTTCAGGCCCTTGGCAAAATACGACAGTCTGGGTCTCTGCAGATCTACCTCTGGCCCAGTGCTTGCTCTGCCCTTTAAACGAAAGTTCCGAGGGTGGGCACTTAACACAGAACCAGGGTGCACTTTATGCTCCTGTACAGGCTCCATTGAGGGTCTACTGGGAGTCCTTGGATCTCCCCTTCCCTCTGGAGGTTCTGAAGGGAGACCCTAGAAGGGGAGGCCTGCTGTCCCTGTGTGCGCCCTACTGGGTGGAACCAGGCCCCGTCCTGAAGGCCTGGTTTCCTGGGTCACCCTTTCTACCTGGTGGAAGAGCCTCCTGAACTTTGGGTTTTTTGTTTGGTTTTAATGCAGTTCTCAGTACACAAGTGCATTTAGAAAGACAGGTTCCAGCTACCACTTGTAACCATAGATAAACACACATATATATTCTATCTACAAAGTGTTTTATTTGCAAGATGTTTTGAGGTGAGCTAGACCCTGCCCACCTTGTGACTATTGCCATCTTCGTTCCTGCCTCGCCCCCTGGTCCTTGAGTGCCGCGGGGGCGGGCCATCAACTGTATGTATTAAAAATAACTGTATCAAATAAATGTTTATTAACTTTTTTTTTCCAGGGCTCTTGTGCTGCTGAATTTGTGCTAAGGCGCCGGCCCTTCCCAAGGCGGGTGGGGGACGGGCGGGTGCGTGCTTGGCGCCGCGCAGCCTTGTGGGGCTCGTAGTCCATAGCGCCCCTAGGTCCGGGCGCGCCTCCCCGACTACCTCCAAGTTTCGGGACGCCATGGCTGCTCCATCGGCCTCCTCGGACGCCGCCCCCTTGCCCCTGCTGCCCCCTGTGGCTCCAGACCTGCCGAGCCGGCCGGCCGAGCAAAACGAGACCGCGTGCGAGGACCGGTAGGCGAGGGACCCCCGCTGGACGAGGGCCGCACGCGCGCCTCCAGCCGCAGGCGGGAGGGGTCAGTGCAAGGCCGCAGCCCTTCCCGGGCGCTCATCCCAGAAGCCCTTCGCCCACGGGCAGCTTAGCCTCCGCGGCCTTGGGGACCCTCGGGTCAGTCTACCGGGTCTGTGCCTTCCACGTCCCGGGACGCGGGTCAGGCACTACCCTCCCTCCCAGGGAGCAGGGGAAGGTGGCAGCCGGAGGCCTGGCGACCATCTCGGCCACACACACCCGCACAAGAAGGCAAAGCTGACGTCCTCGGCTTCCGGAGGCGCGGACAGTTGTTTGACCTGTGTGGCCTGCGTTTCCGTACCCAGTGGGTGCAGCCCTGAACACCCAACCGTCCGCGTCCCGCCTGCTTGTCCTGTCCCACCTACCGGCCAGCAATGAGTCTGGGCGTAGGATGGGGTCGGGAGCCTAGGGGCTCTAGATGCTCGCGGGAGCGTGGAGAGGGCACCGTGAGCGGCGTGGGAGCCTGTCCCCTTCCGGCGTGGGGGCCGCGGAAGGCGCCTCTGGGCCATGGCCACCAGGGGGCGGTGGCCGCGCTCGCAGCTGTTTGCGGCGCTTCTTCCGGGTCTGACCGGGTTGGTTGAGGGAGGGCTCCTTCCAGCCCGACCCTGGGCATTGTGCTCTATGGCAGGTGCTAGCGGACCCCGCATATGCCAGCGGAGCTACACCCTCGGGAATTTGCAACTCTGGCTTACAGGGCTGAATTTCTAATGTTCGCTAGTCCAAGGGTGTTGGTGTAATCCGGAGCAGAGGCCACTGCCAGATACTTCTGAAGGCTTTTGATGAAACACTCAGTAGACAGGACATCCCGGGCATCGTCGCTCTCACTGGGCTTCTGATGGTGCCTCATGGCAGACACTCCTCCCAGTGCCAATCGGGGATGGAGGACCTACGGCATTATGGGGTGGGTCATTGATAGGCCTGCTCTTCATATCCATCATGGGGCTCTCACTGCTGCTCTTCAAACCCACCCACTTTGCCTGCACTTGTCCCATGTTGACCTACCCTGGCCACTCTCTTCTTGGAGGGTGCTGGCAGTGAGAAGCCTTAGTGGCTACGTGCAAGATAGACTGAACTGCAGATCTGGAGAGAAGCTGAGTAGATGAGCCCAGAGCGCTGGAAAGGAGGGGCTGCTGGAGAAGGGGTTCCAGGGTGGCAGGTGGGCCTATGTAAGCTTCTAATCCCCCAAACCGGTGTCCATTCTGTGAAAATGGTCCCAATGACTCAGTCCCTGAACCTGGTCTGAGATCTTGGAGACTAGGTCCTCCCTCCTGAAGAGCATCATTGGTGACACCTGTACTGAGAAGTGGTCTGAAAACACATCTAGATGCAGCAGGGGGTGGGGATGGGGCTGAGATTTTTCTTGGTCCCAGTGCATTCAGGGCTATGAATATTTGGTTCTGGTTTCTCCATTATGGGCAATGCACAGCCTTGCTTCCTTGGTGCCATTACTTCGGGTACCCAATGCACCTGCATTGGGTCCTCATGAACCCTGGTTAATAGTGGATGAATCTGAGCCACAGCTGATGGTGTTATCACCTGATGGATGGCCAAGGGAAAATAAAGGAGGGACTGAAGTGGGGATGTGCTGTGAGGTGACTGGGCAGCCTCCAGTACCACCTGCCTTGCCCTATGGCCTTATTGGGTATAGAAGGCTTAGCCAGGAGGCAGGGTCTGGTAAGAGGACAAAGATGGCAGGTTTTGTGGGTGGAGCCTAGACCTGGACCTGGTTATTCTGTGTTAAGTGCAGCAGATGTAGACTCAGGCTTCCCTTTTTCAGCCAACACAATGCTGGCTTTCCACAGACCTGCAGTCTTGCTTTATACCCACAGGTGCCAACCAGCTATGGTACACAAGGAACATTGTCCTGCTCAAACAACTAAGCTAGTGAATTAGTCTCCAGTAGTCTCTAACTTGCATCACTGCTTCAACCTCCCTGAGCAATTCTCACAGGCCTGGAGTACGGCCAGCCAGTCACCTGGGAGTGGAGTCAGGAGAGAGAAGGTCTACAAACCCAGAGATAGGTTGGTCCTGCTCCAGGTGTCTCTAGAGGGGAGGCAAATGTACTCACTGTTGCCTAGGTAGCCAGGAGAGGCTACTGGCAAAGTAGCTCCCAGGAGCAGTCCCTTTTTCAGTTTATATTAAGCCCACATGGAAGCTTCCTTCCCTGAGCCCCTGCCATCCTGTCTTGATGCTAGAGGCCAGCTAGCAGGCACACTGCCATGTAGCAGGAGGCTGCTACATGGTCAACACACTTAGGATCAGCAGAATCTCTCTGGGCAGATTTTAAGTCAGTAAAGGGATTTCAGCTGGGTCCAAATTCCTCCTTGCTCTCCATGCTGTGGACAGAGAGGTGGCTGTGTCCCTTGCTGACTTTTGAATACTGGGTGGCCAGAGGACCTGCTGGAGCCTCTGTGAGGTGGGGGTGGAGCAGTTATTCTTGGATGCTGCTAGGGTAGAGTTTCAAATTTGTTTATGCCTGTAGGAGGCACCTTGGGGCCAGGGGTGGGGCACCTAGCTCAGCATTGACATTCAGGTCACCTGGCCTGGAGGGGCTTCAGATTTCCCTGTCTGGCTCTGTATATTGGGGTCCACAACTGGGTTTCTTTCAGTGAATTTGGGGAGAGATGCTAGAGTACAGCGTTCCTCAGTGAGCCCTACCAGTGTGTATGTCAGCCTTCACAGGAGAGCAATTCTCAGGCTGGTCTGGGGATTGTGTGGGCCCAGAGTCGTTACTATTAATATCTAGTGCATGAGCCCCAGCTGGGTGATCCTCTTATGCCTGTGGCCTTGGCCTCTGTGGCCCAGCAGCAAGTGTGTTCACTTAGTGCAGTAGAGCTCCTGGGGACTCCCAGTTGCTGTGCCCAGCCCCTGCCCACAGCAGGTTGCTTCTGCCAGCTAGGGGTCCAGCCCCACCCAGCTCTTCACCTGCTGAACTGCCCATAAGAATGGTTCCATCCATATATGGCCATTTCAGGTGACCAGAACTCCTGAGCTGTCCTTGAAAGCAGCTGTGGATCTGAGAGGTAGTGATAACCTAACTAACTGCCAGCACCTAGGCTTCACACACCTAGGTTACCCCACTGTCCAAGAACACCTACCTCTGGTCCTTGTGGGCCCACCTATATCTTCGATCATGAGCAGTCCCCCAGCTTACCCTGGCATCAGGATCTCAGGGTGCTGGGCTCTTGGAGCAGAAGACAGGTGAGTTGCAGCAGAGTCCCTGCTGGTGAAGAGGGTTCCACTTCTCAGTGGTGCTGACTACGCCCAACCTATGTGTGATGTGTGTCCATGGATATCTGGAAACAAACAAGCTGTCAGGTGCTCTTGGGATCCAAGCAGAGTTCAGGCTGCAGGTGTGGCTTTCCTTGGGGCTGTGGATTGTTGATAGCGTCTTGTTGCCGTTGTGACTCGATCCTGTTTGTTTAGATGAATTTCTGTCATTGTGGCAACCTTGTCCGTCTGTGGATAAGAAATGAGGTTTTTTTATGCTACTTCCCTGTAAAAGAGCACCTCTGATGAGAATTAGGGTGAGGCTTTGTCTCTGGCTTCATGTGACAGATTAGTTTTGAGTAGGGTAAGGCAGCAGATCTAGTTTACCGTTCCAATCGAAGTGAGGCTGATTTCTGGCAAAGTCCTCATTGGTCTGCAACTAGACACTCTTCCCAGCACAAACCTAGGAAAGGTTCTTCATCAAAGTGGATAAGAGTCATTGATGGGGAACCCAAAGTCCCCTAGGGAGGCCTGTACAGTGAGAACCAGAGAGCAAAAAGCCCCAGTCCCTGGCCTCCTCTCTGTACGGTTTTTGTCTGGATCCTGGCTTTGTGTGTAAGGCCTGCTTACCACTAGAGGCCAGGAAACAACCTCAGACATCTCTAGGAGTTTCCTCAGGATGACCTACCCCCTTGCAAGTCAGTTGTTACTAATGCCTTGGAGTTTCCTCTTTGAGGCTAAAAGAGGAAGGCAGTTCCGTGGGAAGGATCAGAGGAGAGGCAGATAGTCTGAATTTGTGCCTTGTCCTCCGTGGCCTCCCAAAGCTGTGATCATGCTGCCACTCGAGATGAGGGAAAGACACAGCCTGGAACCCTAGGGGGTCTACCCCTCCCTAGCAGTGGGCCACGGCTTTTGCTTACTGGGAGGAGCAGCCCAGGAGTTATACTGCACTAAGGGAAATACGCTTGTTCTGTCATTTGTTTTCTATGGGTGGATTAGCATGCCCAGGTGAGCAACCAGATGCCCTCTGTCCACGGATCATTGCTTGCTTGCTTGCTTTGGCAGGGATGCAGGCGGCACCCCTTTAGGATGCTCATCACTTCCTGGTCTCCAGGACCCCTGCCTGGCAGATTCTGATCTCAGTACCTGGCTGTGTTCTTTGTTCTTTGTCCAGCCCCCTGCTTGATATCAGTTTAGCTCAAAGCTGTCTCCACAGCCTCAGAGATGAAACTGAGCATGCCAGACTAATTACTCCCTGTGCTCACTCCCCAAGCTCTCTTATAAGGATACGTGGTATAAAAACATGCAGGCCTGGGCTGGAGAGATGGCTTAGAGGTTAAGGCACCTGCCTCCTAAGCCTAAGAACCCTGGTTCGAATCTCCAGGTCCCACGTTTAGCCAGATGCAGTGACACAAGGGCGCAATGCCACACTTGACCACAAGGGGGTGTACACATCTGGATTTCATTCGCAGCAGCTGAGAGGCTGCTGGCGTGTAGACCTGTTGTTTTTGTCCCCAAGTGCAGTGTGTTTTCCTGGTTGAATACAGATAGGTTCTTTTCTTTTTAAAAAAATTTTTAATTTTTATTTATTTAAGAGCCGGGCGTGGTGGCACACGCCTTTAATCCCAACACTTGGGAGGCAGAGGTAGGAGGATTGCCGTGAGTTCGAGGCCACCCTGAGATTACATAGTTAATTACAGGTCAGCCTGGACCAGAGTGAAACACTACCTCAAAAAAAAATTATTTATTTATTTGCATAGAGAGATAGAGGACAGACTGAGAGATAATGGGCATGCCAGGGCTTCTGGCCACTGCAAACGAACTCCAGATGCATGTGCCCCTTGTGCATCTGGCTTATGTGGGTCCTGGAGAATTGAACCTTGGGTCCTTTGGCTTTTCCGGCAAATGCCTTAACCGCTAAGCCATTTCTCCACCCACCCCCCCTTTTTTGAACCAAGATCTCAGTTAATTTTTATTTTATTTATTTGAGAAAGAGGAAGAAGCAGAGAGAGAGAAGGAGCACACTAGGACCTCTAGCCCTGAGGAATTGAACTTGGGTCCTTTGGCTTTGACTGCTAAGCCATCTCTCTAGCCGTAGGTCCCTCCCTCCCTCCCTTCCTTCCTTCCTTCCTTCCTTCCTTCCTTTCTTTTTCTTTCTTTCTTTTTCTTTCTTTGTTTTGTTTTGTTTTGTTTTGTTTTTTGAGGTACAGTTTCACTGTAGCCCAGGTTGACCTGGAATTCATTATGTAGTATCAGGGACGCCTTGAACTCATGGCAATCCTACTTCTGCCTCCCAAGTGCTGGGATTAAAGGTGTGCACCACCACGTCCGGCCCCGGCCTGGGCCCTTTTCTTAATGCCCACTTGTGCCCATACCATCCAGTACCTTTGAGAGCTGCTTGTATGACCAGTCATGTTTTAGGTTTTCTACCCCCAGGCCTTCCACTGCCTCCCATACATAGGTAGATAACACAGTCTTCCTGGCTCTGGAAGGATCACACAGCTGAGAATATCAATGTTTCTAAGATGGGCCTTCGGAGAAGCAGGAAAAGCTTGTCTGAAGCCACTCCCTAGTGTGCCAGCTCTGGGAAGCAGCATATTGAGGATCTTAAGGTAGCAGCAGTGATGGCAGGACAGTGAGCTTCCCAGACAGATGCAACTTGGTTTATTATTATTATTAGTAGTATTATTATTATTATTATTATTGGTTTGGGGGTTGTTTTTTTGTTTGTTTGTTTGGCTTTTCAAAGTAGGGTCTCACTCTATCCCAGGCTGACCTGGAATTCACTATATAGTCTCATGGTGGCCTTGAACTCACGGAGATCCTCCTTTTTTTTTTTTTTTTTTTTTTTTTGAGGGAGGATCTCTCTTTAGCCCAGGTTGACTTGGAATTTACTCTGTAGTCTCAGGGTGGTCTCAAACTCACTGTGATCCTCCTACCTCTGCCTCCCAAGTGCTGAGATTAAAGGCGTGCACCACCACACCCAGCCCAGATCCTCCTACTTCTGCCTCCCGAGTGCATGCACCACCACACCTGGCCCATTTGCTATTACTAAAAATAGCTCTTCTGCTCACTGGACACTGTGTCCTGTATGTGCAGTCAGTGGCCATGGTTCTGGGTCACTTCCTATGTAAGTGGGCCATGATGTGCCAGGCGAGCCTGAGGGCTGAGGTTGAGGCCACATAACCAGCCTTGTCTCCCCTCTTAGACAGTGGCAGAGTGCCTGTGTTCACCCTGTGTCCTGTGTTTTTGTTGCTTTGTTCCCATGACACCTCCCCCCCGCCCCGATTAAGGGTCTCACTCTGGCCCAGGCTGACCTGGAGTTCACTATGTAGTCTCAGGGTGGCCTCAAACTCACAGTGATCCACCTAACTCTGCCTCCCAAGTGCTGGGATTAAAGGTGTGTGCCACTGCCAGAGCCCGCAGGCAAAATCGAACAGTACCTGAGTGGGGAGTGAGGATTAAGAAAAAAAAGAAGAGAAAAAAAAGAGAGAGACGAGAGAGAAAGGATACACTTGGGAGGGCTGTCAGTGAATACTGAGGCCCCAACTTTATTTTGTATAGCTTTTTTTATACTTCTTCTCAGAGTACAAGAAATGCAAGCAAAACAATCATAACATTTTCACAGGATTTCTTGAGAAAGCCACGTCCTTCAGCATGAATCAAAGAACAGTCAAAATATTGGCCTCAAGGTCAAAAGATACTCCTTTCTCAGTTCCCAGAGCCTTAGCAGGTCTCTAATCTTATGCTTGGCAAGACATCCTGCTTCTCATTAGCCCACTGTAAAAATGTACACAGGCCATGAACAAACGGGTGTTCAGGCAAATGGCTCCCGACATGCCACCATGCCCAGCTCCCATGGCACCTTTACATCTGGCTATGCCTCAGGACTATACATCCACCTAGAGCCTCTGCAAAAGCTGGTACCTCTCAGAGTTGGAAGCCACAGCCAAAAATGATACCTCTTTGGGAATACAGACCACCTGTGAGGTATGCATGGATATGAGTGCCCACCCCGCCTGAGTGATGGGCTATAGGAGGTCGGGATAGATGCAGTACTTCCTTCCTTGTGTTACATTTCCCTCTTGCACCCTCTGTTGGCCTCCCCCTTCTCCACTGAGGCTTATAGTCTCAAACCATGCACACGCACACACCTTGTCAGCCCAGACAGTGTTTGTAGGTTGCTGGAGGTCTCTTATCTCGGGGACAAGAGTCATGATGAGAAGTAGATTCCACATAAGCCTTCCAGCCTGGCTTCTCCTCTCCTGCTCTCCATCCTATACTCTTGACAGCTAGGGCACCAGGCCAGACTACTGCCCTGCATAGATCTTGCCACTGACATGTGGTCAGTGTACTGCCATTTTATCTCTTGGGGCACCTGTCCTGCAGGGTGGCAGTGACTGGAATACACATAGAGTGCACTGCATTAGGGAAGGGGACAAAGTCCTCAGTGGGATATTCTTTGTCCTTAAGTGTCTGTTCCCTGGGAATTGGGCCCTATCTACCCTAGTCCACACAGGGGTGGGACTATGGTCCTAAGATATTGAATCGTCTGTGTCCTTGTTACTACTTGCTATCTTCCTGCCTTCTTTGTGAACAGATGGTCTGAAGCCCTGTGGCCTTCATGAGCCCTGTGGTCTGGCTTCACACAGGTTTATTGGGCACCCACCCCTCCAGTTGAGCCCACACTCTTGGCCTTATCTGTGCCCGCCTTTCTTGGTCATGACCAAGGAGGTCTATAGCTATGGGCTAAGCCTTAACACATTCTTTGCAGCAGCAATTCAGGGTCCTTGGACAGACTCCTGCCACCCGTGGGTACTGGGCGTTCACCCAGGAAGCGCACCACCAGCCAGTGCAAGTCTGAGCCACCCCTTCTGCGCACAAGCAAGCGTACCATCTACACAGCTGGGCGGCCACCCTGGTACAATGAGCATGGCACACAGTCCAAGGAGGCCTTTGCCATTGGTGAGAGCAGTTTGGGCAGGCACCTTGGGAATCTTTCTGTGTGGTCATCTCAGATGGCCATAATTGCAGAGTCTCCCCATCTTCCACAGGCCTGGGAGGTGGCAGTGCATCTGGGAAGACTACTGTGGCCAGGATGATCATTGAGGCACTGGACGTGCCCTGGGTAGTCCTCTTGTCTATGGACTCCTTCTACAAGGTGAAGTCCTGCTCAGTTCCCTTTAAGTGCCACTCCTCCCTCCTATTCCCATATCCTTGCAAATATAGTCCCATAATCACTGGCCTTCATCATGGCCCCCAGGTCCTGACTCAGCAGCAGCAAGAGCAGGCTGCCCACAACAATTTTAACTTTGACCACCCTGACGCCTTCGACTTTGATCTCATCATTTCCACCCTCAAGAAGCTGAAGCAGGGCAGGAGTGTCCAAGTGCCCATTTATGATTTCACCACCCACAGCCGGAAAAAAGACTGGGTAGGCCCAGGGGTTTGGGGCTGTGGAGGCAGCTGCAGAAACATGAGCTGGGTATCAAAAATTCCCTGGATTCCTTTGCAGAAAACACTGTATGGTGCAAATGTCATCATCTTTGAAGGCATCATGGCCTTTGCTGACAAGACACTGCTAGAGGTGAGCGACTACTTGGAGAACCCACCCCACAGGCATCCCCTTGAACACATTTCCTCTATTAAGACCTTACTGAACAATACCCACACTTTGAGCTGCCTGAGCAGGTTGATCCCTAGCCTGGAGCTTCCAGGTGTGACATACCAGGTATGCCCCAGGCATGTACAGCTTGTTCTGTCCCAGGATCTAAAGGCTAGTGCAATAGAGTGGAGTGTGGCTTTTGGGGACAATGATTTCCTCTCCCGTTTGTTTGTTTGTTTGTTTGTTTGTTTGTTTGTTTGTTTGTTTGTGAGAGAGAGGCAGATAGAGAGAATGGGCACCCCAGGGCCTCTAGCCCCTGCAAACAAACTCCAGACGCATGCGTCCCCTTGTGCATCTGGCTTATGTGGGTCCTGGAGAATCAAACCATGGTCCTTAGGCTTCACAGGCAATGCATTAACCACTAAGCCATTTCCCCAGCCCCTCCTCTACCTTTTGCTGAGTCCTGTATTTGTATCTGTTATGCTCTTGTCATTAGTTGTTCTTGTTGAAGGACAGGTGAGGACCTGAGGCCAGTGAGTTTGAAGGACTTTACTATGGGGATCCAGGACAGACCTGAGTGTGCCTCTGGCCCGGGCCAAAAGGACCTCACTGTCTGCACACAGCAGCCCCAGTCCCCACAAGGCTCTTTTAGGGACAGCCTGTCACATGCTGAATGGGAGCTATACGCATAACTCACCAAGCCCTGATCCTTCAGGCATATGGGGATTGTAAACAAGTGAAATCCCATATATGTTACATGGCCCAGTCCCACTCTTGCCTGACTTGTCAGTTGCCTCCATTCTGTGACCCTAGCCAATGTCACCTTACAACCATGCATACGCCCTAACTGTACACTACCCAAAAATGTACCCCACCCCCCTTTCTGGTCGCTGCTTCTGGTTAGGCCCTTTGCCTAGCCCACAGACCAGGAAATCTCACAGCAAGAGCTTATCCTGTCACTACTCTGGCTCTGTGAAGCCTAGCTTCTTGGCAGTGACCCTACTGGTGCATGCCTCATCCGTGCTCACTGACTTGCTGTCCCCATTAAGCTCTTGGACATGAAGATCTTTGTGGACACAGACTCTGATATTCGACTGGTACGGAGGCTGCGCCGGGACATCAGTGAGCGAGGCCGGGACATCGAAGGTGTCATCAAGCAGTACAACAAATTTGTCAAGCCTGCCTTTGACCAGTATATCCAACCCACCATGCGTCTGGCAGACATTGTGGTGCCCAGAGGTGAGCCTGTCAGGCCCCTGCCTCAGGTAGGGCAGTTGGGCCACCAGGCCTCTGAGTTCCCTTTTCCTTTCCTCCAGGAAGTGGGAACACTGTGGCCATTGACTTGATTGTGCAGCACGTTCACAGTCAGCTGGAGGAGGTTAGCCAATCAAGCAGCACCCTGCCCTCCTGATGTTCCCTCCCAAAGGTCTGCTCACCCCACCCTACATGTTCACTGTCCCCTCCAGGTACTGGGCTTTGAGAGTCCAGGCCCACTCCCTCAGCCTGTTCACTAGGCCCAGCTCCCAGTCCTCTGTGATGGACCAGCTGCTCAGGTGCTCAGGCCTAGCTGAGGGCCCAGCCATCACCTGTACCCACCTAGCACTTGGCTTTGCAGACAAGGTGTTCTTCTGTCCCTCCCAATCCTGTGAGGGTGACAAGAGTGACCCACTGTCCTACTGGTCTGACTTTCAACACTGCCTTCCATGTCTGGCGTGTGGCTCTTCTTTCTGAGTGGGTCACCCAACAAGCAGTGCTTCCCCAATGGAGGTCCCAGGTCAGGTGACATGTGGCTGGGTTTTGGAGTCTGGCCATGTTTCTTTTTGAAGCACTGAGGCCTGGAGTCTGCAAAAAAAAAAAAAAAAACAGTTCAGAGGTTTTGGCTCTGCTGTCCTAGAGCCTCAGGTCCCAGCCCACCTGGTCCCCAGGTTAGAGATCCTAAGAAACATGCCTCCTCCCACATCTGGCAGCCCCCTGAGCCATTTGAACATGTGGCTGTGGCATGTCTATTCCTGGGTGGGAATGGCCTGGCCACCTGTCCTGGTCACTGATACATCGCCCATTCCCTTGTGTCTCCCTGTGTTGCTGCCACAGCGTGAACTCAGCGTCAGGTAAGATTCCACAACTGTCTGCACAGATGGAGGCATTTCCAACATCCACATAGAGCTCCAGTTCTGCTGTCACCCAGCCAAGCAGGCAGGCAGACAACCTGTCCTCAGACATAGGGAACCCTGTTGCTATGTCCCTTTGTTGGCAGATAAAGATAAGGCACAGAGAGGTTAAGTAATTTTCCTAGGAACATGCAGTGCTTGTACTGTGACCAGATGTTGATGGAGGCTCCTTCTCAACATGAGGATACCTTGAGGTCCTGTGTCAGAGGCTACATTTATACTATTTACTAGGCCAACACTGGCATGCCTGTTATGGCCCAGCACAGCCAGAGGGCTTGGGTCTGCCTCCAGGCTGCTGTACCTCCTTAGCCAATCCCATGGGCTCAGTTGACTCTCTCCCAGGGTTGGTTAGTGAAAGCTTGGCCTTGCCCTGCCCACCAAGTTGTGCTCTTTCCCAGCTTAGTCCTTAAGCTACAGCGCAACTCAGGCAGAAGAAGCAATGCTGGTATCGTTGACAGCAAGCCTGGATGGGCCAACCAGAACTCAGGCAGGAATCATAGGCAGCACCAGGAACTTGTCCTTCTCTCAGGTTTTTCTCAGAGAAGGGCAGCCCCCAGCTAAGTTTTCTACCAGAGTCCTCATAGTCCCACTGGATGCCCTAGGAGTTCGATGAGAGTATTGGAAATGCCTCCAAGGCCATCTTTGCAGCCCCGCTTCCTGTCATTGCATGAGTCTCTGCTTGGCCTCACCAAGACCAGGGCACCAGAGGCCTGTGTCAAGGCCCCTTAAAGCCTCTATTCTGAGAAAAGTTTACAGGAACAGCAGGCTCCATTTTCCATTTTCTGGTCAGCCGTGAAGTGGTGGCCAGTGGCCCCCACATAGCTTCCTTCATCCCTAGGAAGTTGCTGGTGGGCAGGAGAGAAAAGCTGTAGCCTTGGTGTGGGTAGCATTCCATCCTAGAGCACCAAGGCTATTAGTGCCAAGGCTGCTGCCAGCCTCTTTCCTCTCTTCTCTGGCCAGCTGTGGCCACAGGGAACCTTCACCAGAGACTTGATTACTTTCCCTACTAAGTCTTCTTCTCTCTGTTCTTTTCCTCATTGTAAACCCGTTTCCTGCCTTGTTCCCTCCCCGAACACGCTCTTCACCTGGCGAGCAGAGGAAGCTGCGTTGGGATATGTGAGCAGAGCGCGCTGATTGTGCTGAGCTGTGTGCTGCCCCTTTGTACCCCTCCCCCTCCTCCCCCTCTCTCTGGCCTTCTCCCGATTCTCTCTCCCTCCACCCTCCAGCCTCTCACATGTCCCTCCCTCTTTCCTCTCCAGGCTGGGGCCTTGGGTGGGGCAGCCTTTGGCACTGAGCCTCCTCCTGCTTTGCCCTTCCTCTTGAGAGGGGCTGGACACTACCTGGGGGATGGGCTTGGGTAGAGCTTGACCCCACAGCACAGATGTTCCTTCTGGGAAGTGGCTGGGGATAAAGTGGCCTTTTGGAGTCCAAAACCTGTCCCCACTGTGAGCTCCCTTCCTCCTCATGTCTGACCTCTGCTTTTTCTGAGCCTAAGAAGGGGTGCCTCACACCCTCCAGTTTCCTCTCCATGGGGGCTATGTTGAGCATTCAGTATTCTCTCACCTTTGCCTGACAGTTAGGGTGGCAAGGCATCTCTGGTGGGATGCCTCTCCCCCAGGTCAGTCACAGCCAAGCAGATAACTCCCACTTTGCATATCCTGCTATCTGCCACAGTGACATGCAAATGTCCTTGGAGGGAGGGAGGGACTTTGGTGTAAGATACCTCAAATGGTTCATGTTCCTAGGGCTGCACTGGCCTCAGCTCACCAGTGCCACCCTCTTCCGCGGACACTGAGTGTTCTGAAGAGTACGCCGCAGGTACGCGGCATGCACACCATCATCAGGTGAGGGTCCAACTGTGGGCACTCCCTTCTCCCCACACCAAGGACCCACTTTCTGCTAAGCCTGCCTCACCCTCAGGGACAAGGAGACCAGTCGGGATGAATTCATCTTCTACTCCAAGAGGTTGATGCGGCTGCTCATTGAGCATGCATTGTCCTTCCTACCTTTCCAGGTATGGGCTTACAGGGGTGAGAGGCCCCACTCTTCTAGTGGGGGCTCTTGGGGGTAAGTAGTGGAGTTCTTACCCTTCCAGATGTGGGTTCATAGTGGTAAAGGGATGTCCTGTCCTGTGTGTGGGCTCATGGAGGTAATGGGAGGGCCTGATCTCTGACTGCTCACAGATTCCCCTCACTCACTATGCAGGATTGCATTGTGCAGACCCCTCAAGGGCAGGACTACGCAGGCAAGTGCTATGCTGGGAAACAGGTGCGCATGGCCAGGAGTGGGATGGCAACAGCAGCTCGTGAGTGTGGGGCTTCCTGCTTGCAACTTGCTTAGACTCCCTTCCACGACAGATCACTGGTGTGTCCATCCTGCGTGCGGGGGAGACCATGGAGCCTGCACTTCGAGCTGTGTGCAAAGATGTGCGCATTGGCACCATTCTCATCCAGACCAACCAGCTCACCGGCGAGCCTGAGGTTCCAAGCCAGGGAGGGCTGGGGGTTACATAGATGGCCAATCCAGGGAAATGAGGCTTAAGGGGCCCAGAATCCTGATAACTGGGTCTTGCTATGACCTTATGATCATCCCACAGCTCCATTATCTGAGACTACCCAAGGACATTAGTGATGACCATGTGATCCTGATGGACTGTACAGTATCCACTGGTGCAGCAGCCATGATGGCTGTACGTGTGCTCCTGGTAAGAAGACCTGGGTGGGTGGCAGGCGGGTTTCTGTGGAGTTGGGACTTAACCTCATTGCCACATTGCACAGGACCATGATGTGCCTGAGGATAAGATCTTCTTGCTGTCCCTGCTCATGGCAGAGATGGGCGTGCACTCTGTGGCCTATGCATTCCCACGTGTGAGAATCATCACCACAGCTGTGGACAAGCGTGTCAATGACCTTTTCCGCATCATCCCCGGCATTGGTGAGACTTCCCAGGTCTCTTCAGTGGTCCATGAGAGTAGGGCTGGTGGTTAGGAGAAGGGCAAGGCCCTAGGAAACTACTCCAGCCAACCACACTGGACTGTTTCTTTGTGCAGGGAACTTTGGTGATCGCTACTTTGGGACAGATGCAGTCCCGGATGGCAGTGATGAGGAGGAGATGGCCTCAATGGGTTAGCTTCCGGTCTGAGTCATCCTTATCTCTACCTAGCTTCCTGCCTGCTGGCCTGGGATTGCATAGGAGGCCCAGTAATTTATTTTAGTTTTTAAAATGTTACCAATAAAAGTTAATTTGCACATTTTTTAAAATATTTATTTATTTATTTATTTATTTGAGAGAGAGAGAATGGGCACACCAGGGCCTCTAGTCACTGTAGATGAACTCCAAATACATGCACCACTTTGTGGGTACTGGAAAATCAAACCTGGGTCTTTAGGCTTCAAGACAAGCTCCTTATGCCATCTCTCCAGTCCAATTTACACTTCTTGTTTTGTTTTTCCAAGGTAGGGTCTCACTCTACCCCAGGCTGACCTGGGCCAGAGTGAGACCCTACCTCAAAAAAACAAAAATTCACTATGTAGTCTCAGGGTGGCCTCAAACTCATAGTGATCCTCCTTCTTCTGCCTCCTGAGTGCTGGGCCAATTCATACAATTTTTTTTCAAGGTAGGGTTCCACTCTAACCCAGGCTAACCTGGAATTCACTATGTACTCTGACAGTTGCCTTGAACTCACAGTGATTCTCCCACCTCTACCTTCCTAGTGTTGGGATTAAAGGCGTGTGCCACCGTACCCGGCTCAATTTATACATTTTATAAAAAATGAAGATGTGGGGCTGGAGAGATGGCTTAGGGGTTAAGGCGCCTGCCTCCTAAGCCTAAGAACACTGGTTCCAATCTCCAGCAGTTCCAATCTCCAGGTCCCACGTTTAGCCAGATGCAAAGTGACACAATGGCGCAATGCCGCATTTTACCACAAGGGGACCGCACACATCTGGATTTCGTTCGCAGCAGCTGAGACATTGCTGGCACGCCCATCTCTGTCTTCCTCTCCCTCCCTCTCTCTCTCTTTCTCTCTCTCTGTGTCTCTCTCCAAAAAAAAAATTAAAAATAAATAAATAAATAAACAAACAAATAAATAAAGATGTGGGGGCTGGGATATGGTTCAGCATTTAAGGGCACTTACAAAGCCTGTTGGCCTGGGTTCAGTTTCCAGCCACCCACATACAGCTGGACACATAATGTGGCACAAGTGTCCAGCATTCATTTGCAACAGCCTGTATATGCATGTGTGCACACGCACACATCCACACACACACAAATGTTTAAATGTTAAATGTTTTGGGCTGGAGAGATGGCTTAGTGATTAAGGCGCCTCCCTGCTAAGCCTAAGAACGCCCATTCGATTCTCCAGGTCCCACCTTTAACCAGACATAGTGACCCAAGGGCACAATGCCACACTTTGCTCACAAGGGGGCACACATGTCTGGAGTTCATTCACAGCGGCTGAGAGGCTGCTGGCGTGCCCATTCTCTGTCTCTCTCTCTCTGACTCTCTCCAAAACAACAAAAAAAAAGGGGGGGTTTTGTTGTTTTTTTATTTTATTGGTTTTCCAAGGTAGGGTCTCACTCTAGCTCAGGTTGACCTGGAATACCTCTGCCTCCTGAGTGCTGGGATTAAAGGTGTGCACCACCACACCTGGCTCCACATGGGTTCTTTATCCCCCTACATCTTCCCACATGCCAGGAGCTCCTTGAACTTTCTTTTCTCCCCTTTCTGTGATTTTTTTTTCAGGTCCTCCACATGGGATTTCTAGCCACATGGGTGCCTTTCCTTGGCTCTGTACTTCCCTCAATAAATATAATAATTTAATATTTAAAAAACACAGCTAACTGGGCATGATGGCACATGACTTTAATCCTAGCACTTGGGAGGCAAAAGTAGGAGGAGCACCATGAGTTCAAGGCCACCCTGAGACTACATAGTGAATCCTGGTCAGCCTGGGCTAAAGTGGGGCCCTACCTCAAAAAAAAAAATAATAATAGTAGCTGAGGGGTTGGAGAAGATGGCTTAGCAGTTAAGGCATTTGCCTGCAAAGCCAAAGGACCCTGGTTCAATTCCCCAGGACCCACGTAAGCCAGATGCACAAGGAGGCACATGCATCTGAAGTTTGTTTGCAATGACTGGAGGCCCTGGTGTGCTCATTCTCTCTCCCACTCTACCTCTTTCTCTCTCTCTCACAAATAAATAAATAAAATATATATTTTTAAAAATAACAGCTGAACATGGTGGCTCTTGCCTTTAATCCCAGCATTCCTCAGAAAGAAAGAAGGAAGGAAGGAAGGAAGGAAGGAAGGAAGGAAGGAAGGAAGGAAGGAAGGCAGGCAAGCAGGAAGGGCGAGCCCAGGTATGATGTTTCACACCTTTAATCCCAACACTTGGGAGACAAGAGGTAGGAGGATCACTGTGAGTTTGAGGCCACCCTGGGGCTCCATAATGAATTCCAGATCAGCCTCGGCTAGAGTGAAACCCTACCTCAAAAAACAAAACAAGCCAGGTGTGGTGGCACACGCCTTTAATCCTAGCGCTTGGGAGGCAGAGGTAGGAGGATCACGGTGAGTTCGAGGCCACCCTGAGACTACATAGTTAATTCCAGGTCAGCCTGGGCCAGAGTGAGACCCTACCTTGAAAAACAAACAAAAAAAAAAAAAAAAAAAAAAACAAGAAAAGAAAGCAAGCCAGGTATGGTGGTGCACACCTTTAATCCCAGCGCTGGGAGGTGGTATAGTCAGGTTGCCATTGCTGGCAGAAATCACCTGACAAAGAACAGTTTGTAGGGAAAAGGGTTGATTTTGGCTTACAGACTTGAGGGGAAGCTCCATGATGGCAGAGGAAAATGATGGCATGAGCAGAGGGTGGATATCACCTTCTGGACAATAGCAACAGGAGAGTGTGCCAAACACTGGCAAGGAGAAACTGGCTATAATATCCATAAACTCGCCCCCAACAATACACTGTCTCCAGCAGGTGTTAATTCCCAAATCTCCATCAGCTGGGAACCTAGTAGAATTCAGAACACCTAAGTTTATGGGGGACACCTGAGTCAAACCACCATATTCTGTCCCTGACCCCCATAAACTGATAACCATACATGATATAAAATGCAATGCATTCAGTCCAACTTTAAAAGTCTCCAGGGCTGGGGAAATGACTTAGTGGTTAAGGTGTTTGCCTGTAAAGCCTAAGGACCTGGGTTCGATTCCCTAGGACCCATGTAAGCCAGATATACAAGGGGGCGCATGTATCTGGAGTTCATTTGCGGTGGCTGTATACCCTGGAGCACCCATTCACTCTTTATCTCTGCCTCTTCCTCTCTCTCTCTCTCAAATAAATAAGTGCATATCTTCAAGAAATGTCTCCATAGTTTTATTAATTCCAAGGATGTTCAAAATCCCACTAATACAAAGTCTTTTAACTGAGCCATAATACCAAAACCCCCCCCCCACAACTCATAATGACACAGAATAAACATTCACACTGCAAAAGATGGTATTGGAGGCTGGAGAGATGGCTTAGCGGTTAAGCGCTTGCCTGTGAAGCCTAAGGACCCCAGTTCGAGGCTCGATTCTCCAGGACCCATGTAAGCCAGATGCACAAGGTGGCGCATGCATCTGGAGTTCATTTGCAGTGGCTGGAGGCCCTGGCATGCCCATTCTCTCTCTCTCTCTCTCTCTCTCTCTCTCTCTACCTTCCTATTTCTGTATCTCTCTCTCTCAAATAAATAATAATTTTTTTTAAGATGGTATTGGGCCTAGCAAAGAAATATTCAACCAATAAAAGATTTTTAAAAAGATTTTATTTATTTATTTATTTATTTATTTATTTATTTATTTATTTATTTGAGACGAAGAAAGAATAGGTGCGCCAGGGCCTCTAGCCACTGCAAACGAACTCCAGACATATGTACCACCATGTGCATCTGGCTTATGTGGGACCTGGAGAATTGACCTGGGGTCCTTAAGCTTCACAGGCAAACACCTTAACTGCTAAACCATCTCTCCAGCCCCCAATACAAGATTTAAACAGGATAAACATCAAACTCTAAAGCTCCAAGTCCAACAACTGTAGTCAATGACAAGTCTCCCAAGTCCAATAATTCTAACCACTGACAAGTCTTTGGAGTTCCAATTCTGCCCCTCCAGCTAGGCTACTCACAGTCCTGGAAAACTTCATCCAGGGCCAGCAGCTCTCCTTGGTAGCCATCTCGTGAGTCCAGCATCTTCAATGGAGCTGCAACCCACTGTTCATCCTTACGGCTTCATCTGGTCTCCATGCAGGCAATCCAGCAAACCTGCTTCACACTGCCCATGGCCACAAGACCGTGTTGCAAAATTCAGTGACCCTCTCTGGCATTCCTTATACTCCATAATACCAGATAGGGTGTCAGTTTGTTAATCCAGTGGGGAATAAAGCAGACTTTGAAGAACAGGCTATTCATTCAGCATTCAGGCACCTTCAAAAGAGTCTACATTCTTCCTGTTGACCCAATGCAGGTCAGCTGGCCCAGTCTCAAAGGTTGTAATCTCTAATACAGTTGCACTGAACAGCCCAAAGATTTCTTTCTATGCTTTATCCCTCTGCACACACCAATCCATTTCTACTTGTGCAACCCTGCACAAGGTCTCAGGACACAGGCATAACAGCAAGCCTCTCACACAAACTGCTTCTAGCCCAGCCCAGGTAAAGCTGTTTCTCACCCTCATGAGCCAAACCTTACAGTCCATACTTCTTACTGCGTTCAGACCTTTCAACTCTGATCAGAATAGTCCATCAAGCTGTACTTAACAGCAATACAAGGCGTATCTTAGGCCAAAGTTTCAAATCCTTCCACATTTGTCTTGCAAAGCAGTTTCAAAAGACCAAAAACCACACAGATTTCTAGCAGCAATGACACCACTCCTGGATACCAACTTTACTGTTGCAGGCAGGTTCACATTGCTGGCAAAAAACCAAGACCAAGAGCAGGTTGTGGGAAAAAAAGGTTTATTTTAGCTTGCAGACTCAAGGGGAAGCTCCATGATAGCAGGGGAAAATGATGGCATGAGCAGAGAGTGAGCATCACCTCCTAGCCAACATCACGGATACAACAGCAATAGGAGAGTGTACCAAACACTGGCAGGGGAACTGGCTATAATACCCATAAGCCCACCCCCAACAATACACTGTCTCCAGAGGGCATTAATTCCCAAATCTCCATCAGCTGGGGATTTAGCATTCAGAACACCTAAGGACACCTGAATCAAACCACCACAGGAGGCCACCCTGAGACTACACAGTGAATTCCAGGTCAGCCTGGTCTAGAGTGAGACCCTACTTCAAAAAAGCGAAAGAAAAAAAAAAAAAAAAAAAAAAAAAAAAAAGCGAAAGAAGTTAATTTCAGGTCAGCCTGGACCAGAGTGAAACCCTACCTCGAAAAACCAAAAAAAAAAAAAAAAAAAAAAAAAAAAAAAAATGAAAGAAAGAAAGAAGGAAGGAAGGCAAATTGATGTGACTGGTTTCGTCATGGTGGGAGTAGTATTCTGGATAGGTTCTGGGCTCAGGTAGTCTAGTCAGACTGCAGGAGAATGAGGGCAAAGGGGCTAGCTTCTGCCCAGCAGCGTGAGGCATTCTCAAGCCTAGAATTCTGATTTTTTAGAGGTGTTGCTCGTTGCCTAGTAAAGATCAGGGCGGAAGTAGGTCCTGCAACTGCTGGCCCTGCTAGATGGAGCCCCAACGGCCAGACTACTTGGTGGAAACCTAACCTGATTCTGAGGAAAGAACTGGGTCACCTAAGGGCTCTGAGTGTCACACCAAGCAGTCTCTGTGACCATTCCCCCTAACCATATTTGTACTATAAAGGGACCCAGCAGAAGCTGTTGTATGGGTGGCTTTGGGGAAGACTGAACAATAATAGAAGGAGGCTCAGTTCTAAGATAGATAGCCACGGACTCAAGGTACTAGCCATACTGTTCAGGGCCAGAATCTCATACCCAGCCCTGCCTTCAGTGCTGCTGGGCTCTAGTGGTGAGGGTTATTACCAGATTTCCCCTCCATGCTGATTCTGCCCTAGTGAGATGATAGATAAATGCACATGTGTGCTGTGGCCTTTGACCTGCAGCAGGTGGGCTGGGATGGTACAGCTCCCCCAAAACCCTGTCCAGACCTGGTTTGAGCCTCTTTCCTGCCTGTGGTCTGCTTGATCTCTCTACCTCACAAGGGCCTTGTCATGGAAAACCTTGTGGGACTGAAACAGGAAGTCCCAGGGTGGCGGCTAGGCCCACAGTTTGAAGCAGATGAAAGGGGAGTGGCTTGTCCAAGGAGCAGCCAGGCACTGAGTTAGGAGTTAGTAGGAAGGCCTCAACGTACCTGGTGAGTAGACCCGCTCCCATATCTGCAGACTTTATCCACTGGCCATTCATTCTTTTTTTTTCTTTTTTTTTTTTTTTTTTTGGTTTTGCAAGGTAGGGTCTCACTCTGGCCCAGGCTGACCTGGAATTAACTATGTAGTCTCAGGGTGGCCTTGAACTCTTGGTGATCCTCCTACCTCTGCCTCCCGAGTGCTGGGATTAAAGGCGTGCGCCACCACGCCCGGCTGGCCATTCATTCTTACACCCTGGGCTGGGCTCCTGGGGAGGTTTCCTTCCAGCCTGGTCTTCCTGGATGAGGAATGGGGGGATAGTATAAGAAGCTGGGTAGGAGGTGCTAGGTCATTTCTGGAAGGGTTTCACACATATGTTCTTGACAACAGCACCGTCCACACATACATGCAGCGATACATAGTATATACCATAGACATATGTAACATGATAATAAAGCTCAGGGCTGGATAGATGGACCCCACTGGCCTACCTCACCAGGTGTTATCAGTCAGCCTCACATGGTTGGGAATGAACTTTTAAATCAGGAGGAAGGGAATTTATTGAAGCTTATAGATCAAGGGGAAGTTCCATAATGGCAGAAGAAGTTGGCCCCCTTTCACAGATCCAAGCTGAGAGAAAAGCCACCACCAACACCATAAGCAAGCACACTCCAGGAACCCCATCTTGGCAGAGCTCAAGGACTTTGTATATCTTTTTTGCTGGAAATAGATCCATCCCCAAATATGCTTTGGGGCTGGACCCTAGGATCCACCCACAGTGATACTTCTTCCAGCCAGGTTGCTGGAGATCTAAATTATAAGCTTTAATAAACTCCTGAATAATTTGGGGGACATCCATTCAAACTTCCACCTACCTCTACCTCCCGAGTGCTGGGATTAAAGGCATGCCCCACCATGCCTGGCTTTTTAATTTTTTTTTTTTTTTGGTCTTAAGATAGTTTTAGTCTAAAGTCTCATCTGAGATTTAAGATTGTCTTTTAATTGTGAGTCTTGTAAAATCAAACATGTTATATACTTTTTTTTTTTTTTTTTTTTTTTGGTTTTTTTGAGGTAGGGTCTCACTCTACCTCAGGCTGACCTGGAATTCACGCTGTAGTCTCAGAGTGCCCTCGAATTCATGGTGATTCTCCTACCTCTGCCTCCCAAGTGCTGGGATTAAAGGCGTGCGCCACCACGCCTGGCTTGTACTTTTAACATATAAAGGCACAGAGTAAACTTTTGGTTGGGTTTTTTTTTTTTTTGGTTTTGCGAGGTAGGGTCTCACTCTGGTCCAGGCTGACCTGGAATTCACTATGTAGTCTCAGGGTGGCCTCGAACTCTCGGTGATCCTCCTACCTCTGCCTCCCGAGTGCTGGGATTAAAGGCGTGCGCCACCACGCCTGGCCAGAGAGTAAACTTTTGCTTATTTGTTTGTTTGTTTATTTATTTATTTATTTATTTTGGTTTTTCTAGGTAGGGTCTTGCTCTAGCCCAGGCTGACTTGGAATTAACTATATAGTTTCAGGTTGGCCTTGAACTCATGATGATCCACCTACCTCTGCATCCCTAGTGCTGGGATTAAAGGCGATCGCCACCACGTCCAACTGAGTAAACTTTTTTTGTTGTTGTTTTTTCAAGGTAGGGTCTTGCTCTAGTCCAGGCTGACTTGGAATTCACTTGGTAGTCTCAGGGTGGCCTTGAACTCATGGTGATCCTTTTATCTGTGCCTTCCAAGTGCTGGGATTAAAGGCGTGCACCACCACACCTGGAAACATTTTTAATTATAAGACAGAGCAAGGAGAGACTGGAACAATGTAAACTTAACCATCAAGTAAACATCAAACATTTGTAGTTTAAGTCTGATAGTATAACCAGTGACTGACAGTCTCTGGATTTTGTAATTTTGCCCCTCCAGGTGGACTGAATAGCCAGGGGAAACTTTTATTCCAGACCAGCAGCACTTAATGGTAGTCTTTGTACAGGTTTTTTTTTTTTTTTTGGTTTTTCAAGGCAGAGTCTTACTCTACCCCTGCCTTCCTAGTGCTGGGATTAAAGGCATGCACAACCATGCCAGGCTCAGTTTTGGTATATTTAAAACATCTTTGGTGGCTGGAGAGATGGCTTAGCAGTTAAGGCACATGCCTTCAAAGCCTAAGGACTCCAGCTCTATTTGCCAGGTCCCAGATGCACAAGGGGGCGCACACATCTGGAGTTCATTTGCAGGGGCTAGAGGCCCTGGTGTGCCCATTCTCTCTCCCTCTCTCTCTTTCCCTCTCTCTGTCTCTAATAAATAAATAAATAAATAAATAAATAAAAATAAAAATAAAAGTTTAAATTTATTTTTATGTATTTATTAGAGAAAGAGACAGCGAAAGAAAGGGTGTACCAGGGCCTCTAGCCACTGCAAACAAACTCTAGATGCATGCACCACCTTGTGCATCTGGCTTATGTGGGTACTGGGGAATCGAACCTGGGTCCTTTGGCTTTGCAGGCCAGCGCCTTAACCACAAAGCCATCTCTCCAACCCTAAATTTATTTTTTATTTATTTATTTTTATTTATTTACTTATTACAGACAGAGAAAGAGGGAGAGAGAGTGAGAATGAGTACACCAGGGCCTCTAGCCACTGCAAACTAACTCCAGATGCATCGCCATGATGTGCATGTGGCTTACGTGGGTACTGGGGAATCAAGCCTGGAACTGGGGTACTTAAGCTTCACAGACAAGCATTTAACTGCTAAGCCGTCTCTCCAGACCCTAAAATTTAAAACATCTTTGGGAAGCCGGGTGGTGGTGGCACACGCCTTTCATCCCAGCACTCAGGAGGCAGAGGTAGGAGAATCGCCATAAATTCGAGGCCACCCTGAGACTACATAGTGAATTCCAGGTCAGCCTGGGCTACAGTGAGACCTTACTTTGAAGAACCAAAAAATAAAACATCTTTGGGTCTGTATGTAAACCACAGTTCATCTTTACTTTTTTTTTTTTTTTAAAAGTAGCATCTCACTCTTGCCCAGGTTGATTTGGAATTCACTATGTAGTCTCAGGGTGGCCTTGAATTTATGGCGATCCTCCTACCTCTGCCTCCTGAGTGCTGGGATGAAAGGCATGTGCCACCACATCTAGCTCCATGGTTCATCTTTTAATGGCTTTGTAGTATTTTTTCTATATATTTTTTTATATTTATATATTTTTATTTTTATATTTTTTCTATATTTTTTCTATATTTTTTCTGCCTATATGTCATGTCTTTAAAAAAATTTTTTTATTGACAGCTTCTATAGTTACATACAAAAAAATGCATGATATTTCCCTCCCCTCCCCCATTCCCCTTAGAACTCCAATCTCCATCATATCTCCTCCCTCTCTCCATTAGTCTCTTTTTAAATTTGATGTCATCATGTTTTACTTCTATTATGAGGGTCTTGCGAAGGTATTGCTAGGCACTGCAAGGTCATGGATATCAAGGACAATTTCTGTCTGGACAGTTGCATTGTAAGGAGTCGTACCCTTCCTTTGGCTCTTCCATTCTATCCGCCCCCTCTTCCGCAATGGGCCCTGAGCCTTGGAGGGTGTGACAGAGATGTTTCAGTGCTGGACACTCCTCCATCCTTTCTCCTCAGCACTATGTTGCCTTTTGAGTCATCCCAGTGGTCATCTCCATCTGAAAAGAGAAGCTTCTCTAACCAGAAGTGAGAGTAGCATTAAAATGTGAATATGAACATTAAGTGTAGTGCTTTCAGGGCAGCTTGGTGGGAATAATATATACATTTAGCCAGACAAGAGCAGGCTTTATGCCCCTAAGGCTCATGACCTCCCCTGCCATAGACTTTTTGCTTAGGTTTTTCAGTACCAGGTATGTATTCCCTCCCGTAGAGAGGGCCTTCAGTCCAATTATGGAGCAGTTGGTTACCCCAAGAGCAGACATGCCACTATTGCACCCGTTCAGTCATTGGGCCTGTATGGCCAAACTTGAATTTTCAGTGTCCAGTGTTTTCACTGCTGATGACTTCTGTCTCCCATGTGGCTGCATGCAGTGCAGCTTTTTCCAGCTTTCAGTTGGCTGGTCTACAGGGAGAAAGTTTTCTGCTCAGCACCAGCTTACTTTCTCTCAGGCAAGAGATTTCTTCAGCAATAGGATCTTACCATCTGTTTCTCAAGGGAAACCAAAGGCTTTGGCAATAGCCTTTAATGTTTTGGAGGCTACCGGGACCTCCTTGGCCAACAACTCACTGGAAGGTATCCCATCTCAGGCACTGAAAATTTTCTAGTAACAGTCTACAGCTTCTGGATGTGCCATTATTCAAAAAAATAGGTTTACATAAGTCTTTTTTTTTTTTTTTCCGAGGTAGGGTCTCACTCTAGCCCGGGCTGATCTGGAATTCACTATGTAGTCTCAGGGTGGCCTCGAACTCACGGCGATCCTCCCACCTCTGCCTCCTGAGTGCTGGGATTAAAGGCGTGTTCCACCACGCCCGGCTTAGGTTTACATAAGTCTTATTCACACTATCTTGAGTTTAGATTGACCCTCCCCCTGCCCTTCTTTTACGCATTCTCTTCCCATGGCCTCACTTAGGCCATTCCCCTCCCTGTAATCTGTTCTTCTACTTATGTCATGTCTTAACAGCAGCTTTTGGAACTATGTGTACTTTATGGGTTTTTTGTTGATTTTTTTTTTGTTATTTTGTTTTTCAAGGTAGGGTCTCACTGTATTTCAGGCTGACCTGGTGGCCTTGAACTCTTGGCGATCCTCCAACCTCTGCCTCCCAAGTGCTAGGATTAAAGGTGTGTGCCACCAAGCCCAGCTTAAAAGAGATTTTTAAAAATATTTTTATGGGGGCTAGAGAGATGGCTTAGTGGTTAAGGCGCCTGCCTGCTAAGCCTAAGAACCCAGTTCCAATCTCCAGGTCCCACGTTTAGCCAGATGCAAAGTGACGCAAGGGTGCAATGCCGCACTTGCCCACAAGGGGGCGCACACATCTGGATTTTGTTCACAGCAGCTGAGAGACTGCTGGTGCACCCATCTCTGTCTTCCTCTGCCTCTCTCTTTGTCTCTCTCTGTGTCTCTCTTCAAAAATAAATAAAAATAAAAATAATTTTTTAAAAATATTTTTTATGGGCTGGAGGATGGCTTAGCGGTTCCAATCTCCAGCTGTTCCAATCTCCAGGTCCCACGTTTAGCCAGATGCAGTGACGAAAGGGCGCAATGCCGCACTTGACCACAAGGGGGTGCATGCATCTGGAGTTCGTTCGCAGCAGCTGAGAGGCTGCTGGCATGCCCATCTCTATCTGTCTTCCTCTCCCTCTTTCTCTGTGTCTCTCTCAAAAAAATATATATATATATATTATTTTTTAAAATTTATTTAAGAGAGAGAATGGGAAGCCAGCGACTCCAGCCACTGCAAACGAACTCTAGATGCATGCCTCACCTTGTACATCTGGCACAAGTTCCTGGGGGAATCAAACCTAGGTCCTTTGGCTTGGCAGGCAAGTTCCTTAAACGCTAAGCCATTTCCCCAGCCCCAAGAAGCACTTTTTTTTTTTTTTTTTAATTTAGGTAGGGTCTCACTTTGGCCTAGGCTGACTTGGAATTCACTATGTAGTCTCAGGGTGGCCTCGAACTCACAACGATCCTCCTACCTCTGCCTCCCAAGTGCTAGGATTAAAGGTATGTGCCACCACGCCTGGCTAAGAAGCACTTTTTAAAAATGTATATTTTGTTTTATTTATTTGAGAGAGTGAGAGAAAGAGAGAGAGAGAGAGAGAGGGGGCTAGCCAGGGTCTTCAGCTGCTGCAAATGAACTCCAGACGTATGTGCCACCTTATGCATCTGGCTTACGTGGGTCCTGGGGAATCAAACTTGGATCCTTTGGCTTTGCAGGTAAGCACCTTTACAGCTAAGCCAATTCTCCAGCCCTTTTTTTATGTTTTTCGAACCAATACCAAGTGTGTAGGACACAGCCATATATATATATATATATATTTTGGTTTTGCGAGGTAGGGTCTCACTCTGGTCCAGGCTGACCTGGAATTCACTATGTAGTCTCAGGGTGGCCTCGAACTCTCGGCGATCCTCCTACCTCTGCCTCCCGAGTGCTGGGATTAAAGGCGTGTGCCACCACGCCTGGCTTCACAGCCATATTTTTAATTTAGGGACTAAGTAAATTGTGACCTTAGGCTGGGTGCAGTAGCACACCCCTTTAATCCCACCACTTGGGAGGCAGAGGAAGAAGGATTGCTGTAAGTTCAAGGCCACCCTGAGAATACAGAGTGAATTCCAGTTCAGCCTAGGCTAGAGTGAGACCCTACCTGGAAAAACCGAAAACCAAAAAAAAAAAAAAAAAAAGTGACCTTGAAGAGCATTAAAAAAAAATCTTTTCTCGAAAGAATTTTTATTTTTACTATTTAGGTGTTTTTTTTTTTTTTTTTGAGGTGGGATCACCTCAGGCTTTTATATATATATATATATATATTTGAGAGAAAGAGGCAGAGAGAGATTGAGAATGGGCGCACCAGGGCATCCAGCCACTGCAAACAAACTCCAGATGCATGCGCCCCCATGTGCATCTGGCTTACGTGGGTCCTGGAGAATCGAACTGGGGTCCTTTGGCTTTGCAGTAAATTTCCTTAACAGCTAACCCAGGCTTTTTTTTTTTTTTTTTTTTTTTTTTTTTTTAATGTAAAAGTAGTTGGACTTTTTTTTTTTTTTTTTTTCTTTTCGAGGTAGGATTTAGCCCAGGCTGACCTGGAATTTACAATGTAACCACTCAAGGTGATCCTCCTACCTCTGCTCCTGAGTTCTGGGATTAAAGGTGTGCGCCACCATGCCCAGCTTCATTTTTAATTATTTATTTGAGAGAGAGAAAGAATGGGCACACCAGGGCCTCCAGCCACTGCAAATCCAGATACATGTGCCACCTTGTGCATCTGGCTTATGTGGGTCCTGGGGAATTGAACCAAGATCCTTTGGCCTTGCCAGTAAACACCCTAACCGCTAAGCCATCTCTCCAGCCTCCCAAACTAATTTTTGTTCATTTTGAAAAATGGTTTAAGAACTTGAAGAGCTGGACTCAGCTTGTCGCATGGTTTACTTCCCCATCCTCTACTGGATAGACTCCTTCCACCGCCCTACTTTTTACAGATAAGGAAGCAAAGATTCCTTTTTAAATTTTATTTTTATTTATTTATTAGAGACAGAGAGAGGGAAAGAAAGAGAGAGTGAGAATGAGCACATCAGGGCCTATAGCCACTGCAAACAAACTCCAGATGCATGTGCTATCATGTGCATCTGGCTTACGTAGGACCTGGAAAATCGAACCTGGGTCCTTAGGATTTGCAAACATGTGCCTTAACTGCTAAGCCATGTCTCCAGCCCTCTGGTACCAATTCTGTAGCAGTCAGCTTCACATGCTGGGATGAACTTCCAAACCAAGCACAAGTTATGGGAGGAACGGAATTTATTAAAGCTTACAGATCAAGAGGAAGTTTCATAATGGCAGAAGATGTTGGCCCCCCTTTCATAGTTCCAAGCAGAAAGAAAAGCCACCAACACCATAAGCAAGCACACTCCAGGAATCTCATCATGGCAGAGCTCAAGCACTATATATATATATATATTTGCTGGAAACAGATCTGCCCCCAAACACACTTTGGGGCTGGAACCAAGGATCCACCCACAGTGACACCTCCTCCAGTCAGGCAGATGGAGATCTAACTTACAAGCTTTAATAAACTCTTTTTTTTTTAAAAAAATAAACTCTTGAATCAACTGGGGGACACCCATTCAAACCACCACATCTGGCAACTAACCCCTAGGGAAAAGTAGTTTTCTCACTTTTCCTGAGGGTCATTGAGAAGGCCTCAGTCCCAGGGCCCCACCTAAGTATCCCTATTCACATGAAGAGGTGCTATTGAAAAAAAATCTTAGGTTTGGGTGTCCATTTGGGTGGTCAGCTGAGGAATGGTCAGAGGGTAAAAAACTCTTTGGGGCTATTCTAGTCTGGGCCTCATGGGCATTGGAAGTGGGTCCCTTTCAAACAGCCCTGGAGGAGGGTCTTCAGGGTGCCACAGAGAAGAAGGACAATTTCCCTAGTCCCTGGAACGAAAGCCTCAAAGCTTCATGGGAACAAGCTCAGCATAGCAAGTGCAGATGCTTGGGTCTTCAGTCCTGAGCAAGGTAGGGCTGAGGCCAGCCTGAGTAGAGTTGTCGAGGGAGCCTCCCCAGGGTCTGATTTGAGGCTAGGAGCCAGACAGCCTTTGTGCCTCTGATGCCTGGATATTTCTGGGCCCAGTGCAGACTGAGGAGTGACATGGGCACTGTGGAGGTAGGGAAGCCAAGAGGAATGACCAAGGAAAAGGTCAAAGATGGATAGCGAGCCTGGTAGAGAGTGGGGAGGTTAGATACAGACCTTAAGCTCCTCCTCATACTGGTCCAGAAGTCCCTGTGATTCTTAAAGGGGAGGGTTTCTACTGAGAAGCCCACATGCCCCAGTACTGCCAGTTGCGTTGGGTAGTGCCTCCAAGACTGTCCAATCTGAGAATGGTATTTGCAGGGTCAATTTCAGGTTTGTCAGCCTCCTCCAGTTCAGCTGTCACAGGGTAGTGATGGATGCCCAGGCCTCAGATGGGAATCCTAGGACTTGAGATTGTTCAGTCATAAGAGGCATTCATGGTGGTCACACTGACAGACGTCTGGTGAGCTAGGGGAGAACCCTGGTACATGTATAAGGTGCCTGAGCAGGGCCATCTGGAATCAGGAAGCACTGGTCAAGGATGGCTGGATCTGGGCCAAGTGGACCATTGCAAGATGCATGCTTCAGGAGTCCTGTGACAAGGGCATTTTGGTTAGGAGACCTGCAGGTCTGGGCAGCTTCCCTCACCAGGTGGGAAATGTGAGGCAGCCAGAGAAAATCTTGGAGGCTGAAAGTTTTGTTTTGTTTTGTTTTGTTTTTTCAAGGTAGGGTCTAGCTCTAGCTCTGGCTGACCTAGAATTCACTATGTAGTCTCAGGCTGGCCTTGAACTCATGGAGATCCTTCTACCACAACCTCCTGAGTGCTGGGATTAAAGGCGTGCACCACCACTGCTGGGGTTTTGAGGGTGCCCAAAGTCAAATTCTGGGCTGGGCAGGACAAGTTCAAAGAAGAAGATCCCAAGAGACAGCAGAGAGGTGTGAATTTTGGTTTGGCTGCACAAGGAAGGGAATGGGGTAGTTTGCATAAGGGGGATGATCCAGGACAGGGTCTTAAGGGATAGGGTTGGGCGCAATAATGACTTTAGTAATGACATTGCCAGGCAGTCCAAGCTCATAGCAGGGTTCCCTTGATCATCACACCCAACCAGCTGCCCGCTAGGAGTCAAGAGCTGCCCCAGCTTGGACTTTGGACGTTTGTCACAAGTCTCCTAGTTCCAGCGTGGCTAGAGCCAGAGCGATGGGAGCCGTCTGTCCCCCACCAAGCTGACCTGGGGACCCGACCCATGACAGTCGGGAGCCTAAGGCTACGAAACTTGGCCCACCAGCGCGGACCGCTGCTGCCGGTGTTTCGAGGCCACTGCTCTGCGCCAGGGTGTGCTCTTAGGCAGGTGGCAACGGAGCAGCTTGTCAGCGCGCCCCGCCCCAAACTTGTGAGTTATCCTACCCAAGCTCCTCTCAGCGATGGTCTGCTGAGCAGAAGTAAGTGCGTAAGAACGTAATGGCTAGGCCAAAGCGACGGAACCCTTCTACTTAAAATACCCATTTGCCAGCAACTCTCTTACGCCTGCGCCATGGGAGGAGCCCCAAAAGACCACGGCCCACTTATAGGGCCCGCCCACTTACTCCATCTCTTCTTGGAAACCCCGTTCCTGACACCAGCACCTTTCAGTAGTCTAACCAGCCTGGTCGTTGGGGGTAGTGACACACCCATCACCTTGATTTGGGTTTGGTGTTACGTTCTTTTTTTTTTTTTTTTTTCAGGGTAGGGTCTTACACTAGGTCAGGCTGACCTGCAATTTGCTATGTAGTCTCAGGGTGGTCTCTAACTCACGGCGATCCTCCTGCCTCTGCCTCCCGAGTGCTGGGATTAGATGAAAGGTGTGCGCCACCACGCCCGGCTTCATCTTTCCAACTTTTAAAAAATATTTTATTTTTAGGCCAGGCGTGGTGGCGCACACTTTTCATCTAATCCCAGCACTTGGGAGGAAGAAGTAGGAGGATTGCCATGAGTTAGAGGCCACCCTTAGATGACACAGTGAATTGCAGGTCAGCCTGAGCTAGAGTGAGACCCTACCTCAAAAAAAGAAAAGGTAACTTAGGGGTTAGAGAGATGGCTTAGCAGTTTAGGTGCTTGCCTGCAAAGCCTAACAACCCGGGTTTGATTCTGCAGCACCCACTTAAAGCCAGATGCACAAAGTGGTACATGTGTCTGAAGTTTGTTTGTAACAGCTAGAGGCCCTGGCTCACCATTCTCACACTGCTTGCAAATAAAAAAAATTTTTTTTAAATAATTTGGGCATGATGGCACACGCCTTTAATCCCAGTACTTGAGAGGCACAGGTAAGAGGTTCGCAGTGAGTTCTAGGCCACCCTGAGACTACATAGTGAATTCCAGGTCAGTCTGGGCCAGAGTGAGACCTTACCTTGAAAAACAAACAAACAAAAAATTTAGACCAGGTGTGGTGGTTCACACCTTTAATCCCAGCACTCAGGAGGCAGAGGTAGGAGGATTGCTGTGAGTTCAAGGCCACCCTGAGACTACCAAGTGAATTATAGGTCAGCCTGGGCTAGGGTGAGACCCTACCTCAAAAAACCAACTAAATAAATAATTTAATTTTTTATTTTTATTTATTAGAGATAGGGGGAAGAGAGAGAGTGAGAATGTTTAGTATTCATTTGCAGTGGCAAGAGACCCTGGTGTACACACATGTGCTATATATATATATATATATAGGTTTTTCAAGGTAGAGTCTTGCTCTAGAGAGATAATTCAGTAGTTAAAGATGCTTACTTGCAAAGCCTGACATTCAATTCCCCAGTATCCATATAAAGCCAGATGCATCTAGAGTTCATTTTCAGTGACAAGAGGTCCTGGCATGCTCTCCCACTCTCTCTTTCTCCTTGAAAGCAAATAAATAAAATGCTAAGTATGATAGTGTGTGCCTGTAATCCTGGTACTGGGGGTTAGAGACAAGAGAATCCCCAGCGCTTGCTGGCTACCTCATGCAGCTAAATCTGTTATTTCCAGGTTCAATAAGAGGCCTTATCTCAACAAACAATAAGGTAGAGAGCAACTGAGGAAGATACTTGATGTCAACCTCTGGCCTCCACATGAATATGCACATGATGCGCACTACAAACACACAGTGCCATAAAGCCAGGCGTGGTGGCACACACTTTTAATCCCAGCACTCAGGATGCAGAGGTAGGAGCATCACTGTGAGTTCCAGGTCAGCCTAAGACTACATAGTGAATTCCAAGTTAGCCTGGGCTAGAGTGAGATCCTACCTCAAAAAACTAAAAAAATGGGGGCTGGAGAGATGGCTTAGTGGTTAAGG
Source organism: Orientallactaga sibirica (assembly GCA_036365145.1). Classification (NCBI taxonomy): domain Eukaryota; kingdom Metazoa; phylum Chordata; class Mammalia; order Rodentia; family Dipodidae; genus Orientallactaga; species Orientallactaga sibirica. The sequence goes on along the minus strand of JAEOAD010001557.1, from coordinate 2,870,023 downwards.
TGCTTGCCTGTGAAACCTAATGACCTGGGTTCAATTCCCCAGTACCCATGTAAAGCCAGGGGCACGGTGGCACATGCAACTGGAGTTCATTTGCAGTGGCTGGAGGCCCTGGCTTGCTCTTTGGTTCTCCCTCCCTTCTCTCTCTCTCTGCTTGCACATAAATAAACATAACAGCTGGGCGTGGTGGCACACGCCTTTAATCCCAGCACTCGGGAGGCAGAGGTAGGAGGATCGCCGAGAGTTTGAGGCCACCCTGAGAATACATAGTTAATTCCAGGTCAGCCTGGACCAGAGTGAGACCCTACCTTGAAAAACAAAACAAAACAAAACAAAAAAAAGAAATATTGGGGCTGGATAGATGGCTTAGTGGTTAAGTGCTTACCTGTGAAGCCTAAGGACCCTGGTTCGAGGCTTAATTATCCAGTACCCACATAAGCCAGATGCACAAGGTGGCACGTGCATCTGGAGTTCCTTTGCAATTTCTGGAGGCCCTGGTGCGCCCGTTTTCTCTCTCTCTCTCTGACTCTTCCTTTTTCTGTCTGTTGGTAATAAATAAATAAAAATAAACTTTAAAAATTAAAAAAAAGTTAAAAAAAAAAGAAATTATTGAGCTGGGCGTGGTGGTGCAAGCCTTTAATCCCAGCAATCGGGGGAGGCAAAGGTAGGAGGATCGCTGAGTTTGAAGCCATCCTGAGACTACATAGTGAATTTCAGGTCAGCCTGAGATAAAATGAGACCCCCCCAACCTCGAAAAAAGCCAAAAACCAAAAAGAAAATTTGAGAGATGGGCGTGGTGGTGCATGCTTTTAATCCCAGCACTTGGGAGGCAGAGGTAGGAGGATCGCCCTGAGTTCAAGGCCACCCTGAAAATATAGCGTAAATTCCAGGTCAGTCTGGGCTATAATGAGCCCCTACCTTGAAAAACGAAATACATATATATATTTAAATTTTTTTGAACACTTGGTGCCTCTCTCCCAACATGATCTCTCCAGGGTAGCTGGTGTGCCCATCCATCCTTCTGTTTTACCTGTGATGTTCCATTTTGTCAATGTAATTTCTATAAACACTATGTACCATCGGTTTACATAGGTTGTGCTAAACTGTACTAATCCATGCAATATGATTTTTTTCATCCAGTTTTTATTTTGTTTTGTTTTTCAAGGTAGGGTCTCACTCTAGTCCAGGCAGACCTGGAATTCACCATGTAGTTTCAGACTGTCCTCATGCTCACAAGTGCTGGGATTAAAGGCGTGCATCATCACGCCTAGCTCATCCAGTTTTTAAGCATGGAATCTTATTGTGGTTTAAAATATATATATTTTATTTATCTGAGAGAGACAGAGAATGGGTGCGCCACTGCAAACCAACTCTAGATGCATGCACCCCTTTGTTTATCTGGCTTATGTGGGTCCTGGAGAATTAAACCAGGGTCCTTTGGCTTTGCAGGCAAGCGCCTTTAACTACTAAGCCATCTCTCCAGCCCCCAAGCATGAAATTCTTAGAGAAAGATGTAACACCATGGGGCTGGGGAGATATTAAGTAGTTAACAGCACTTGCTTGCAAAGCCTGCCGGCCTGGGTTCAAGTCCCTAGTATCCATGTAAAGCCAGATGCACAAAGTGATGCATGCACCTGGAATTTGTTTGCAGCTGCAAGAGTCCCAAGCATATTCATTCTCCTTTTATTTCTCTCTAGCAAATGAACAAAAAAAAATTTCTTTTTAAAGAAAGATATGGGTTTGATAGATGGCTTAGAGGTTAAGGTGCTTGCCCATGAAGCCTAAAGACCCAGGTTCAATTCCCCAGGACCCAAACCAGATGCACATAGTAGCACATGCGTCTGGAGTTTGTTTCAAGTGGCTGGAGGCCCTGGCATGCCCATTCTTCCTGTCTCTTTCTCTCTCTCTCTCTCAAATAAATAAATAAGTAAGTAAATATATTTTGGTTTTTCAAGATAGGGTCTCACTTTAGCCCTACCTCCTACCTCTGCCGCCTGGGTGCTGGGATTAAAGGCATGCACCACCACACCCAGCTTCTATATAACTTTTAGAGAGCTTTCTGAGAATGGAGATATGGCTCAATGGCAGAGTGCTTACCTAGCATGTGTGGGTCCTAGGTTCAATTCCCAGGACCACAAAGAGAGGAGCAGGAGAGAAACTTTCTACCTCAACATGTTCCTATGTGAAGGGCACAGGAATATTCCATCCAACTAGGTGCACAGGAGTAATCTGGTCAGGCCTGAGGGCCTTCAGGGTCAGGGTCACTTCTTTCACTGCAGCAGCAATTTGGGCCTGAGCCTCAGGTTGGTCCCTGATAGTCACCTCACATGCAGTATCTACAAAATGACAGCCTAAGAGCACATGTGCTCCCAAACAGATATTGCATCTCTTGCAGGATCCTGGAACTAGATGCTTATCCCAGAAGTGGGAAAAAAAGGCACCCAATTAAAAGCCATGTGAGCTCGGGTTAGCTGCCCTAGGCCACACTAGCAGCTTGCCAAGACGAGGATCCCTGAATATATATATATAATTTACTTGAGGGGGGACATGCAAACGGAACTCCAGATGCATGTGCCACCAAGTGCATCTGGCTTACGTGGTTTCTGGGGAATTGAATCTGGGTCCTTAGGCTTTGCAGGCAAGTGCCTTAACAGCTAAGTCATCTCTCCAGCCTCCCCACAACCCCCTCCCATTCCCCCCGCCGCTTGCTCTCTTCATATGTGTGTGCAGTCTATTTCATAACTCCCCTAGGTAGTATGGGAATTGGGAGATCAGATGGGAGGCTATAGCAAGATGGCCCTTACTCAGAGATGCTAGAACACCAGACTGGGTCAACACCAGCTGGGGTAGCAACATGTCCAGATACTCCTAGGCAGGGCAGGTAGGACAACTCTAGAAAGTTTTGAAATGGCCAGGCATAGAATGGAGCTGCCAGTCGATCAGCTGCAGTGACCACTGTCCCAGGGGAGAGGAGGAACTAGCCCTGCATGAGTTGGGCTGTTTCACTTAATACTGTTAATTCAGAACAGAGGCCTGTTTGAGGCTGAGGACTCAAGCTCAGAATTAAGGGGAGCCATGTGAGCTAAAACGACTTCACAATGGCCCCCCAAACATGCAGCTCCAGAGGATAGCAGCAGTTTGTGGAAGCTGAGGTAGGCAGGTTAGAGGTAGAGTTAGCAAGGTGGATGGAAACAGATCAATGGTTGCTGCCCGCTGAGATCACAGGTCCTTCCCAAGGTGTAGAGTATGCTTTGGGTAGGCGGTCAGGGTTCAAGGATGGGATTCAGCCTTTGGGGGCCAAATATGCCCATGGGGGCTCCATAACCTGTATCCTAGCTACCCTTGATTATGGAATTCATTAGCTAACAGGCTCCTTGTCTTGGCATTTAGGAATAAGGTGACGAGAGAATGGAGGGGTGTTTGTTCATCCCTGGATCAGGTAGGCAGGAAGTAATATTCCATTTTCTAAGGTATGACCCAAGAGGGACAAAGGTCAGGTGCCACTTCAGAGCAAAATTCATGAAAAATAGGATTCTGCATGGATCACTTAAATAAGACAAAACATCTGTTCTGCAGTGAAAACATTTATTTTATAACAGCTATCTTTATTTTAGGTCAACATTCAGACATATGAGACAGGTCACCATGCGAAACCACTACAGCCCTCTGGCCTGGCCCTTGGTACATGAGGGAGTCAGGGTCTAGCCTGGGCCTATAGCAACCTATCCCCCAGTGCATGCAGATTGCAGTAGTGGGGTAAAATCAGTGCAGGGTCTTCCTGCACACTTGCATTTACTATCAACTTCATCACAAAGTTGCTCCCCCTTGCAGAGTGAGATGTCCCACTTTCAGGAAAATACACCAAGTCCACAGTGCAGATCTCTGAGGAGCCTGGCCAGCACTGAGCCCCTGCCCAGGTTATCTTTCAGATACACCTTTGCCACTGACTGTATGTGGTACTCACAATTGGTTTTAGTGTTTCAAGAAAGGGAGGGTTTCTACTCACTTCCTATGCCTACACATCTGTGGATGAGGTGAACTTGGTACAAAGTCTCCAGGGACGGTCATTTCTTTGGGACAGTTATTCTTGCACCCAACCCTGCTGAAGCCAAATGCTGGTGGGGGCCTAGTCAGTGCATGACAGGCTCAGGGTTTCCTTCCATACTTTGCCAGTAAGCCCTGTAGGGATCCTGTCCCTGCCCAACACACCAAGAAACCACAGGCCATTTTAGAGCCAACTTTTATTGTACTTGTTGCTTTGCCACTGGGCAGCAGCGTGACAGGCCTGCTGCGTGATATATACATATACACATATGTACACACACACACACACCACAGCCCACACTCACAGCATGTGATAACACGTACTGTGCTTGTGAGGACAATAAAGATGTAGCTTTTGTCATTTCCACAGGAAGATGATTCATAACCAAAATAACAGAAATAAGGCCAGTGCTGGGCCACATGGGTTCACAGCTCAAACACTGGGAAAGGAATGAGATTAGTCATGTTTATACTGCTTACAGCTGTCTTCCATGGAGAGGGTGCTGAGGGCCAGAGGAGGATGGTCTGGAACCACCACCAGCTTTACCAGCACTTGAACCCTCGAGGGACAGCCTGCCTGCTGGGGTCACCATCTCCCCAGACCATCAGCTGCAATGCTGGTGGCTCCTCTGCATGAGGCTCACCTTGAACACACAGCCATGGACAGCAGGATAATAGGCATCACTGCTGGGGTCAGAACATCTGCGAAGAGTCTTGGTGCTTTATGATTCAGGGCCAAGTCCAGCAATCAATAATGTGGTAATGAAGCTCCTGCTTACCACAGCAAGCACTATGGTTTTTCTCTAATGGGTCCCACTGGGTGTAGGCTGCATTAACTGAACATCAGAGGCCTATGAAGCCTCAAGAACACCGAGCAATAATATATAAAGCAGTTTAAAAATAGAGTAAAGCCAAAAGGATGACAAGAAAAGACCAAATCACTGGAAACAGAAATCTCACTCCAGCAGCTACAGTGAGGGGGGGAGGGGTTCATAGGCCTCTCCCATATGCTTCCTGCCGGTCAGACGTAGTCAATACTATCTGGCCCCCAAGGGGTACCTAACGCACTGAACAGACTTCCATGCACACTGATCCCATCACTCCCCTGGCAATATGCCACACCACCACCCACAGTCCAGGAGTGGTACTCTTCTCCTCAGGTGTGGCTGGGCATGTTGTCTTACACATCTCTCCCAGCACCACTCACCTGGAGAAGCTGTTACAGGTGCCAACTATTTTTTTCTCTCTTCCCAAACAGATACAGCATGATTGGTAGCTGTACTGCCCTGTAACAAGGAGATGGGGATGGTACTCTTGCTATAGGCCACCAACTCAGAGGAGTTTGGGGTCATCCAGATTTGCTATTATTTGGACAGAAAGAGACTCTGGTTGATTTCTCAGACTTAGCTCTGCTTAGTACAGGGCAAATAAAAACAGGGAGAGAAACAGTAAAACTCTGCAGAAGATTGGTCTTGGGGACAGGATGGAGAGAGCTTGGGGACTGATACTTGCAGTCACCTCTAGCTGGAGGCCTTGGCAATCACTATTGTCACCTTCAAACTATATTACATAGTGAGGGTTTCAAATTCTACATGATTTGTTTAGTCAGACATTGGGTTCAACCTCTGTGCTCTCACTCCATCTGTACCCAGGAAACCTTGTTCAGGACTTTGCTCATTAGGATGTGAGTAAAAGGGCCACAGAGCATGTAGACTCCTTAGCCCACACTATGAATCTGATTCCTGGTCATTCTGGGGAAAGGTCACCAGCATCTCCCACTGCTAATGCATTGGTACTGACACCCCAGATTGCCTAGCTTTCTCACCTCTTCTCTTACTCCAAGATGGACCAACAATGGATTTCTTAGCCCTTTACCACAGGTCTGGTTTTTTTTCTTCTTTGAGACAGAGGCTCACTAGGTAGCCCTGACTTGCCTGAATGACACCTTCTTGCCTCAACCTTCCCAGGGATTACAGGCACACCCCACCATATCCAGCCAGAGGTCTAATAACTAATTATTACAAAGTTAGTATGGTAGTGCATGTCCCCCTCACTGAATGCTAAAAATTCCTTTAAAGATCAAAAAAGACTAATAAATCTATGACTTAGCAGTCAGCTTCTGGCTCATGCAGATCTGTAGTAAGGTGAGCTGGGAGCCCTGGCATCACATGCCTCCCAGGACCTGAATGAGTACCCTCAACAACTGCCAGGGTTGTCCTCAAATTGCTGTCCTTCCTTGCAACTTCCTGTCAACCTGACTTGGTGAGGTTTATATAAACCACCAAATGAACCTTCTCACTCGTCTTTACTGAAAATGCAAAAGATGGTCAGCAGCAACCAACAGGAAGGTTCTGTAGGAACCTGGCTCAGTGAAGTATCGTGCAGCTAACTATAGAAGATGGGGTAGCTTCAAATCCCCCACATAAATCCCCACATTTTCTCAGCTCCCTTAGCCACAGGTCCCCTCCATAAGGCTGGAATACTGTTTGGAGATAGGTTCACAAAGGAATTCTCCCAGGATGGCTGGTTATCACCACAGCTTCCTGGGAGTCAACCCTCCTAAGCCAGAGGCACCATGGGTCCAGCTGCCTTCTCTACGGAACCCAACATTCCAGCTCTGCCTGAGGCATTGATGACAGGTGGAAGCAAAGGCAAGTGGGGAGGATGGAGCTCTTACAGACACAGGGAGGAGGTTCAGGTTGTTGGGTATTCACTGGCTTTATAGGCAACTGCATACCACACACAACTGGACTCACAGACCCGGACTATGACTAAGCAGCAGGTGCTACTATTTGTGGTTCTTAAAAGTTCAAAAAAAGTTTTAAACAAAACAAACAGGTTGGCTTCAAGGAATGTGGATGACGACCCAGGGAGGAGGGAAGGAGACTGTGGCCCCGTCAATCCAGCTTTTGACCTGGAAAGGTGCAGAACAGAGACAAATGATTTCCCATACTCCAGCTAGGGGACAAACTTCCAAGGATAGGGAAGGAGACCCAGGCTGGAGACACTGCAGTGTACTCCCACTCTCAAAAGGGCACTTTTGCACTATCCATAGCAGATCTAACACGGGAAAGCTGCCATATGGCTAAATGAGATGACAAAGAAACCCTATGCCAACTTCCCAACACAAATACTGTGCAAATGACTGATGCGGGTGGTGCCTGGAGAATATAACCCAGCCCCTTCCTTGGCAAGTAAGATCAGGGATTTGCCTGCAGCCTTATGGCTGAGAAGTAGAGCTATGGACTGGACCCTGTTTCAGGACACCAAGGCTAACAAAGAGATGCAGCTCCAGGTGCCTGCCTCTCACCCCTGCAAGCATAAAGGAAAACGGGGAGGGTCCCTTCCCTAGCCCACCTGCCTAGGAACCTGACAGCTGCAATGCACCCACTTGGCTGAAAGCCCAAGGCAGCTCCACTATCCAATTAATATAAGCAGGCCAGGGCACATCCACAACAAAGACATTGAACATAACTCATACATGCTATTAAAAAGAATAAAACAGAATTTAGAAGAAGACCGTAGCTACACTGCTTTAAATACTGCATGCTACGCACTTCATGTATCAAGGATCAATGGATGGGTGGGCTTTAGAGGGGGTGGGAGGGGCCTGACCAGCCACAACAGGTCAGGCTGATGGCTGCCTCTCCATCTTGGTGACTACAGTTCATGATTCTAAGGTTGCGGTGGCTGGGTGCTGATTAATCCTCTAATCACAGCCTCTCCTGAACTTAGTTGAACCCGTCAGTGTGGTAGCTGGGGTGGGAGTCAGCCGTCAGCTGGGTGGTCTCTGTGGCAGATGCTGGCTGTATGACGATCGGTGTGTCTGTGGCCTCTGAAAAGGAAGCAGGCAGCCTTATTATATGAGGAAGTAGCCGTGTCGTGTGCCCATTGACACGGTCCTGGCATCACAACACGCAGCCACCTGTATAGATACTCAGGGGAGAGGCTACTCGCTGATTTCCGCCCAATATACTTTCCTCAGTGGCTTCAGGTCACACCAACCCTTGGCCCTCCCCACCTACCTACCACCCTCCCTTCCTCTTGGTCCCTTGGATCTACAGCTACTATAGTTCATGGGTGGGGACAACTCTCTGTGCCTGCTTTACCTCAAGTGTCCACGTTCACACCTCAACAGTCCCAGCTGCCACCACAAACACTCGCGGCACAGAGTCAGTGCCCTCCTGTTTGACAAGACAGTTGACACTGTTCAGGGCCCATGCTGGTTCTGCCCCATACACGCGCAAGGTCCTGGGGCAGGGACTCACCCCTCTCATCAGACTGCAGCTGTGCCTCCAGGTCTTCAGGGGACACGTAGAACTCAGTCTCCTCTCCCTCAGGTGCCTTGGGCTTGCACTTCCCACAGCAGCAGTTAAAGCAACAGCATAAGCAGCAGCAGCAGTAGCAGCAGGTGAGAAGACCGCAGAAGACAAACAGGGCCTGGGGGAGAGAATGCTGGCACTGCATGGCCTTGAGGGCCCACAAGCCATAGCACAAGAACCACCCTTTTCCCCTGAGTGAACAGGATGAGAGCTGCAGAGGGCACAGCTTGTGCTAAGGCTATCTTTCAGGAGGAAGATGTATGGGGAGACAGCAGAGATAGAAGAAAAACACTGCTTAAAGAGGAGGAGTTTAAAAACATGGGACTGAGGACTGACCCTGGCCAGTAAAGCCAAAAGAGGGTTTCCTATAGCTAAGGGCCATGGGGTATTACACACTGACTGGCCTTATATATGGTAGAAAAGGAAACCAAGAAAAGTCAAAAAATAAATGATATAAACTAAGAGTTCATGAAATAGATTTCAAGGTTTCCCATAATACCAGAAAGCCTGCCTACACCATGATATAAAGCTTGTTTTCTACCTCAATCCTTCCCCAGTACCCACATAAAGCCAGATATACAAATTGGTGCTCACACCCAATTTGTTTGCAGTGGCAGCAGGTTCTGGCATGCTCATTCTCTCTCTCCTCCTCTCTCAAATAAATAAATAAGTAAGTAAATAAATAAATAAATAAATAAATAAAGTCTTTTTTGAGGTAGGGTCTCACTCTAATCCAGGCTGACCTTGAACTCACAGATCCTCCTACCTCTGCTTCCCAAGTGCTTGGATTAAGGGTGCACACCACAATGCCTGCATGTGTGCATACACACACACACACACACACACACACTTTTGGTTTGTGGAGGTAGTGACTTGTTTTAGCCCAGGCTGACCTAGAATTCATTATGTAGTCTTAGGCTGGCCTCAAATGTACAATGATCCTCCTACCTCTGCCTCTTGAGTGCTGGGAATAAAGTTATGTGCTACCATGCCTGGCTAAAAATACTTAAAACAACAACACAGCCGGGTATGGTGGCGCATGCCTTTGATCCCAGCACTCGGGAGGCAGAGGTAGGAGGATCGCCGAGAGTTCGAGGCCACCCTGAGACTACATAGTGAATTCCAGGTCAGCCTGGACCAGAGTGAGACCCTACCTCAAAAAAAAAAAAAAAAAAAAAAAAAACAACAACAACAACACAACAAAACTAAAGACCAAACAAAACAAAACAAAACAACAAAAAACAACAACAACAAAAACCCAGGGGGCTATAAGTATGGCTCAGTGGTTTAGGAGCTTGCTTGCAAGGCCTAAAGGCCTGGGTTGGATTCCCTAGGACCTACATAAAGCTAGATGCACAGAATGGCCATGCAGTGGCAGGAGGCCCTGGCATACCCCCTTCTCTCTCTATTTCTCTCTCTCTGCTTGCAAATAAATAATCAAAGACAAACGAGTGTGGATTATCTGAATTGAACTCACAGATAATGGCTCAGTACTTTCAGAGTGTGCAAACTCACTGCTTACCCCTACTCACCTTAGCCCACCAGCTGGAGAGTACAAAGTAGGTATTGACATTCTCCTCTCCAAACTGCTCGGCCACATAGAGCCCCAGAGAGCCATATTTGTCATAGATGTTTCTTTTTGTGGCATCTGTCAGGATGGCGTGGGCGTTGTTGATCTCTTTAAACTTGTCTGCAGCCTCTGGGTTATCAGGGTTCTTGTCAGGGTGATATTTCAGGGCAAGTTTCCTGCAAAAACAAAACCATTTCCAGGCTTTACCTTGGTCATGCATTTCACACTTATTCATCAGAGGGTTCAGGAGAAGAGATGCTTACCCATTAGGGTCAAAATAAACCTCTCTAGGGCTGGAGAGATGGCTTTGTGGTTAAGGCGCCTGCCTGCTAAGCCTAAGTTCCAATCTCCAGGTCCCACGTTTAGCCAGATGCAAAGTGATAGAAGGGCACAATGCTGCACTTGCCCACAAGGGACGCATGCATCTGGAGTTCATTCACAGAGGCTGAGAGGCTGCTGGCGCACCTATTCTCTGTCTTCCTCTCCCTCTCTGTGTTTCTCAATAAATAAATAAATAAATAAATTAATTAATTAAAAAAAATAAACCTCTCTAAGAGCTGGGCATGGTGGTGCAAGTCTTTAATTCCAGCACTTGATTTTTGTTTTTTTTTCGAGGTAGGGTCTCACTCTAGCTCAGGCTGACCTAGAATTCACTATGCTGTCTGAGGGTGGCCTTGAACTCATGGCGATCCTCCTATCCCTGCTTCCCGAGTGCTGGGATTAAAGGTGTGCACTACCATGCTCAGCTGAATTCCAGCACTTGAGAGACTGAGGTAGGAGGTTTGCTGTGAGTTCAAGGTCAGCCTGAGATGAAATAGTGAATTCCAGGTCAGCCTGAGTTAGGACAAGACCCTATCTTGAAAAACCAAAGAAATCCAGGCATGGTAGCCTACACCTTTAATCCCAGCACTTAGGAGGCAGAGAGAGGTAGGAGGATATCTGTGAGTTCAAGGCCAGCCTGAGCCTGAGACGTCACAGTAAATTCCAGGTCAGCCTAGGCTACAGCAAGACTGAAGGAGTTAGCAAATTTCAGGAATTCAACACACTTTTGCTGAATGCCAAGAAGTCTGTCCAGAGACTGCTCCCCTGTTATCTTGGGGGGGGGGGAAGGGAGACAGTGAGCGAGAGAGAGACAGCAAGAATATATGGGTGTGCCAGGACCTGTAGCCACTACAAATGGACTCCAGGTACATGCGCCACCTTGTGAATCTGGCTTATGTGGGTACTAAGGAATCGAACCTGAATTCTTTTTTTTTTTTTTTAAATTATTTATTTGTAAGCAGAGAGAATAGAGAGACAAGAGGCAGACAGAGAGAGAATGGGCACGCCAGGGCCTCTAGTCCCTATAAACAAACTCCAGATGCATGTGCCCTTGTGCATCTGGCTTACATGGGTCCTGGGGAATTGAACCTGGGTACTTTGGCTTCGCAGGCAAATGCCTTAATCACTAAGCCATCTCTCCAGCCCTGAACCTGAATTCTTAGGCTTCGCAAGCAAGTGCCTTAACTGCTAAGCTGTCTCTCCAGCCAACCCCTGCTATCTTGAAAACCCCAGAGGAGCCAGATACCAGGGGCTATCTTAGAAGAAAGGAGTTCAAAGTTCACTACCTTCACACTTGCTAATTCCTCCCACTCCCCGTCTCTCCCTACCAACAGAGCTTCAACCTTCTGATATAAACCCCCCTTGCCAAATGCTGAGGGGTGGGGGGCACCTCACATTCCCAGAGTCTCCACTGCTGAAATGTGAAGGGTCCCTCTATGACTAGACTCACCTCCAATAAAGTCTGACTTGTCTGTCATAGACATTTCTACTTGTCTCCATGGAGCTAAGAATTGAACAAACTAAAGGATATGAGGATGGCAGTGACTTGTCCCAGGTCACACCCCCCCCGCCCCCACCTCTCTCTCTCCTTTTACCATGGTTAAACTGTTTGAGAATTCCAACTCCCCTGGGCTCTCAAAACATGTCTGGAGTTTGTTCGGAGGCTGAAGGCCCTGGAGTGCCCATTCTCTCTCTGCCTTTCTCTCTCTCTCTCAAAAATAAATAAATAAGGCCGGGCATGGTGGCGCACGCCTTTAATCCCAGCACTTGGGAGGCAGAGGTGGGAGGACTGCCGAGAGTTCGAGGCCACCCTGAGACTACATAGTGAATTCCAGGTCAGCCTGGACTAGAGTGAAAGCCTACCTCGAAAAACCAAATAAATAAATAAATAAACAAATAAATAAATAAAGTTGTTTCTCTGTATTTCTCTTGCCTTATTAATTGTTTATATAATTCAAACTTAACTTTTTTTTTTTGGGAGGGGGTTTTTCAAGGTAGAGTTTCATTCTAGCTCAGGCTAACTTGTAATTCACTGTGTAGTCTCAGGGTGGCCTGGAACTCAAGGCAGCCCTCCTACCTCTGCCTCTCGAGTGCTGAGATTAAAGGCATGCACCACCAAGCTGGGATTGTAACTTTTAAAAAAATATATTTTATTTTATTTTATTTTATTTATTTATTTATTTATGACAGAGAGAGGCAGACACAGAGAGAGAATGGGCATGCCAGGGCCGCTAGCCACTGCAAACTAACTGTAGAGACTTATGTGATCTTCTTCATCTAGCTTTATGGGGGTACTGAGGAATCAAACCTGAGTCATTTGGCTTTACAGGCAAGTGCCTTAACCACTAAGCCATCTTTCCAGCCCCAAATTTAACTCTATAAATTTATTGTCTCATATCAAAGTTACAATTCAGGTAATAGCCGGGCGTGGTGGCGCATGCCTTTAATCCCAGCACTCGGGAGGCAGAGGTAGGAGGACTGCCAAGAGTTCGAGGCCACCCTGAGACTACACAGTGAATTCCAGGTCAGCCTGAGCTACAGTGAGACCCTACCTCGGAAAAGCATAAAAAAAAAAAAAATGCAGGTAATACATAGGTTTCCTACTATGTTAAATGTTGACTACTGGAAAAACTGAGTCAGGTATTTTAACTGGTTTTGGTTTAATCTAAGTGTGACACAAAAGTAAAAAAAATACAAGATTGAGGGGCTGGAGAGATGGCTTAGTGGTTAAGGCACTTGGCTGCAAAGCCTAAGGACCCATGTTTGACTCTCCAGATCCTTCATAAGCCAGATGCACAAAGGTGAGGCAAGTGCAAGGTTGAACATGCCCACTAGGTGGCATAAGCGTCTGGATTTTGATTTCAGTGGCTGAGGCCCTGGCACGCCAATTCTCTCTCTTGCTAAAATGAAGGGAAAAAAAAAAAACAAGATTGAAGCCAGGCATGGTGGCACACACCTTTAATTCCAGCACTTAGGAGGCAGAGGTAGGAGGATCACCATGAGCTTGAGGCTACTCTGAGACTACATAGCGAACTCCAGGTCAGCCTTGGTTAGAGTGAGACCCTATCTTGGGGCAGAAGGAAATACCAAGATTGAGGTAAATGACCTTCTAGACTTTTATGGTTTCATCAATCCACCTCAGAGGGTCCCACAACAGACTAACTCCATCTATCTGGGTCCCTTTTGTTTTTCAAGGCAGGGTCTCGTTCTAGCCCAGGCTGACATGGAATTCATTATATAGTCTTAGGGTGGCCTCAAACTCCTGGCGATCCTCTTACCTCTGCCTCCCGAGTGCTGGGATTAAAGCTGTGTGCCACAACACCCAGCCTGGGTCCCTTTTGATTGTTTTACAAGGCCTAAATGTCAACAAGAGTAGAGAACCCCCATTTTTCTTTTTGTCCCACTTCAAAGAAGTCAGATTCAAACCTGGTACCCATATCCTCCCCCAAAAAACCTGGGGTCTCTCCACTGACAGATGTATAGACAGACATCAGACTTAGAAGTCATTAAAATACAGACCCAATTTCCTTTGTCCCTGGTAACATTGAAAGGGAAACAGCCACTGCATTCTGACCAGAGGTCTGATCCTGAATAGAATATAGAATATATAATGTGTGCTAATAAGAGAGTTGTAAAAAGGTTATTAAATTTCTGACTGAGTATATTATACTAAGCTTATGTTTTCAATTTGATAAAGGCTTGGCTAAAACATCTATTCAATAATAATAGGTGTGGTAGTTTGAATGGATGTCCTCCAATATATTCAGGAAGATTATTAAAGCTTATAGTTTAGATGTTCAGCCACAGGACTGGAGGAGGTGTCATTGTGGGCACTAGAGTCCAGCCCTATGGTTTGTTTGGGGAATTCCAGTCTAAATATATGCAAAGTGCTTGAGTTTTACCTAGAGTTCCTGAAGTGTGTTTGCTGGTGGGGTGCTAGTGGCGGTTTGCCTTATTTTTTTTATTTTTTTATTTTTTATTTATTTTTGGAGAGAGAGCCAGGGAGAGATAGAGAGGGAAAGGGAGACAGAAATGGGCACGCCAGCAGTCTCTCAGCTGCTGTGAACGAAATCCAGATTCTTGCGCCCCCTTGTGGTCAAGTGCGGCATTGCGCCCTTGTGTCACTTTGCATCTGGTTAAACATGGGACCTGGAGATTGGAACCGCTTGGACATTGGAACCAGCATTCTTAGGCTTAGCAGGCAGGCGCCTTAGCCACTAAGCCATCTCTCCAGCCCCGGTTTGCTTTTTACTCTGGTGTGGACCTGTGAAAATAGGTCAGCTTCTTCTGTCATTATGGATCTTCCTCTCAATCTGTAAACTTCAAATAAATTTCCTTCCTCTATAACTGTGCCTGGTTTGGAAGTTCATTCCAGCATTGTGAGGCTGACTGCTACATTAAGTTTCTTTTTTTAAAAAAAAGTTTTTGTTTTTTTTAAATTTATTTATTTGCAAGGGGAGAGAGAGAGAAGAGAGACTGAGAGAGAATGGGCATGCTAGAGCTTCTAGCCACCGCAAACGATCTCTAGATGCATGCGCTCCCTTGTGCATCTGGCTTACGTGGATCCTGGGGAATTGAACCTGGGTCCTTTGGCTTCACAGGCAAATGCCTTAACTGCTAGGCCATTTCTCCAGCCCTACAATAAGTTTTTTAAATGTTCTACTCTTACCTGTTTTCCCATTGGGTAAAACTTTTTTTTTTTTTTTTTTTTTGGTTTTGCGAGGTAGGGTCTCACTCTGGTCCAGGCTGACCTGGAATTCACTATGTAGTCTCAGGGTGGCCTCGAACTCTTGGCGATCCTCCTACCTCTGCCTCCCGAGTGCTGGGATTAAAGGCATGCGCCACCACGCCTGGCTTGGGTAAAACTTTTGCTTGCTATAAACTTATTCTAAAAGGAAAGAAATGGACCTAATTATATAAAATTTCATTGTGCCTGTAAAATAAACTGATAATAACAAATTATCAAGATTAGTCAAACTTTAAACTTTTTCAGCCTAGCATACTTTCATTAGTTCTTTGAGAGCTAAGACCTTTAGATTTCTGGACTGAGTAAGTAAAAACTAAACTTTCTATTTCCAAGAACTTCCCACCTCCACATTATCTAAATAAAATCCTCTTATTTTCAAAATTTTCAATTAATTCTTCTTCCTTACTTCTACAGACAACATTCCTTGTCTCCTGACTTACTGCCTATGCTATTATTTTCAATCTCAGATTCATGTGTTGCCTGTAAATGTCATGTCATATTCAGAAAAATTCATAAATATATAGTGACCAGATCATAATAGCTAATAAATTTAGTATGATCTAGGAGTTTCTTTCATACTGGCTCTGATTAATATCACTCTCCTGAAGAAGCTGCCTTCATGCCTGATTTGGCGACATCTATAAGACTCTAAGAAAAAGCCACATGGACAAAGCCTGCCATGTACACAAAGTACAAAGTGATGTTTGGCTTAAAACCTGAGGTACCCAGAACCTGTGTGACTAAAACTTCACAACGGACTACAGCAATTATGGAGAAACAAATGTTACCAACCCAGAACCAATAATATTTTGAGCTATATTAGCCCTTTTTTCTTCTTTGAGGTAGGGTCTCACTCTAGCCCAGGCTGACCTGGAATTCACTATGTAGTCTCAGAGTGGCCTTGAACTCACAGTGATCCTCCTACCTCTGCCTCCTGAGAGTGCTGGGATTAAAGGCATACACCACCATGTCCGGCTTCTATATTAGCCATTTTAATGCCCAATAATATTCTTCTGCATGTGACCTGACATCTCTTTGTGACTAGCTAAGATATATGTTGCTGTAAGTTAGTTGCTGTAAATTAGAAAAACTCATAGCTCTGCTCCCTTCAAGTTAAACCTATCCTGTTTCTGACAAGTAGTTTATCACCCTATATGACCTCCACACCCAAAATTTAGAGCCTCCTCCATCTTTTTTTTTAAAAAAACATTTTATTTATTTATTTATTTATTTGGAGAGAGAAACAGAGAGAGACAGAGAGAGAGAGAGGGAGAGGAAGACAGAGATGGGCGGCCAGCAGTGTCTCAGCTGCTGCGAACAAAATCCAGATGCGTGCGCCCCCTTGCGGTCAAGTGTGGCATTGAGCCCTTGCGTCACTTTGCATCTGGCTAAACGTGGGACCTGGAGATTGGAACCAGCGTTCCTAGGCTTAGGAGGCAGGCGCCTTAACCGCTAAGCCATCTCTCCAGCCCGCCTGCTCCATCTTTAGTCCAATAGATTCAGTTATTCCCTCTTTGATAATCACTCTGTATTCATAGGCTCCTCTCTAACCTCCTGTGTTTTCAGTTGCAGATTTCTTTATACTGACAAGACACAGGTCCTACAGCCCTCCCAACACAATTCCCATCTCAGAGGACCACTGTGTCTTTTTTTTTTTTTTTTTTTTTTTGGTTTTTCGAGGTAGGGTTTCACTCTGGTCCAGGCTGACCTGGAATTAACTATGTAGTCTCAGGGTGGCCTCGAACTCACGGTGATCCTCCTACCTCTGCCTCCCGAGTGCTGGGACCACTGTGTCTTAAAGGTTTCTTGGTAACTCTTTCCCCTGTTTTCTCCTTTTGCTAAAATACTCAAGTGCTAAAGTGTCATTCCAGCTCCCCTTCCCAAACTGGCAAGAAGAGACTGAGGAGCTGCTCTTACCCCCTCCCAGAAAATAAACTCACCCTCCAGTCTGGGATCCTAAGATCAACACCTTGTATTATGGTAATTCCTAAGCCTTTCCTCACTTGGATGGGAGAAAACAGTCTCTCTCTCTTCTCTCAGAGCTAACACCTGAGAGATCAAAAAAAATTTTTGTCTCCATAGTTTTCTAAACTTCACATTTCTGGTGTTGCATGAGACCTTGCTTATTTCCTTCAATGTATTTTTATTTTCCAGTCACATACTTACACAGTTTATTTCAACAGCTTCAACTCCATATTGCGTCAGAAATACCTGTTGTTACTCTGCAACTGCCTCCCAGTATGATAGGCCTCACCCCCTGCCTCTCTTTCAGGAACAATACAACTCCATGATTTCCTAAGACTTGAGCTCTTCTTCCCAGATTCCATACATATAAGAGACTGGAATGAAGCAGTTAGCAAATTTCAGGAATTCAACATACTATTGCTGAACACCAAGAAGCCTGTCTGGAGACTGCCACTCTGCTATCTTGAAAATCCCAGGGGAGTCAGATACCTGGCTAGAAAGGAGTTCAAAAGTTTACTTCCTTCATACTTGCTAATCCTTCTTCCTCCCCCTCCCTACCAACAGAACTTCAACCTTCTGACATAAACCCCACCTTGCCAAATGCTTGGGGGGGGGGAGGGGAGAGCACCTCACATTCCCAGTCTACAGTGCTGAAATGTGAAGTGTCCCTCAAGATTAGACTCCAATAAAGTTTAACTACTCTGTCATAAATATTCCTACTTGAATCTATCAACAGAGGAGGACATGGCAGGGCACAGCACGCAGCATTTACTTCCTGTTTTCATAGGAAAATTCTACTATTGACCCCCAGTGTCCTGGCCAGTTAAACTGCATATTGCCAAATAAGGTGATAGCATGGACAGGTGGAATAATGGTATGATAGTGTAAGAACATAAATTGAGGACCACTGGCATGTGGGAACTGGTGACATTACTGCTCCTTCTAGGTTACCAAATGACAAGGCACCTAAGAACTAAATTCTAAAGTCCAGTCAGAAGGCCGTGACAGAGTGGAGACCTCTTCATGTAGCATCAAAAGCACTGTCTAAACTGGGCATGGTGGTGCACGCCCTTAATCCCAGCACTCGGGAGGCAGAGGTAGGAGGATCGCTGTAAATTCGAGGCCACCCTGAGACTCCATAGTGAATTCCAGGTCAGCCTGAGCTAAAGTGAAACCCTACCTTGAAAAACCAAAACTAAACCAAAACAAACAAACAAACAACAACAACAACAACAACAACAACAACAAAAAAAAAAAAAAAAAAAAAAGCACTGCCTATGCCCAGACCCTGAGGACTGTAGATAGGTGGCAAAATCTACAAAGTATTTAATTTTTGCTGCTAAGGGAACATCAGTGTAACACTTACAAGCTGTGAGGCTCAAATTATACACTTAATAATGGTCAAAGAATCTTTCAGAAAACATGCAATGGTTCTTGGTAAAATATACATGAACCCACAGGAGGATTTGTCCGCCTGGGGGAAACTACTTCTTACCGATAGGACTTTTTAATGTCATCTGAGGTTGCATTCTTGTCTAGCCCAAGAACATGGTATAGCGATTCCCCGGAGGTAGAGAGTGAGCGCTGCCTCTGGTCAGCCATGTTAGGTTAATCTATAAAAGAAAATCAAGGAAAACATCAAGTACAGATAAAAATTCCAAGCCCAAGGGCTGGGAAGATGGCTCAGTGCAAAGCCTGCTGGTCTGGGTTTATTTTCCTAGCCAACTATGTAAAGTTGGATGCAAAATGGTTTACATGAGCCAGGCTTGGTGATGCAAGCCTTTAATCTCAGCACACAGGAGGCTCATGAGGTAGGAGGATCGTTGAGTTCAGGCCAACCTGGGCTAGAGTGAGACCCTACCACAAACAAACAAACAAACAAACAAACAAACCACCAACCAACCTCACATGTCTGTGATCCCAGTGTACCTATGACAATGGGAGGTGGAGCCAGGAGAAGCAAAGCTGGTAGATCAGACTTATTTGTAGTTCCAGGCCAGCCTGAGACTACAGAATGAATTCCAGGTCATCATGGGCTAGAGTGAGACCCTACCTTGAAAAACAAAACAAAACAAAATAATAATAATAATAAAAAAAGATGCCAGGCGTGGTGGCGCACACCTTCAATCCCAGCACTTGGGAAGCAGAGGTAGGAGGATTGCTGTGAGTTCAAGGCCAGCCTGGGCTAGAGCGAGACCTTGCCTCAAAAAAAGCTAAAAGAGGCCAGGCATGGTAATGCACGCCTTTAATTACAGCACTCGAGAGGCAGAGATAGGAGGTTCGTCATGAGGCCGCCCTGAGACTACATAGTGAATTCCAGGTCAGCCATAGCTACAGACGCTACCTTGGGAAAAAAAAAAGGTGGAGTACAGATAACTCCTATGATCTCCACATATGTGCCATAGCACATACATTCACACCCACCCAACTGCATGCAAATAAAAAAATAATTAAGGGCTGGAGAGATGGCTTACAGTTAAGGCATATGCCTATGAAGCCTAAGGACCCAGGTTTGATTCTCCAGGTCCCACGTAAGCCAGATGCATATGGTGGTGCATGCATCTGGAGTTCGTTTGCAATGTCTAGAGGCCCTGCCATGCCTATTCTCTCTCTGTCTCAAATCAATAAATACATAAATAAATAAATCTTTAAAAAATAATTAAGGGCTGGAGAGATGGCTTAGTGGTTAAGGCACTTGCCTGCAAAGCCAAAGGACCCAGGTTCGATTCTCCAGGATCCATATAAAGTCAGATGCACAAGGTAGTGCATGCATCTGAAGTTCATCCACAGCAACTGGTGGCCCTGGCACACCCATTCTCTTTCTCTACCTGCCTCTCTCTCTCTCTCTCTAATAAATAAAAAAATAATAATTAAAAAAAATCCAAGGGCGGGGGGGTGCTGAAGAGATGGCTTAGTGGTTAAGGCACTTGCCTGCGAACCATGAAAGATCCAGGTTCGATTCTCCAGGTCCCATGTAAGCCAGATGCACAAGGTGGTACATGCATCTGGAGTTCGCTTGCAGTGGCTAGCTTGGCGTGTCCATTCTCTCTCTTCCTCCCTCCCTCTCCCTTCCTCTTTCTGTCTCTAATAAATAAATAAAACAAAAATAAATCTTAAAAAAAATACAAGGGTTGGAGAGATGGCTCAGTGGTTAAGGTACCTGCCCATAAAGCCTAATGACTGAAGTACAATTCTCTAGTACCCACATAAAGCCAGATGCACAAAGTGGCTCACATGTCTAGTCTGTTTGCAACTTCTAGAGGTCCTGGTGTGCCAATTCATTCTCATTCTGCCAGACATAGTGTCACATGCCTTTAATCCTAGCACTCAGGAGGCAGAGGCAGGAGGATTGTTGTGAGTTTGAGGTCCACCTGTGACTACATAGTGAGTGAGTTCCAGGTCAGCCTGGGTTAGAGCAAGACCCTACCTCGAAAAACCAAAAATAAACACACACACACACACACACACACACACACACACACCACAACCAACCCAACCAACCAACCAACCAACCAACCAAACAAACAAACAAACAAACAAAAAAACACCAAGCTGATGGATCTCAATGCTTGCCTTATCAGCATTGAGGACTTGAGTTTGTTCGCCAGAATGTACACTTGTACTCTCTTTTAAATAAATAAAAAATTTAAAAGAAGTAGACAGTATTCCTTAGAAGCAAAGAACCACCAAGGTTGTCCCTTGTAAATGAACATTAACATGCACACAATAAAAAAAAATTTCAAGCCGGGCGTGGTGGCGCATGCCTTTAATCCCAGCACTCGGGAGGCAGAAGTAGGAGGATTGCCATGAGTTCGAGGCCACCCTGAGACTACATAGTTAATTCCAGGTCAGCCTGGACCAGAGTGAGACCCTACCTCGAAAAACTAAAAAAAAAAAAAAAAAAAAAAAAAAATTCAAGGGCTGGAGAAACGAATTAGTGGTTAAAGCACTTGCTGGCAAAGCCAAAGGACTCGGGTTTAATTCTCCAGTACCCACCTAAAGCCAGATGCACAAGGAAGTGGCTCATGTGTCTGGAGTTTGTTTGCAGTGGCTAGAGAGGCCATAGCATGCCCATTCTCCCTCCATATATATCTGCTTCTTTTTCTCTCTCAAATAAGTAAAAATGTTAAAAAATAGGGCTGGAGAGATGGCTCAGAGGTTAAGGTGCTTGTTTGCAATGACTGATTGCCCAGGATTCAATTCCCTAGTACCCACATAAAGCCAGATGCACAAGGTAGTGCATGTGCCTGGGGTTCATTTGCAGTGGCTAGAGGCCCTGGCATACCCATTCTCTATCTGCCTCTTTCTCCCTCTCTCTAATAAATAAAAAAATAAATAAAATATCTTAAAAAAGAAACTACTAGAAGAAAACATAGGGGAAACACTTTAAGACATTAGTAAGGTAATGATTTTTTTTTTTTTTGGATCAAATACCAAAAGCAGAAGCAACAAAAGCAAAAAAAAAAAAAAAAAAAACAGAGGTCAATGGGATTCAATCACACTAAACTGATTCTTCATAACAGAGAAAGCAACTGGCACTTATAGGATGGCAGAAAATACTTGCAAAGTATTCAAATGATTAACATACAGAATATAAAATGACCTTAACAACTAACTAGCAAAAATCAAGAGGATTGGAAAGATTGCTCAGTGGTTAAGGCACTTGTTTGTAAAGCTCAATGATCCAGGTTCAATCCCAATACCCACATAAAGCCAGATGCACCAAGTGGTGCATTCATCTGGAGTTTGTTTGCAGTGGCTAGAGACCTGACATTCCCATTCTCTGTCTGTCTCTCTCTCTGTTTGCAAATAAATAAATTAATTTATTTATTTACTTTTTTATTTTTTTTTTTTGGTTTTTCAAGGTAGGGTCTGGCTTTAACCCAGGCTGATCTGGAATTGTAGTATCAGTCTGACCTTGGAACTCATGGTGATCCTCCTACTTCTGCCTCCCAAGCCCTGGGATTAAACATGTCAGCCACCATGCCTGGCTTGATCTTAATTTAAAAATGGGTAAATGTTCTAACCAGACATCTAAAAAGAAGTACATGAAGAAAAAGAACACCAACTATGGGAAATGAAATCAAAGCCATAATGAATTATCATATCACCAGTTGGAATGGCTATGATTAGACAGACAAAAAATTCACCCACTGACAAGAATGATGTGGTAAAACAGAAATTCTTTCACTACTAGATGCATGCACTACTTTGTGCAACTGGAATTATGTGGGTACTAGGGAATTGAACTCATGTCATTAGGCTCTGAAGGGAAGCACCTTAACTGGTAAGCCATTTAATCAGCCCACATAATTTGACTTTTTGTTTTGTTTTGGTTTTTCAAGGTAGGGTCTCACTCTAGCTCAGGCTGACCTGGAATAATTATGGAGTCTCAGGGTGGCCTTGAACTCACAGTGATTCTCCTACCTCTGCCTCCCGAGAGCTGGGATTAAAGGCGTGCGCTATCATGCCTGGCTCATAATTCAATTTTAAAAAATATATATATTTTATTTAGCTGGGCGTGGTGGCGCATGCCTTTAATCCCAGCACTCAGGAGGCAGAGGTAGGAGGATCGTGGAGAGTTCGAGGCCACCCTGAGACTACATAATTAATTCCAGGTAGCCTGGACCAGAGTGAAACCCTACCTTGAAAAACCAAAATAAATATATATATATATATAATTTATTTGAGAGAAAGAGGCAGAGAGAGAGAGAGAGAGAGAGAGAGAGAGAGAATGGGCACGCCAAGGCCTCCAGCCACTGCAAACGAACTCCAGATGTGTGCGCTCCCTTGTGCATCTGGCTTAAGTGGGTCCTGGAGAATTGAACTGGGATCCTTTGGCTTTGCAGGCAAATGCCTTAACTACTAAGCCATCTCTCCAGCCCATAATTCAATTTTTTTTTTTTTTTTTTTTTGTTTTGCAAGGTAGGGTCTCACTCTGGTCCAGGCTGACCTGGAATTAACTATGTAGTCTCAGGGTGGCCTCAAACTCTCAGCGATCCTCCTACCTCTGCCTCCCGAGTGCTGGGATTAAAGGCGTGCACCACCACGCCCGGCCTAATTCAATTTTTTAAAAGGGGGCTGAGATGATGGCTTACTGGGTAAAGATGTTTGTCTGCAAAGTCTGTAGTCTTGGATTCAATTCCCCAGCCACCCACCTAAACTGTACACAAGTGACAGAAGCATCTGGCATTTCTTTGCAGTGGCAAGAGGCCCTGGCGCCCCCCCACCACATTCACGTGCAAATAAATAATTAAAAACTTAAGAATAAAAAAAGGGGCTGAATCCAGGACTATTAACTCAGGCTTCTAATATCAAGGGAGGGAACTGTAAATTCCAGGTCTGTCAGGATCTTATCTCAAAATAAAAATTTTAAAAGGTCTGGAGATGTAACTCAGTGGTAGAGCAATTGCTTAGCACAAATGAAGCCCTATGTTCAGCACCCATCACCACTAAAAGAAAAGAAAAAAAGAGAGATTGATGTCATGAGGAGCAGAGGCAAGCTTCCCAGGAAAGAATTTTTCCTTCATCCTTTGAAATAATGGGTACAGAACTTTAGGCTGGATTTACTTCTTTGAATGCCTTACATATTTCACTGGATTCTCTTCAGGTGCTGGGGATCAAATTCAAGTCCTCATACTTGAGGAGCAAGCTCTTTTAACGGCTGAGCCATCTCCACAGCTCCAAAATCTGGAATCCCAGCCCATGTTACAGTATCAACCACACTGGGTAAATCTCCCTGGAACTGCCCCTAACAGCCCAGAGGTGTGTCTCCTGTAAGATAATAATCCAGTCAAGTTGACAATAAAGATTAACCATCAAGAAAAGTTAATTTTCACATTTCATACTTCAAATAGAGGAATGGAAACTTGGAGGTACTCATAACCAGCATGAAGTAGCTGAGCTAGTAGGATGGATGAAGCAGCAGGTCATATACATTCATTCATTCATTCCCTATACCAATGTCAAAAAGCTTTTCTCCTATCTTCTTCCATTAATACAGTTTCTGACCTTAAGTTTTTTGTTGTTTTGTTTTTGCAAGGTAGGATTACACTCTAGGCCAGGCTGACCTGGAATTCACTATGTATTCTCAGAATGGCCTCAAACTCATAGAGATCGTTCCTCTTTCCTCTGCCTCCAAAGTGCTGGGATTTGAAGCATATGCCAGCATGCCTGGCTGAAGTACAATTTTTTTTCTCAAGGAATGGTCTCACTCTAGATCAGGCTGACATAGAGTTCTTCAGCATGTAGTCTCAGGGTGGCCTCACACTCATGGTGATCCTACCACCTCTACCTCCTGAGTGCTGGGATTAAATGCCTGTGCCACCACACTCAGCTTGAAGTGCAAATTTTAATCCACTTTTAATTGATGATCATTGCACATCAGAAGAAGTAAAAATTCATCTTCTCTCTGGGAAAAAAAAAAGGGTTAGGGTTGTGGAGGTTCTAATATGCATGAGGCCATGCCTGGGTTCAATGTCCAGCACCATAAAAACAGAATGGAAGGAGGGAAGACAAAGAATAATCTTGAGCTGGGCATGGTGGCACACGCCTTTAATCCCAGCACTTGGGAGGCAGAGGTAGGAGGATCGCCATGAGTTCGAGGCCACCCTGAGACTACATAGTTAATTCCAGGTCAGCCTGGGCCAGAGTGAGACCCTACCTTGAAAACCAAAAAAAAAAAAAAAAAAAAAGAATAATCTGTAGTACATATTTGCTATAGAATACTGTGAAGCAATACAACAAGAACAGAGCCTCTGATACTTACAACTTGGTTCAACCTCCAAGGAATTACGCTGAGAAGAAAAAATATTAATCTCAAAAGATTATTACAAGGCTGGAGAGATGGCTTAGAAGTTAAGGCGCTTGCCTGTGAAGACTAAGGATGCAGGTGTGATTCCCTAGTACCCATGAAAGCCATATGCACAAGGTACATACATCTGGAGTTTGTTTGTAGTGATTAGAGGTCCTGTCATGCCCATTCCTAGTCTCTCTCTCTCTCAAATAAATAAAATATATTTTTTAAATCTTGCTGGGTGTGGTGGCACATGCCTTAAAAAAAAAAGATTATTACACCATGTAACTGCATCTATATAACTTTTAGAAAAATATTTTATTTGTATTTGAGAGAGAGAAAAAGAGAGAGAGAGAGAGAGAGAGAGAGAGAGAGAGAGAGAGAATGGGCATGCCAGGACCTCCAGCCACTGCAAACGAATACCAGATGCGTCACCTTGTGAATCTGGTTTTTGTGAGTACTAAGGAGTCAAACCTGCATCCTTATGTGGGTCCTGGGGAATTGAACCTGGGTGGTCTGGTTTTGCAGGCAAATGCCTCAACTGCCAAGCCATCCCTCCAGCCCATTTTTTTTTTTGGGGGGGGGTGTTTCAAGGTACAGTCTCACTCTAGTCCAGGCTGACCTGTAATTCACTATGTAGTCTCAGGGTGGCCTTGAACTCACAGTGATCCTCCTACCTCTGCCTCCCGAGTGCTGGGATTAAAGGTGTGTGCTACCATGCCCTCCTTTTTTTTGAGGTAGGGTCTCACTCTAGCCCAGGCTGATCCGGAATTCACTCTGTCTTCTCTGGGTGGCTTCAAATTCACGGTGATCCTCCTACCTCTGCCTCCCGAGTGCTGGGATTAAAGGCGTGCACCACCACAGCTGGCTATATAAAATATTTTTATTTATTTTTATTTTTATTTTTTGTTTTTCAAGGTAGGGTCTCACTCTAGCTCAGGCTGACCTGGATCTCAGAGTGGCCTCGAACTCACGACGATCCTCCTACCTCTGCCTCCTGAGTGCTGGGATTAAAGGCGTGTGCCACCACGCCTGGCTAAAATGTTTTATTTATTTTCAAGCAGAGAGAGAGAGAGGGAGGGAGGGAGGGAGGGAGGGAGGGAGGGAGAGAATGGGCACATCAGGGCCTCTTGCCATTGCAAATAAACTCCAGATGCACGTGCCACCTTGTGCATTTGGCTCTACGTGGGTACTGGGTAATTGAACCTGGGTCCTTAGGTTTTGCCAGCAAGTGCCTTTAACTTCTAAGCCATCTCCCCAGCACCTATATAACATTTTAAAAATCAATTTATCTATTTGCAGACAGACAGACTGGGGGTGGGGGGAGAAAGAAGGAGAGAATGGGCATGCCAGGACCTCTACCCACTGCAAACAAACTCCAGTGGCCTACCCATACTTCCCCTTTCACCTAGCTCCCAAATAAGCAAACAATTAAATAAAGCAACACAAAGGGTCCCTATGGTATTGAAACTGATCAGTATCCTAACTCAACTGGTGGACACATAAACCTATTCAGGTGCATTTAGATAACATGTGCCACAATGAGAAGCAAAAATGGGAAATCTGAAGTATGACAGGTGACTATGAATGTCAGTGTCCAGGTTATGACATTAATCTATGGAAGGGTGGGGATGCAGCTCAGAGACAGTGAGCTTATCTAATATGCACCAGGCCATGGGTTTAATTCCATTCCTACATCCACAAAAAACATTATCAAGGACTGCAGAGATGGCCTGGTAGTTAAGGAGCTTGCCTGTGAAGCCTATGTTTGACTCTCCAGATCCCACGTTAGCCAGATGCACAAAGGTGAGGCAAGCGCAAGGTTTGCATGACCACTAGGTGACACAAGCGTCTGGAGTTCAACTGCAGTAGCTGAGGTCCAGAGTACCAATTCTCTCTCTTCCTTCAAAATAATAAATAAATAAAAAACTATTAACAATACGGTAAATGAAACAAAATGTACTCTCTCCTCTTTCCTTCCTCTCCCTCTATCTGACAGTATCTTGCTATAGCCCAGACTAGCCTTGGAACTTAGAATTCTTTTTCTGGGACTATAAGCATGTACCACTGCTCCTGGCAAAGTATATTATGTCTTACAACCAAATGATAGCTAAAATTATCTGTATTAAAACAGGAAATTAGTTGGGCGTGGTGGTGCACTTTTAATCCCAGCATTCAGGAGGCAGAGGTAGGAGGATCATTGTGAGTTCGAGTCCAGTTTATGACTACATAGTGAATTCCAGGTCAGCCTTAGCTAGAGGGAGACCCTACCTCAAAACACACACACACACACACACACACTCCGAGCAGGGGAGATGGCTCAGTGAGTAAAGTGCTTGAAGTGCAAAGCATGATGACCTGTGATGGTTAAGGTGCTATCAACTTGATCTGTTTGTCTAAAAAAATTTTTTTTGCTTATTTTCTATTTATTTACTTGAGAGTGACAGACAGAGAGAGAGAGAGAGGGAGAGAGAATGGGCGCATCAGGGCCTCTAGCCACTGCAAACGAACTCCAGATGCATGCGCCACCTTGTGTATCTGGCTTACGTGGGTACTGGGAAATCAAGCCTCGAATCGGGATCCTTAGGCTTCACAGGTAAGTGCTTAACCACTAAGCCATCTCTCCAGCCCAATTTGATCTGTTTTATAATCTACAGAAATCCCTTTTGGGTAGGTCTCTGAGGTTGCTTCCAGGAAGGATTAACTGAAGGAGGAAGTCTTCCCTTAGAACGGGCAGCCCCTCTCAGAGGGGTACTTTATATAAGGAAGCTCGGGATGAAAAGAGAACTCCCTTCCTTCTACTTGGCTGCCAGCACTGCTTGCTGCCTTCCAGTGCAGATTGAAAACCAGTGGCTCCTCAAGAAGCCTACCGGCTTCCAGTGCTGGATTGGGACTGCTAAGGCATTCAGCTTTGTGGACTGAGCAGCTACCGGGTTCCTTGATTCTTGGGCCTACAACTGCTATTGGACTACCATAAGCTAAACCAACGAATTCCCTTTTTAATATAATTCATTCTAGCGGTTCTGTTCCTCTAGAGAACCCTGACTAATACATGACCTACACGATCCCCAGAACCAAAGGAAAGCCAGATGCATTAGGGACCATTTGTAATCCCAGCCCTCCTACAATGAAATGGAAAAATCCTAGTGTAGTGGCCCTGGGAACTTAATGGATGAGCCAGCCTGGTGTTCACGGCAGTGAACAAGACACTCTTCCTCAAACATGAAGACTGACACTTGGGGTTGTCCTCTGACCTCTACACATGCTCTGTGACATGTGTATACCCACACTTAAACACACACACACAAAATATAATTGGAAAAAAAAAAAGGGATGGAGAGATGGTTCAGAGGGTAAGGTGCTTGCCTGCAAAGCCTGACCACCTGAGCCTGATTCCCAAGTACCCACGTAAACTAGATGCACAAAGCGGCACATGCATCTGGAGTTCATCTGCAATGGCTAGAGCCTGGCGTGCCCAAACTCACACACACATGCTCTGTATCTCTGCTTGCAAATAAATAAAAAAGATGTAAACATGCAATGTTGCACATGCACTCAAGGGGTGCGTGTGTCTGGAGTTCACTTGTAGCGGATGAAAGCCCTGTCATGCCTATTCTCTCTCCCTCTCTCAAAATAAATAATAATAATAAATAGGCTAGTATGGTGGTGCATGCCTTTAATCCCAGCACTTGGGAGGCAGTGGTAGGTCAATCATTATGAGCTGGAAGCTATCCTTGGCTAGAGCCAAAAAAAACCCCAATGTCCCCCCCCAAGAAAAACCCAACTCCAGCCAGGCACGGTGGCACACACCTTTAATCCCAACACTCAGGAGGCAGAGGTAGGAGGATCGCTGTGAGTATGAGGCCAGCCTGGTACTACAGAGTGAGTGCCAGGTCAGCTTGAGCTACAGTGAGACCCTACCACAACCAACCAACCAACCAATCCCAGGTATGGCTGGAGAGATGGCTCAGCAGAAAAGGCACTTGCCCGCAAAGCATAACAATCCAAGTTTGATTCCCCAGTAGCCATGTAAAGTCAGATGCACAAAGTGGCTCATGCACCTGGAGTCTGTTTGCAGTAGCTAGAGGCCCTGGCACACCCATATTCAGTCTCTCCTTCCTCTGTCTTTGCTTGTAAATATATGTATGTATATATATATTTATTTTATTTTATTTTTTTGGAGGGGATTCAAGGTAGGGTCTCATTCTAGCTCAGGCTGACCTGGAATTGTGGCATTAAACTCAGGGCAATCCTCCTACCTCTGCCTCCAAGAGCTGGGATTAAAGATGTGTACCACCACACCAAGGTTAAATAAATAATTTTTAAAAAAGAAGCAGGGCGTGGTGGCGAACGCCTTTAATCCCAGCACTCAGGAGGCAGAGGCAAGAGGATTGCCATGAGTTTGAGGCCACCATGAGACTACATAGTGAAATCCAGGTCAGCCTGAGCTAAAGTGGGACCTTATTTTGTAAAACAAAACAAAACAAAACAAAACAAAACAACAAAAAGGGCTGGAGGGTGGCTTAGCAGATAAGGCACTTGCCTGAGAAGCCAAAGGACCCAGGTTCAATTCCCCAGGATCCACGTAAGCCAGGAACACAAGGTGGAACATGCTCCTGGAGTTTGTATGCAGTGGCTGAATGTCCTGGCATGCCCATTCTCTCTCTGCCTCTCTTTCTCTCTCTCAAATAAAAATAAAAATAAAAATTAAATATTAAAAAAAAACCCAGGCAATTATTGGATCATTTAAACATGTCTTAGTTTAGAGCATTCAAATATGTTTCAACTGGATACATTACCACAGCAGCAAAGGTCAAATCTAAAAAAACTAGATACAAAAGAGCCGGGCATGGTGGCGCACACCTTTAATCCCAGCACTTGGGAGGCAGAGGTAGGAGGATCGCCTTGAGTTCAAGGCCACCCTGAGACTACATAGTTAATTCCAGGTCAGCCTGGGCCAGAGTGAGACCCTACCTGGAAAAACCAAAAAAAAAAAAAAAAAAAAAAAAAAAAAAAAACAACCTAGATACAAAAAAAAACTGAAGGAAGAAGAAAATTTACATATACAATGGACCCAATTTTCTTACCTTACAATAAAAGATGTAGGAAGTACAAAATATAATTAGCGACAGGATCAGACCCAGAAGCCACTGCATTTAATACCCAGAGACTGATTGCCCTCCACCTAAACAAGGCTTATTGAGGAGAATGTGACCTGTCATCAGCAACACAATAAGCTATACTGTCTAAAACTTTGATTAGCTAGATTATCTTTTCCACTGCTAAAACTGAGCAAGGCAACTATCTTTCCAGAAAATGTTTGGGGGTAGGGTTTCCAAAGTGATGCTCCTTAAAAGGGGAATTCAAATAACTACTTCTGGCCCCGCTCAGAGAACAGTGATGGTCCAAGATCCAGGAGCAACTAATATCTGAAGGTCAACATCTAGAAAATGAGAGGATGGGCACAGTTTACAAACCTGTTTACAATCTAACAATCTATGTTTGACTATATAGGCTACTACATAAAAATAAGTTGGCACACTTATGATTCGTAACCTCAGAAGCAAATGAAATTCTTACTCATAAATAAATGGATAAGACAGGCATGGTGGCACATACCTGTAATCTCAACACTTGGAAGGTAGAGGCAGGAGGATCAGTAGTTCAAGGTCTTCTTAACTATATAGGGACTTTAAGGCCAGCTTGGATTACATGAGTCTCTCTCTCAAAATCAAAATAAATATGAATGGGTGAAGTATAGTACATCCAACAATGGAATATTATTCAATGCTCAAAAGACATGAGTTATCAAGCCATGAAAAGACATGGAGGGACCTAGGAACTATATGATTCCAACTCTAGAAACTTCTGAGGTAAGTATAAAGACAGTAAGATCACAGCTCTCCATGCTGAGTGAGGGAAAGAGTGATGAACAGGTGGAACAAAGATGGTCAGGACAGTGAAAATATTCTGCTGAGGCTGTAATGGAGAACACCTATCTGTATACACCATCCAGTGGTGTTTGGATGAAACACAAAATGAACACACACCATGCAAAATATGACTTAATGGAAGGTTGGGGGATGCACTCAAGTACTCTCCAAACTGCCTGTACTCACAGCTTTTATTCAGTTTCAGCCAGTCAAAGCAATGGGGAGTCTGAGCATAGACCGATCATGAGTTTGCACCAGAACAGATCAGTTGTTTATGTTTATAATATAAGGAAATCTTTGGAGAAGCTGTGAGTTCCTGCCTTCAAGAAGCTCCACCAAAGGTGCATAGACTTCCATGTCCTCAGGCTTAGCTTATGCAAAGATTACCCTGTTACAAATCAGCTTGATATCCACACCTATCTTTAAAAGCATTTATGCAGGGCTGAAGAGAGGGCTTAATGGTTAAGGTGCCTGCCTGCCAAGCCTAAGAACATCCGTTCGATTCTCCAGGCCCTACGTTTAGTCAGATGTAAAGTGATGCAAGGGCACACACACATCTGGAATTCGTTCACAGTGGCTGAAAGGCCGATGGCACACCCATTCTCTGTCTCTCTCTCAAAGAAAAAAAAAGCATTTATCCAAAGAAAAGAAATGTAAGACACCAACAGTGAACCTTAAGATAAACTGAATTTGGCTAATAATGTATCAATGTCAGTTTAACAATTGTAGCAAGATAACACACTGATGTTAGTAATAGGACAGGTTCATAATTCTCTGTACTTTTCCATTCAATTTTTTTGGTAATACTAAAAATAAATGCTACTAATAAAAAGCAATAAACACAAAGGAGTGCTCAGCACTGAAACATCTGTATCACCTTCTAAGGCTCCATAGGGTCCACTGTGGAAGAGGTGGGAGAAAGAATGTAAGAGCCAAAAGAAAAATAGGACTCCTTACAATGCACTCTTCCAGACACAAAATGGCCTGAATATTCATGACTTCACAGTGCCTGACACTACCTACACAAGATGTCATCAAAAAAAGAATGAGAGAGGGGGCTGGAGAGATGGATTAGTGGTTAAGGCGTTTGCCTGCAAAGCCAAAGGATCCTGGTTTGATTCTCTAGGACCCACGTAAGCCAGATGCACAAGGGGGCACATGCATCTAGAGATTGTTTGCAGTGGCTGGAGGCCCTGGTGTGCCCATTCTCTCTCTCAAATAAATAAACAAATAAAATATATTTAAAATAAAATAAAATAAATTAAATGAGAGGCTTGGAGGGATGCCTTAGCGGTTAAGGCGCTTGCCTGCGAAGTCTAAGGACCCAGGTTTGTTTCCCTAGGACCCAAGTAAGCCAGATGCACAAGACTGCACATGCATCTAATTCATTTGCAGTGGCTGGAGGCCCTGGCACACCCATTTTCTCTATTTCTCTCTCAAATAAATAAATAAAAATAAATGAGAGACTGATTGCAGGGGAAGAGAATATGATGGAGAGTGGTTCTGTGAAGGAGAATGTGTGTATGGGGGGACAACACAATTTATTATTTACAAATATGGAAGTTGTCAGTTAAAAAAATTAAAAAAATTGGGCTGGAGAGATGGCTTAGGGGTTAAGGCGCCTGCCTCCTAAGTCTAAGAACACTGGTTCCAATCTCCAGGTCCCACGTTTAGCCAGATGCAAAGCGACGCAAGGGTGCAATGCCGCACTTGACCACAAGGGGGCGCACACATCTGGATTTCGTTCGCAGCAGCTGAGACACTGCTGGCGCGCCCATCTCTGTCTTCCTCTCCCTCTCTCTCTGTGTCTCTCTCCAAAAGCATAATAAAAAAAATTTAAAAAAAATTTAAAAATTTAGCCAGGAATGGTAGCTCATGCTTTTAATCCCAGCACTTGGGAGGCAGAGGTAGGAGAACTGCAATGAGTTCAAGGCTACCCTGAGACTACATAGTGAATTCCAGGTCAGCCTGGACCAGAGTGAGACCCTACCTCGAAAAACCAAAAAGCAGCCAGGCATGGTGGCGCATGCCTTTAATCCCAGCACTTGGGAGGCAGAGGTAGGAGCACTGCCATGAGTTCAAGGCCACCCTGAGACTACATAGCAAACACAAGCAAACACAAAAAACAGCAGCAAAAACAGTAGGGACCCCTTAGCAAGCATCAGGGACCCAGGCAAAACTCAGACTGTTCTGCATACCATTGGGCTAGAACTCAGATCTGTCCCCAAACACACCTCTTCCAGCCAGGCAGTTGGAAATCCAAGTTTATTTATTTATTAGAGACAGAGAGAGGGAGAGAAAGAGAGAGAGAGAGAACAGGCGCACCAGGGCATCTAGGCACTGAAAACGAACTCCAGACACATGCACCACCATGTGTATCTGGCTTATGTGGGACCTAGAGAATTGAACCTGGGTCCTTAGGCTTTGGAGGCAAGCACCTTTACTGCTAAGCCATCTCTCCAATCCCCAGGTGCTTTTTTTTAATATTTGATTTTTATTTATTTATTTATTTGTTTGTTTATTTATTTGAAAGAGAGAGAGATACAGAAATAGGCAGGTAGAGAGAAAGAGAGAATGGGTGCACCAGAGCCTCCAGCCACGGCATCTGGCTTACGTGGATCCTGGAGAGTCGAGCCTCGAACCAGAGTCCTTAGGTTTCACAGGCAAGCGCTTAACTGTGAACTCATGTTCAACTCTCCAGGTCCCACGTAAGCCAGACTCACAGTGATGCAAGGTCGCACACGAGGGGGCACACACATCTGGAGTTCGAATACAGTGGCTAGAGGCCCTGGCATGAAAATTCTTTCTTTCTCTTTCTCTTGCATTAAAACAAAAAACAAACAAACAAACAAAAAAGGCCAGTTTGTTGGGCCTTCCTCAAGAAAAAAAACCCAAACAACAACAAAAACCCATCCCTGAGTCTATTGGGGACATACATTCAAACTATCATACCTGCTAACTATAAGACAAAGGAAAAAGCTGGGTGTGGCTCCACACGCCTTTAGTCCTAGCACTCTAGCATTTGCAAAGCTGAGGTAGGAGAGTCATTGTTAATTTGAGGCCAGCCTGGAGCCACAGGGTGAGTTCCAAGTCAGCCTGGGCTAGAATGAGATATACCTTGAAAAAAACCACAAAACAACAACAAAGAAAGTCAAGAGAAAGAGCTGGTGAGAATAACAACCTGTGCAGACCACATACAACCCTCATTTTCAGGAAGTGCTCCAATAAAAGAAGGAAGGAAATCAAGACTGAAGGCATGTGACAGCAAGCGTGCAGATGGACCTGCTAAGAAAGCAGTAAGTTTACAGGAGCAACATTGACAAGTCATGCAGGCATTTCATTGTCCATGGGTCTAATGGCCACACCCAATACAAATGTGTGCAGCTCCATCATGCCATCATGGAGAGCCTGTTTCTAGAGTATGGCAGTCTATAAAGGTCCCAGCTTTATTGCTCTCTCAGTTGGCCAATGCAGATGGGTAAAAAATATGTTCCTCCAAATCTCAAAATGCATGTACTACAGGCAAACATGCTGTAATAGTTTGGATGGATGTCTCCCAATAGATGCAATTTTATTAAAGCTTCTTGGACTTCCAGCCTGGTTAGAAGTGTCTCTGGGTGGATCCTGAGGTCTGTTACTGGGGGGGCATCTAAATTCCAATCTAAAGATATGCAAAGCCGGGCGTGGTGGCGCACGCCTTTAATCCCAGCACTCGGGAGGCAGAGGTAGTAGGATCGCCAAGAGTTCGAGGCCACCCTGAGACTACATAGTTAATTCCAGGTCAGCCTGGACTAGAGTGAAACCCTACCTCGAAAAAACCATAAAAAAAAAAAAAAAAAAGATATGCAAAATACTTGAGTTCTGCCAAGAAGGGTTCCTAAAGTGTGCTTGCTTATGCAGGAGGTGGTTGCTTTTCTCTCTGTGTGTACCTGTGAAAAGTGGGCCAGCTTTCCCTGCCATTATGGAATTTCCCCTCAATCTCTAAGCTTCAATAAATCCCTTCCTCCCTTCCTTCCCTGGTTTGGAAGTTTATCCCAGCAACATGAGGCTGACTGAGACACATGCTATTCAAGACTAAACGCCAGGCGTGGGGGCACATGTGCCTTTAATACCAGCACTCAGGAGGCAGAGGTAGGAGGACCGCCATGAGTTTGAGGACACCCTGAAACTACATAGTGAGTTACAGGTCAGCCTGGGCTGGAGCAAGACCCTACCTCAAAAGACCACCACAAAAAAAAAAAAAAAAAAAAAAAAAAAAAAAAAAAAAAGACTAAAGCATGGAGCTGAGGTCAATCTCTGAATCAAATCCAAGAGCATCATATCAACCTGACTAAGCATGTCCCTATACCTATAATAGGGTGTGTCACAGAGGGCAGAAAAGGAGACAAGTTCTGTAACATTCCAGAGATTATGGCTTTTAGCCAGACCAGAATGTGGGGATTACTAAATCCAGTTCTGGACGCTTCCAGGTGAGTAGCCTGGGACAAGGCTCTACAGTGCTTTCTCCCCTTACCTGTGCATGGTACTCCGAAAAACAAAACTAAGGGAGCTGGGGAGATGGTTCAGCAGTTAAAGGCATTTGCTTGCCAAGCCTGCTGGCCCAGGTTCCATTCCCCAAGACCCCACATAAAGCCAGATGCATAAAGTGGTGATTGTATCTGGTGTTCATTTATAGTAGCAGGAGGCCGTAGTATACCCATCCTCTCTCAGCTCACAAATAAATAAAAGTATTTGAAAAAACTTTATCAGGGGCTGGAAAGATGGTCTACCACTTAAGGTGCTTGCCAACAAAATCTATGGACTCAAGTTTGATTTCCCAATACCCACATAAAGCCATGTACACAAGGTGGCATGTGTCTAGAGTTCATTTACAGTGGATAGAGGCCCTGGAGTGTCCATTCTCTCCCTCAAATAAATAATAAATGAAAAATATTTTGAAAAATCTTTTCAAAAGCTGTCTGCAAGCTGCTTTACATCCTGGGACTACAGAGTAAGTTCCATGTCAGCCTGGGCTAGAGTGAGATCCTGCATCAAAACAAACAAAATTTATTTATTTGTTCATGTGTGTACAGACATGCCAAGGTCTCCTGCCATAGAGATTTGTGCCATGTCTTGCATCAAGCTTTACATGGGTGGTAAGCTGGAGGATGGGGATTGCACCCAGGCTGGCAAGATTTGCAAGCAAGCACCTTTATCTGCTAAACCATTTCCCCCAGCCCCAATTTTAACCAAAATCAACCTACATGACTTCATTTGGATGCACTGTGTTGAATCTACTAAAAAACCAGTAAGTGCCTTAAAATCTCTCTATTTTTCTTCCTGCATTAAAAAAGTAACAGTAGCTGGGAGTGGTGGTGCATGCCTTTAATCCCAGCACTCGGGAGGCAGAGGTAGGAGGATTGCTTTGAGGCCACCTTGAGACTACATAGTGAATTCCAGGTCAGCCTGAGCTAGATTGAGACCGGACCTCAACCCCCCCCCCCCAAAAAAAAATCATAAACTGAAGATGGCACAGCAATTAAAGGTGCTTGCTTGCAAAGCCTGTCAGTCCCTGGAACCCATGGAAAGCCAGATGTACAATGTGGCACATGCATCTGAAATTTGTTTGCAGCAGCACGGGGCCCTGGCATGAACATTGTCCTCTTTCTCAAAATAAATTAAAAAAAAATATTTTTTAAAATAAAAGGGCTGGAGAGATGGCTTAGTGGTTAAAGCGTTTGCTTGCAAAGCAAAGCCAAAGGATCTCGGTTCAATTCTTCAGGACCCATGTAAGCCAGATGCACAAGGGGGTGCATGCATCTGGAGTTTGTTTGCAGTGGCTGGATGCTCTGGCATCTCTTTCTCTCAAATAAATAAATAAAATAAAATAAATTTAAAAATCATAGAAACAATGCTACTGTCACGTACTCTGAGGAAAACTAGAACCTATTGGTCTTTGCCATGGGCCTCACTGGTAGAACACCTCTACTACCACCACTGCTTCTCATAACACACCCTGCTCACCCAAAGCACTGGATATTCAGGGTAGAGGAGGAGACCGTATTTCAGACAAATAATGTAGCTTTCAGGGGGAAAGTGCCAGAGCTCATACACCAGATATGCAGGCCTATGCCAGTGACACATCCACAGCATGATCTCAAGATGTTTCTGCAAATGGAAAACTTATCAAATGATCATACAATATGGAACTACTTTTTTTTTTTTTTTTTTGGTTTGTCAGGTAGGGTGTCACTCTGGCTGGGGCTGACCTGGAATTAACTATATATAGTCTCAGGGTGGCCTCGAACTCACAGCAATCCTCCTATCTTTGCTTCCCAAGTGCTGAGATTAAAGGCATGCACCACCACGCCCGGCTGGAACTACTCTTATATTTTCATACCAAAGACCAGATAGGAACAAAATCCTCTATTTTACATGTAGTTTTTTTCCAAAGAAAAGTCCAAAAGCTCTCTGGCTGGTGCGGTGGCACATGCTTTTTTTTTTTTTTTGGTTTTTCAAGGTAGGGTTTCACTCTGGTCCAGGCTGACCTGGAATTAACTATGTAGTCTCAGGCTGGCCTCGAACTCACAGCCATCCTCCTACCTCTGCCTCCCAAATACTGGGATTAAAGGCATGCGCCACCATGCCCGGCTTTTGTGGCACATGCTTTTAATCCCAGCACTCAGGAGGCAGAGGTAGGAGGCCAGCCTGAGATTACATAGTGAATAATGTCAGGTCAGCCTGGGCTAGAGCGAGATCTTACCTCAAAAAAAAAAAAAATTAAAAAAGCAGCAGCAGCTGTACAAAACAAATGTGCTCTCTTATTTTTTTAAAAATTATTTATTTGTAAGCACAGAGAGAAAGAGAGAGAAAGAGACAGACAGATTGAGAATGGGCACACCATGGCCTCTTGCTGCTGCAAACAAACATCAGATGCATGTACCATTTGGTCCATCTGGCTTTGGTGGGTAAAAGGGAATTGAATCTGGGTCTGCAGACTTTGCAAGCAAGTACCTTTGCATATTGAGCCATCTCCCTAGCCTACTAATGTGCTCTTTAAGATGCCCTAACAGTATATTTCCTGTCACCACCAAAAGTCAGCACAGAGATTGAGTAATGCTCCCATATGCTAGGTACTGGGAAAATAGAAATGAGCAGGAAACAACCCCTGACACAGTTGTTGTTGTTTTTTTTAAATATATTTTTTAATTTTAAAATTATTTTTATTTTATTTATGTGCAAGCACAGAGAGATAGAAGACAGACACAATGGGCATGCCAGGGCCTCTAGCCACTGTAAACAAACACCAGATGCATGTGCCCCCTTGTGCATCTGGCTTATGTGAGTACTGGGGAATCAAACCTGGATCCTTTGGCTTCATAGGCAAGCACCTTAACAGCTAAACCATCTTTCCAGCCCAAGTAGTTTTAAGTCTTAGAGAATAATTTTATGGAAGCAAGAAGCAGAGGTAGCCAGTTATATGTATTATTTATTTATTTTTATTTATTTTTATTTTTGGAGAGAGACACAGAGAGAGACAGAGAGAGAGGGAGAGGGAGACAGAGAATGGGCATGCCAGCAGTCTCTCAGCTGCTGTGAACGAAATCCAGATGCGTGCGCTCCCTTGTGGGCAAGTGCGGCATTGTGCCTTGTGTCATTTTGCATCTAACCAGTTATATTTTTTAAAGACCATTCTGGCTAGAGTCAGAATACTTGGATGAAGCAAGTGTTAAGCAGGACTGGGGCTAAGGAGATGCCTCAGTGGTTAAAGGCACTTATGTCTAAAGCCTGCTTGCCTGGGTTCAATTCCCCAGTATTTACGTGAAGTCAGATGTACAAAATGACACATGCATCTGGAGTTTGTTCTAGTGTGTCCATTGTGTCTGTCTGTCTGTCTATCTATCTCTGTCTCTCTTCCCCTCCTTGCAAATGAATAAAAAAAATTTTTTTTTGAAAGTTTAAGTAGGACTGAACTTGTATGTAGGTATTCTTTTTGTTCTTACCACATTCATGACAGAATCAGAATCTGAAAAATTACCATCCATTCTTTTTTTAAAAAATTATTTATTTATTTGACACAGAGGGAAAGAGAGAGAGAGAGGCAGAGAGAGAGGCCACTAGCCACTGCAAACTCCAGACACATGTACCACCATGTACATCTTTATCATCCAGTCTTTTTTTCCCCTTTATTTATTTGAGAGCAAGACAGACAGAGAGAAAGACGCAGATAGAGAATGGGTGCACTAGGGCCTCCAGCCACTGCAAACAAACTCCAGATGCATGTGTCTGTGCATCTGGCTTACATGGGTCCTGGGGAATTACAGCCTTAAACCCTGGTCCTTAGGCTTCACAGGCAAGTGCTTAACCACTAAGCTATCTCTCCAGGCCCTTTACCATCCATTCTTAAGAGAAAAGCCACAACTGACCTGAAGTAATCCAAATGCTGTTCATCAAGCAAGACATGCCCAATGGTTATAAAGGGTAAAGTGTTTCACTTAGTATAATTCATTGCCCAGAATCACAAGCATAATCCCACCACATCACCCTCCTTTGACCCCTTTCCCTAAACCTCTCTCCATTGAATCTCTTCTAACTAATCCTTGTTCTTTTTTTTTCTTTCTTTCATTTTCCA
Organism: Orientallactaga sibirica; assembly: GCA_036365145.1. Taxonomy (NCBI): domain Eukaryota; kingdom Metazoa; phylum Chordata; class Mammalia; order Rodentia; family Dipodidae; genus Orientallactaga; species Orientallactaga sibirica. The sequence continues at coordinate 2,830,718 of JAEOAD010001557.1, read as the reverse complement.
AGGGTGGGCCTCACTCAGGCTGACCTGGAATTCACTATGTAGTCTCAGGGTAACCTCAAACTCACAGTGATCCTCCTACCTCTGCCTCCCAGGTGCTGGGATTAAAGGCGTGTGCCACCACACTGGGTACTGTTCTATTTTTGTTTTGTTTTGTTTTGTTTTGAAGTATGGTCTCACTCTGTAGCTCCAGGATGGCCTTGGACTCACAGTGATCTTCCTATCTCAGCCTCCCAAGTGCTGGAATTAAAGGTGTATATCACCATGTTGAGCCCCATTCTATTTTTTTTATATTAATTTTTATTTTGTATTGACTATAACAGGTTATTCTCTTTTATTCCCTTGCCCCAGCTCCCTTTACCCTGGAGGCCCTTCTCAATGGGCTTTGTTATTCACTAAGGGATCATGAAGACCTCAGTCAGTTCCTGTGGGGTAGCTAGGGACTGTACCTCAGGGTATTCCTATGCACTCTATGATTCTTACAATCTTTCTGACCCCTCTTCCTCAATGTTCCCTGAGCCATGGCAGGCCTGTTGACAATCTGATTTAATGTTCAGTTCTCTGTAACCTCTGGATTTATTTTGCTAGGTTTTGATTGATTGCCGTATCTGTCACCATCACAATGAAGTTGGTTGTCAGGCTACCAGTAAGAGCAGTGCCCCTGTTCTATTTTTTCTTGTTGTCTTTTTGAGGTGGGTAGGGTCTCACTCTAGCTCAGGCTGACCTGGATTGGAATTCACTCTGTAGTCACAGGGTGGCTTTGAACTCATGGCAATCTCTTACCTCTGCCTTCTGAGTGCTGGGATTAAAGGTGTGCCCAACCATGACTAGCCTTCCTATCATGCATCAGCCACTGTGCAGTCATGAATGCCATGGCTATTTTGAATGTTTTTGTGTTTGAAGTATGAGAGAGATGGATATAGTTCCATTCTTCTACATGCAAATATTCCATTTTCCCAGTACTCCAGCATTTTTGTATTTTTTTAGTATTTATTTATTTATGAGAGAGGAAAATAGAGGCAGATAGAATGGGCGCACCAGGGCCTCTAGCCACCGAAATTTTCTTCCCTGTGTATCTGGATTTACATGGGTACTGGGGAATTGAACCCAGGTCCTTAGACCTTGCAGGCAAGCACCTTAACTGCTAAGCCATCTTTCCATCCCCTCAGCTTTGTTTGTGAAGGGTAACTTGTTGGAAATAGAATTCTGATTGGACTATGTATTTTTAACTTTTTTATTTCTCTCCCTTTCTTTCTTTTCGTTCCTTTCCTTTTTTTTGGTTTTTCCGAGGTAGGGTCTCACTCTAGCTCAGGCTGACCTGGAACTCACTGTGTAGTCTCAGGGTGGCCTTGAACTCATGGCAATCCTCCTACCTCTGTCTCCTAAGTATTGGGGATTAAAGGTGTGCGCCACCACGCCCAGCAACTTTTTTCTTTTTTTGAGACAGGGTCTCACTCTAGCCAAGGCTGACCTAGAATTCACTATGAATGGCCTTGAACCATGGTGATCCTCCTACTTCTGTATGCCCAGTGCTAGAATTAAAGACATACACTGTAGCCACTGCAAACAAACTCCAGACACATGTGCCACTTTGTGCATTTGGTTTATGTGGGTGGGTGAGGTTTTCGAGATAGGGTTTCATTCTAGCTCAGGCTGACCTGGAATTCACAATGTAGTCTCAGGGTGGCCTCAAACTCGTGGCAATCCTCCTACCTCTGCCTCCTGAGTGCTGGGATTAAAGACGTGTGCCACCATACCCAGCTCCCTCTTGAATTTTTGCCTAACCCTCCCCCACCCTTCATTTACTCAATCTCTTCCCCTGACCTCACTTAGGCCATCCCACTTCTAGTAATCTGTTCATCTACTTACATATATACAATACCATCCCCTTAAGTTCTCCCCTCTTCCCCTTCCTTATAGCCCTTTTCTAGCTTACTGGCCTCGGTTGCCTCTCAAATAAATAAATAGATTAATTAATTAAATATATTTTTAAAAAAACAGGCTGGAGAGATGGCTTAGTGGTTAAGACGCTTGCCTGCAAAGCCTAAGGACTCAGGTTTGATTCCTCAGGACCCATGTAAGCCAGATGTACAAGGTGGAACATATATCTGGAGTTCATTTGCAGAGCTAGAGGCCCTGGTGCACCCATTCTCTCTCTGCTTCTTTCTCTCTCTCAAATAAATAAATTAAATATTTTTTTAAAATTCAAGAGAATATGAATAAGCTATATGGAAACCTACTTTTCTGGACCATGGCACACCCAGAAGCCATAGATTGTTACGAGAAAAATTTCAGTGCCAGGGATGGGATACCTTCCAGTGAGCTGTTGGCCAGGGAGGTCCCTGATGCCTCCAAACATTACAGGCCACTGTCAAGGCTTTTGGTTCCCCACCAGGAATAGATGGTAAGACTGTACTGCTGAAAACTCCATATGCTTGGGCTGCAAGGTCACTGAGAAATCAAGATGGTGCTGAGTTGAAAACTTCTTCCCTGTAGACCAGCTGACAGAAAGCTGGAAAAAGCTATGCTGTGAGCAGCCCTATGGGAGAGAGTAGTCATCAGTGGATATAAACAACAGTGGACAATGCAAGCCTTAAGTTTGAGCAGCCAGACCAAAAGAACCTTCAGGTGCAATAGTGGCATGTCTGTTATAGGGGAAACCAACTACCCTCTAATTGGACTGGAGACCTGCTCCAGGGGAAGGAATACATGCCTGGTACTGAAAACCTAGTCAAAAGCCTATGGCAAGGGAGGCCATGAGCCCTAGGGGTGTAACACCTGCTGGTGTCTGGCTAAATGCATGTATTATGCTAACCAAACTGCCCAGTAAGCACTTTTCTTCATGTATATACACATATATTAATGCTACTCACTTTTGGTTAAAGAAGCTTCTCTTTTCAGATGGTGATGACCTCTAGGATGACTCAAAAGACACCACAGTGGCCTGGAGAGATGGCTTAGTTGTTAAAGTGCTTGCCTGTGAAGCCTAAGGACCTAGGTTTGACTCCTCAGAACCCATATAAGCCAGATGTACATGGTGGCACATGCATCCGGAGTTCGTTTGTAGTGGTTAGAGGCCCTGGCATGCTCATTCTCTCTCAAATAAATAAATAAATAAATAAATAAATAAATAAATAAATAAATAAATAGAAAGGCACCATAGTGCTGAGAAGTGACCGAGGAGTGTTCAGCACTGAAACTTTTTTTTAATTTTTAATTTTATTTGAGAGCGACAGACAAAGAGGCAGATAGACAGACAGAAAATAGGCGTGCCAGGGCTTCCAGACACTGAAAATGAACTCCAGATGCATGTGCCACCTTGTGCATCTGGCTTACATGGGTCCTGGGGAATCAAGCCTCGAACCGGGGTCCTTAGGTTTCACAGGCAAGTACTTAAACGCTAAGCCATCTCTCCAGGCCTGAGCACTGAAACATTTCTATCACACCTTCCAAAGCTCAGGGTCCATTGCAGAAGAGGAGGCGAAAAGGTAAGAGCCAAAGGAAAGGTAGGACCACTTACAATGCAGTCTTCTAGACACAAAATGGCTTGGATATCCATGACCTCGCAATGCCTGGTACTACCTACACAGGACCTTCATAATAGGAGGAGAAGGTGATGACATCAAAATAAAAAAGAGAGACTAATTGAGAGGGGGAGGGGATATGATGGAGAGTGAATTTGTGAATGGGAAATTGGGGAAGGGAATTATCATGGCTTAGCTTCTATAATTATGGAACTTGTCAATAAAAAAAAGTTTTAAAAGGCCAGGTATGGTGGCACATGCCTTTAATCCCATCACTAGGAAGGCAGAGGTAGGAGGATTGCCGAGAGTTTGAGGCCACCCTGAGACTACACAGTGAATTGCAGGTCAGCCTGGGCTAGAGCAAGACCCTGCCTCAGAAAAAAAAAACAAAAAAAAAACCTATATATATATTTATCTTATTTGAGGGGGGGGGTAGACAGAGAGAGAATGGATGCACCAGGGGCTCAAGCTACTGCAAATGAATTCCAGATGCATGTACCATCTTTTGCATTTGGCCTAAATGGGTACTGGGAAATTGAACCTGGGTCCTTAGGCTTTGCAGGCAAGTACCTTAACTACCGAGCCATCTCTCCAGGCCCCTGGTTTTGGGTTTTATTTTGGGGGGAGGGTTCAAGGTAGGGTCTTGCTCTAGCCCAGGTTAACCTGGAATTCACTATGTAGTCTCAGGGTGGCCTTGAACTCCTACCTCAGCCTCCTCAGTGCTGAGATTAAAGGTATGCACCACCACACCCAGCTCTCTCTCAGACTCACCTGAGCCCAAGAGTAAAGCCCACCACAATAAATTATAAATAGATCCTTACCAGGTGGGCAAGGCCTCTTTTTGGCCTTTGACCTTTTAGAACTTCTAGGTCCCTGCTTTGGTAAATCCCATCTCTGCTCTGCTGGGCTGATAATGGGAGAGGGATACTTCCACGTGGGCTCTCTACCACTCCTGCCTTCCACATGGCAGTTCTCTGTATTTTTCTTCTCTAAAGGACTTGGGTACCCTAAATTTATTGGTCTGATTGGTATTGGGAAGAAGCCCCAAAACTCCCATTAGAGTGCCAGCTATTAGAGAGGCTAAGGAAGAAAATCACTTGCACTCAGGGGTTTGAGGGCAACCTGAATACTAGTGTAAAAGTTCCTACTATGAGCATCATCCAGACTGACAGATTGTTTGGTGTCAGATAAATGCTGCCTGATTATAAAAATTATTAAATTTAATTTTCTACACATTTTAAGTTAACTGCTATAGTTTGGGTTTAAAAACATACCATAAAGACTTGGTCTCCAGTCTACGGAGATCTTGGGGAGGGGGATAGTGGACCCTAAGAAATGGTACCTAGTTACCTAGTACTGAGTCTTCCCATCATATGGAGGCGTGACCTTGAAGGGATATCATGATACTGTTATCTCAGTTCTCTTCACACATTGCACTGTTATGATGTGCTACTTTTCCATGGGCCAGGAAAAGAAAAAAAGGAAGAAAGGAAGGAGAGAAAAAGGGGGCCAATATCTGAGCACTCCAAATTCACACTGGAGAAATGGCTGGTCAACGCACTCCACACGTGGACTTTCTTAGCAGATAATCATGAATTCAGACACTGCCTCTGCAATTACTAAATGTAGTTGTCCCATCAATTCTAGTATACAACCGAGAATTAGGTACACCAATTAAAACTATGACAAACTGACTGAAAGACAGTTTAAAACACATACTTAAAACAGACCTGTCTGAAATTGAGCTGTAACCAATTAGGCTAATTCTGTATGCTATTTCCTCTTTTTTTTTTTTTTGGGGGGGGGGAGGGTGCAGCATTGCGCCCTTGCATCACTTTGCATCTGCTAAACGTGGGACCTGGAGAATAGAACCAGCATTCTTAGGCTTAGGAGGCAGGTGCCTTAACTCCTAAGCCATCTTTCCAGCCCCACTTCCTCTTTTATTTATAAATATTGCCTGCCCACCTGGCTGAGCAAAGCTCTCTGAACCTTGGCTGATCCAGGGTGTAACTAGATTCTTGAATCACTTCTTTGCTTAAATAAACTCTCTTCAGTCTAACTTGTCTAGTATTTTTCTTTTAGCAGTCTGGTGTCAGGAGTGGGATCTGAAGTAGGCATAGCCCAGAAGCACGAAGTGAAGGTACCTGCTAGGGCCCACTGGGTCTACTGCTCTGACAGCAAGTGGGGTCATGGATGAGTCCCCTATTGAGTACAACACCAACAACTTGTGCTTTGAGATCCCCAATTTTACTTAAATGATTTGTACTGAACTGTATCTAGGAATGGATGGCACCCAGATTGAGGCCTAAGGCCCCTGCTTTTTGATAAGGGTTCTCCATTCTTAGAGATGGTATACACTTGTAATCCCAGTAATTGAGAAGTGAGACTGGAGGATCTATATGTGCTACATAGTGATACTCTGTCTCAAAAATCAAAACCAGCTGGGCATGGTGGCACATGCCTTTAATCCCAGCAGGTAGAAGGACAGCTATGAATTTAAGGCAAGCCTGTGCCACAGAGTTCCAGGTTAGCCTGGGCTATAGTGAAACCCTGCCTCAGAAAGAACGAAAGGAAGGAAGGGAGGGAGGGACGGAGGGGAGAAGCCGGGTGTGGTGTGCGTGCACACCTTTAACCCCAGCACTCAGGAGGCAGAGGTAGGAGGATCACCTTAAGTTCGAGGCCACCCTGAGACGACATAGTGAATTCCAGGTCAGCCTGAGCTACAGTGAGACCCTACCTTGAAAAACAAAAACAAAAAATAGAAAATTAAAAAAGCCAGGCAAGGTGGTTCATGCCTTTTATCTCAGCACTTGGGAGACAGAGGTAGGATGTTTGCACTGAGTTCGAGGCCAGCCTGGGCTAGAGGGAAACTCTACCTCAGGAAAAAAAAAAAAAAAAAAAAAAAAAAAGCCAGGCGAGGTGGTTCATACATTTAATCCCCAGCACTTGAGAGACAGAGGTAGGATGTTTGTGCCAAGTTCGAGGCCAGCATGGGCTAGAGGGAAACCCTACCTCAAAAACACAATAAAGAGCCGGGCGTGGTGGCGCACGCCTTTAATCCCAGCACTCGGGAGGCAGAGGTAGGAGGATCACCGAGAGTTCGAGGCCACCCTGAGACTACATAGTTAATTCCAGGTCAGCCTGGACCAGAGTGAGACCCTACCTCGCAAAAACCCAAAAAAAACCAAAAACAAACAAAAAAAACCCCACAATAAATATGTATGCAGTTGCAGTCTATTTGCAGAGGCCCTGGCACATACATTTTCTCTTTGTGTCTCTTCCCCTGTGGGCTAGAGCTTGGAACAAAAGAAAAAAGCAGGGAGCTGAGCATGGTGGCACATGCCTTTAATTCAGCACTCCAGAGGTTGAAGTAAGAGTATTGCTGTGACTTTGAGGCAAACTTGGAGCTACATAGTGAATTCCAGGTCAGCCTGGGCTATAGTCAGACCCTGCCTTGAAAAACAAAAAAAGCAGGGGCAAATGAAACAAGTATGAGAGCCACACCAGCACTAAGCACCCAAAAGAAGGATGTAGTGAGCCTGTCTGGTGGAACATTCAGTTAGGATTACAAAAACTAGACAGGATGATGCAAGAAAAAAAAAAAAAAAAGGCACCAACAGACATGGATTTTTTCAAGGTAGGGTCTTGCTCTAGCCCAGGCTGACCTAGAATTCACTACGGTCTCAAACTCCTAGAGATCCTCCTGCCTCGGCCTCTTGAGGGCTGGGATTAAAGGCGTATGCCACCACACCCAGGGGATTCTTTTTTCTTATAAAATTTATAGACTTTATTAGATTAAGAGAAGGAAAGATTAAAAAAAAGTGCAGAGAGCTCCTGCCATGTGGAAGGAAGGAAGGAAGGAAGGAACCCAAATGGGAGTAGGGGTCCTCTCCATCTCAGCCTAGCAAGGCTGATATGAGGGGGGCTTGCCAGAGCAGGGACTTAGAGGTTCAGGAGCAAAAAACACCAAAAAGAGCCAGAAATGTTTTTTTTTTTTAAAGGGGAGCAGAGGAAGATGGATTTTTTATTATTTATTTATTTTACAGAGAAAGAGGGAGAGAGAGAGAATGCAGGGCCTCCAGCCACTGCAAACGAACTCCAGACACATGCACCCCCTCATGCATCTGGCTAACAGTGGTCATGGGGAATCGAGCCTGGGTCCTTTGGCTTTGCAGGCAAACACCTTAACTGTTAAGCCATCCCTCCAGCCCCAGAAATGGATTAATTTTTTTTTTTTTATTTGAGAGAGAGGGAGGGAAGGAGAATGGGCATGCCAGGGCCTCTAGCCACTGCAAATGGACTCCAGAGGTATTTGCCACCTTGTACAGCTAGCTTATGTGGGTACTGGGGAATTAAACATTGGTTCTTAGGCTTTGCAGGCAAGCACCTTAATCTCTAAGTCATCTTTCCAGCCCCAGAGTTTTAAGAATTGTGTAAATTCTGTGCTGCAGTTTCAACAGGTATGGTGGCATTATTGTGTTTATTCTTCAATGCCATACCTTTACACTACAGAATTTTCAGTTTCCTTACCTATGAGGCTTTCCTATGGATTATGGTAATGCATATTAAGTAACCATGTCAGAGTGCCTGTTCAAACCAGTTATCACTTTAAACTGTACTTCAGAGTCTCTCTCAAGGAATTTCTAAGAAACCTCTTTTTCAAAATTGTGACAAGTTTACAAACATTTTATAGTCATTCTCCAATGGTAGACATTTTACTTTTCACATCAAAGTTAAAATGGAGTTGAACACGGTGGCACATGCCTGCAATCCCAACACTAAGTAGGCTGAGGAAAAGGAAAACAAGTTTAAGGCCAATCTGGGTCAAACAGCATATCATAATTAAACTTGGCCATTAGATTGTGTTATATTTTTATTTATTTATTTATTTATTTATTTATTTATTTATTTTTGGTTTTTCGAGGTAGGGTATTACTCTAGCTCAGGCTGACCTGGAATTCACTATGTCGTCTCAGGGTGGCCTGGAACTCATGGCAATCCTACTACCTCTGCCTCCCAAGTGCTGGGATTAAAAGCGTGCGCCACCATACCCGGTTTGTTACAATTTAGTGAAATTTCCATGTGTTAAGCAAAAAAGGTATAAAATGAACAACTCCTTTTACAGCTGATCTAAAAAAACTGATGTTGACTGGTATTATACATTTTAAGAAGTCTGTTTACAACTAGAAATGTCTACTTTAATAATGGACACAAAAGATAAATCTAGAAAATTTATTGCAACTGAAAAAAAAAAAAACACCCTCAAATTTTAATATCAAGCCCAGGTTAGAGAGATGACACTCCTGCAGTTAAAGATACTTGTTTGCAAAGATTGACAACACCTCTCTGACCCTCCTTTAAATCACATTTTGGCTGGGTGTGGTGGTACACACCTTTAATCCCAGAACTCGGGAAGCAGAGTTAGGAGGATAGCCATGAGTTCAAAGCCACTCTGAGAAAAGAGTGAATTCCAAGTCAGCCTGTGCTAGAGTGAGACCCTATCTTGAAAAACCAAAAATAAAAATAAATCACATTTTGCATGTTGTGTGTTCATTTTGTGTTCTTCCAAGTACTGCTGGACGGTGTGACACCCCGGTACCAACATAAAGCCAAATACACAAAGTAGCACATGTCTGGAGTTTGTTTGCAGTGGTGGGAGGCCCTGGTATGCCCATTTATTCTCATTCTCTCTCTCCAAATAAATATTTATTTAAAAAACAAGGTGGGGCTGGAGAGATATATGGCTCAGCAGTTAGCATTTGCCCACAAAGTCAAAGGATCCTGGTTCGATTCTCCAGAACCCATGTAAGCCAGATGCACAAGGGGACGCATGCATGTATCTGGAGTTCGTTTGCAGTAGCTAGAGGCCCTGGTGTGCCCATTCTCTCTCTCTCTCAAATAATTTTTAAAAAAAGAAAGAAAGAGAGAAAGAAAGAAGAAAAGAAAAGAAAAGAAAAGAAAAGAAAAGATAAAGAAAAAAAGAAGGTGCCGGGCGTGGTGGCGCATGCTTTTAATTCCAGCACTTGGGAGGTGGAGGTAGGATGATTGTGGTGAGCTCAAGGCCACCCTGAGACTACACAGTGAATTCCAGGTCAGCCTGGGCCAGAGTGAAACCCCACCTCCAAAAACCAAAAAATAAACAAATAAATAAACAAAATAAAATAAAAAACAATAGATGGGCTGGAAAAGATGGCTCAGGGGTTAAAAAGACACGTGGTACTTGGGCTGGAGAGATGGCTTAGCAGTTAAGGCATTTGCCTGCAAAGTCAAAGGATCCCAGTCTGACTCTCCAGGACCCACATAAGCCAGATGCACAAGGGGCGCACGCATCTGGAGTTCATTTGCAGTGGCTGGAGGCCCTGGCGCGTCTATTCTCTCTCTCTCTGCTTCTTTCTCTCAAATAAATAAAATATTTAAAAAAGTTTAAAAACACGTGCTTGATAAGCCTGACCACTTGGGTTCAATTCCCCAGTACCCACATGAAGCCAGATGCACAAAGTGGCACATGAGTGTAGAGTTCCTCTGCAGTGGTAGGATGCCCTGGCTCACCCATACTCACTCTTTCTGTCTCTCTCAAATAAATAATTAAAATTTTTTTGGGTTATGAAAATATTTTATTTATTTATTTATTTATTTATTTATTTATTTATTTATTTGAGAGAGAGAGAGAGAGAGAGAGAGAGAGAGAGAGAGGGAGAGAATGGGTGTGCCAGGGCCTCCAGCAATGGCAAACAAACTCCAGACACATGCACCAACTTGTGTATCTGGCTTATGTGGGTACTGGGGATCAAACCTTGGTCTTTAGGCTTTGCAGGCAAGTGCCTTAACTGCTAAGCCATCTCTCCAACCCAATAATTAAAAAAAATATAGGGGGCTGTAGAGACGGTTTAGTGAATAAAGGTGCTTGCCTGCAAAACCTACCACCCAGGTTTGACTACCCAGTACCCATGAAAAGCCAGTTGCACAAAATGTTGCATGTGTGTGGAGTTAATGCAGTGGCAGAAGGCCCTGGTGGGCCCATTCTCTCTCTCTCTGTTTGCCAGTTTCTGTCTCTCTAAATAAATAAACAAACAAACAAAGCAAGCAGGTCATGATGGCATATGCCTTTAATCCTAGTACTGAAGAGGCTGAAGTAGGATTGCTGTGAGCTTAAGGCTAGCCTGAGACTACATAGTGAATTCCAGGTCAGCCTGGGTTAGAGTAAGACCCTACCTCAAAAAAAAAAAAAAACAAAAAACAAAACAAGCCAGGCATGGTGGCCCATGCCTCCTTTAATCCCAGCACTCAGGAGGCAGAGATAGGAGGATCGCCATGAGTTTGAGGCCACCTTGAGACTACATAGTGAATTCCAGGTCAGTCTGGGCTATAATGAGACCAGACCTTACCTTGAAAACTCAAAGAAAAAAAAGAAAGAAAAGAAAAAAAAAAGACATAGTTAAGTGCTAGGAGGGGTAGAACTTGGTAAGATATGTCAAGAATGATAGCTTGCACTCTGACACAGAAATTCTATTTAGTACAGAAAAACCCAGCAGGGCTGTCTTGCTACTAATCTCCCATTAACAGGAGAATATGAAAGGCAAGCAGTGAGTGGCACACACTCCTACTGCAGAGCTCAGGCTCTTCCTACTCTACCTCCTTGACTTCCTTTACAATAGGACTGTCAGATGAGTAGCCTGCAGTCTTGGACCTCTGCCCCTGAAATCAGCCAGTATCCCTTGAGGTGACTCTTGAATTATGATACAATGGAATATTTGGTTCTGTTCTTTTACCGGCACGTTTCCAATCCAACTAGTTAAAAGAGCAGCCACCAAAGACAGAAAATTTCTCTAAAAGGCCAGCCACACTTCTTTCCCAGAGATATACTGACAAAAGGACACAGCTGACAAGGGCCCCTCCTTGCAAGTCCTCCTTCCAATCCTGTGACTCACCAAGATTGTAACATTATAGCCAATAGGCAAACATTCCTTAGGATACAGCAAAGGATTCTACACATTTTGACTCATACAGGTTCAAAAACATTCACTGAGCACCAGCACCCACCACATACTAAAAATATTAGTTAGGTTTCACATGTTCAGAAATAAATGACAAAGTTCTCTGCTATAAACTAAGTCATACAAATCACTTATGAAAAATGCAGAGTGATTATGGACTGAAGTGAAATAGTGGAGAAAAAACTGATCAAGAATTTTCAGAGACTTCTCCCAAATCTGGCCTATTTGTTTGAAGAACAAGATGCTGTGCTTCATTTCTGCAATTCTGATATGAAAACATTAAAATGTCAACATGATAGAAGAGTCTGCAAACTCTTGAAATTTAACATATACACATGTATGTATATATTTTTTCTCCTCTCCCACCCCCAGTTTCTCCCAATGTACATATCACTTGATTTGCTACCTTCTCTAATATTCTTTGAAGATTTTTTTCTTCCTCCCTCCCATGGGTTCTTTTCTAGCTTCTTTTTGTTTAATATTTTAATTTATTTCCTTATTTGGGGGAGGGGCAGATAAAGAATGGGTGCACCAGGGCCTCCAGCTACTGCAAACAAATTCCAGATGCATGCACCACCTTGTGCATCTGGCTTACATGGGTACTGGGGAGTTGAACCTGGATCCTTAGGCTTTGCAGGCAAGTGCCTCTTCACCACTAAGCCATCTCTCCAGCCTCTTTTCTACTTACTTGGCATCTATGTACACTATTCCCCATAATTACAAACATATAGAAAGGTTCTAAGCCAGAATTCACATATGAGAGAAAATATGCAGCATTTGTCTTTCTGTTCTGGGTTATCTGACTTAATATATTTTCCAATTCTGGAAAACTCTTGATATTTAAAGCATTATTTATCTGTAAAGACCTGGACCTAGAGCCAGGAATGGTGGCTCATGCCTATATTTCCAGCACTCAGGAAACTGCGGTAAGAGAATTGCCATGAGTTAGAGGACAATCTGGGCTACAGAGTGAGTATAAGGTCAGCCTGGGCTAAAGTGAGACCCTGTCTGGAGAAAAAAAAAAAGGTACCATGTATTAAGAATAAAGTAGAGCATGGGCTGGAGAGATGTCTCAGTGACTAAAGGCACTTGAGCCTGCTGTCCTGGGTTTGATTCCCCAATATCCACGTAAAGCCAGCTGTACAGAGTGGCGCATGCGTCTGGAGTTCCTTTGCAGAGGCAGGTGAACTGGGCACACCTATTAAGAGAATGACAGAGAGAAAAAAAGAACTGGCATACCAGGGCCTCCAGCCATTGCAGTTGAACTCCAGACACATGCACCACCTTGTGTGCATCTGGTTATGTGGGATCTGGAGAGTCAAAAAATGGGTCCTTGGGCTTCGCAGGCAAGTGCCTTAACCACTAAGCGATCTCTCCAGCCCACACACCTATTCTCTATCACTCTCTCTCCCATTTCTCTTTCTCAAATAAATATTTAAAGAAATAAAATAAAAAGTTGGGTGTGGTAGCACACACCTTTAATCCCAGCACTTGGGAGGCAGAAGTAGGAAGAGTGCCATGAGTGAGGCCATCCTGAAACTACATAGTGAATTTCAGGTCAGCCTGGGTTAGAGACAGACCCTACCTTGAAAAAATAAAAAATATAAATAAATCAAAATAAAAATGAAGCAGAACAGCTGGATATGATGGCTCAATCCCAATACAAGAGGCCAAGGTAGACGGTTCCTGCGAGTTTGATGCAAGTGTGGGGGTAGAGTTCCAAGTCACTCTGGGCTAGAGTAAGACCCTGCTTAAAACAAGCAGCAGAAGCAGCCTTTTTTTCTTTTTCTTTCTTTATTTTATTTTTGGAGAGAGAGAGAGAGAGAAGGACAGGGAGACAGATAAGAGAATGGGCGCGTCAGCAGCCTCTCAGCTGCTGTGAACAAACTCCAGATGTGTGCACCCCCTTATGGGCAGGTACAGCATTGCGCCCTTGCATCACTGCATCTGGCTAAACATGGGACCTTGAGATTGGAACCAGCATGCTAATCCATCTCTCCAGCCCAGAATCAGCTTTTTTTTTTTTTTTTTTTTTTTTGGTTTTCAAGGTAGGGTTTCACTCTGGTCCAGGCTGACCTGGAATTAACTATGTAGTCTCAGGGTGGCCTCGAACTCACGGCAATCCTCCTACCTCTGCCTCCCAGGTGCTGGGATTAAAGGCATGCGCTACCACGCCTGGCCCCAGAATCAGCTTTTTTTTTTTTTTTAAATATATATATATATATATATATATATATATATATATATAATTTATTTATTTGAGAGAGAGAGAATGAGAATGGGCACACCAGGGCCTCCAGCCACCGTAAATGAACTCTAGACACATGCGCCCCCACCCCCTCTTGTGCATCTGGGTCCTAGGGAATCAAACCGGGGTCCTTTGGCTTTGCAGGCAAGCACCTTAACTGCTAAGCCATCTTCTCCAGCCCAGAAGCAGCTTTTTATTGATAAATGCATTCAAAGTTAATGTAAAGTGTCAGAAGGAACAAAATCCACGCTATAGATTGATGGACAATTCTTAAATCTTTGGATTTAGTTGCCAGTGACTGGTAACAGACTAGTTACTAACCCTCATCAGGGATGCCATCACTTAAAGCAGTTTTAAATGTATTTTCACAAAACAAGACTATCACCATTTTTAACATTTTTTGGTCATGTCTATTTAGGAAGCAGCCTGTGAGTTTTCCTTCCATTTATCCTTCCTTTGCTTCTCCAACAGGTGGAGTGGGAACCATTATTACCTTCATTTTAGGGAATGAAGAGGCTCAGATGCAGAAGCCATCAGATTTGCTAATGTACAGATGAGGAGGAACTGTGATAGGGCAGGAGGTGTGCCTGGCACACTCCTACCTAGACTCTATAGCATAGATTCATGAACCTCATTTTAGGAATGCAACTTTTTCTTTGAGGTGTCAGGTATCAAGCCCAGGGCCTGATACATGCTAAGCAACCTCTCAGCCACTGGGCTTCACTCTCAGCCCTGGATGCTATATTTGAACTGCCCAACATACCATATGTAGGAACTCCCAAGGGGTGACACATGGGACATTAGGGGTCCTCATATGCAGGACTGCTGCACATGTTTCATTTTCATGTAGACAACCTGTTTGTTTCCCTAATGAGGAAAACTGCTTTCATTTGCTGATATGGTTGGCCTACAGTATTATATATTCTAAACCCCACATAGAATACTCATCTCACTCTGCTGTCAGAATCAAACTATCTTAGACAAAACACCTTATCATTAGTCCCAGCATCACTGCATTTTAGTTTTTTGTTTGTTTGTTTGTTTGTTTGTTTGTTTGTTTGTTTGTTTTTCAAGGTAGGGTCTCTCTCTAGCCCTGGATGACCTGGAATTCATTCTATATTCTTAGGTTGGCTTTGAATTCACAGCAATACTCCAACCTCTGCCTCCTGAGAGCTGGGATTAAAGGTGTGCACCACCATGCCCACCTAATTTTTTTTTTCTTTTTCGCTTTTCAAAGTAAGGTTTCACTCTAGCCAGGCTAACCTGGAGTTCACTATATGTCTAAGTATGGCCTCAAACTCACGGCAATAAAAACAATTTTAAAAGTAAACATGCACCAACTCTCAGGAGTCAGAGGTAGGAGGATTGTCTTGAGTTCAAGGCCACTCTGAGACTACATAGTGAATTCCAGGTCAGTCTGAGCTAGAGTGAAACCCTACCTCAAAAAAAAAAAAAAAAAAAAAAAGGAAACATTCAGGCGTGGTGGTGCACACCTTGAATCCCAGCACTCAGGAGGCAGAGATAGGAGGATCACCATGAATTCAAGGATACCCTGAGACTATATAGTGAATTCCAGGTCAGCCTGGATTAGAGTGAGACCTTACCTTGAAAAAACAAATAAAATAAAATTTATTGAGGGCTGGAGAGATTGTTCAGTGGTTAAGGCACTTGCAAAATAAGGGCCAGGCGTGGTGGCGCACACCTTTAATCCCAGCACTCCGGAGGCAGAGGTAGGAGAATTGCCATGCATTTGAGGCCACCCTGAGACTACATAGTGAATCCCAGGTCAGCCTGGGCCAGAGTGAGACCCTACCTGGAAAAACCAAAGGAGAAAAAAAAAAAAAAAAAAAAAAAGGTGGCGCATGCCTTTAATCCCAGCACTTGGGAGGCAGGGGTAGGAGGATCTCCATGAGTCTGAGGCCACCCTGAGACCACATAGTTAATTCCAGGTCAGCCTGGACCAGAGTGAGACTCTACCTCGAAATACTGAAAATAAATAAATAAGTAAAAATAAAATTTAAATTAAAAAAATTGTGGGGAGTTGGAGAGATGGCTTAGCAGTTAAGGCATTTGTCTGCAAAGCCAAAGTACAGGTTTGAATTCCCCATTACCCACATAAAGCCAAATGCACAAGGTAGATCACATGTCTAGAATACATTTGTAGTGGCTCAAGGGATATATATATATATATATATATATATATATATATAATTATTTATTTGAGAGAGAGAGAGAGAATGAGAATGGGCACACCAGGGCCTCCAGCCACCGCAAATGAACTCTAGACACATGCGCCCACTCTCTTGTGCATCTGGGTCCTAGGGAATCAAACTGGGTCCTTTGGCTTTGCAGGCAAGCACCTTAACTGCTAAGCCATCTTCTCCAGCCCAGAAGCAGCTTTTATTGATAAATGCATTCAAAGTTAATGTAAAGTGTCAGAAGGAACAAAATCCACGCTATAGATTGATGGACAATTCTTAAATCTTTGGATTTAGTTGCAGTGACTGGTAACAGACTAGTTACTAACCCTCATCAGGGATGCCATCACTTAAAGCAGTTTTAATGTATTTTCACAAAACAAGACTATCACCATTTTAACATTTTGGTCATGTCTATTTAGGCTGTTTTGTGAGTTTTCCTTCCATTTATCCTTCCTTTGCTTCTCCAACAGGTGGAGTGGGAACCATTATTACCTTCATTTTAGGGAATGAAGAGGCTCAGATGCAGAAGCCATCAGATTTGCTAATGTACAGATGAGGAGGAACTGTGATAGGCAGGAGGTGTGCCTGGCACACTCCTACCTAGACTCTATAGCATAGATTCATGAACCTCATTTTAGGAATGCAACTTTTTCTTTGAGGTGTCAGGTATCAAGCCCAGGGCCTGATACATGCTAAGCAACCTCTCAGCCACTGGGCTTCACTCTCAGCCCTGGATGCTATATTTGAACTGCCCAACATACTATATATGTAGGAACTCCCAAGGTGACACATGGGACATTAGGGTCCTCATATGCAGGACTGCTGCACATGTTTCATTTTCATGTAGACAACCTGTTTGTTTCCCTAATGAGAAAACTGCTTTCATTTGCTGATATGGTTGGCCTACAGTATTATATATTCTAAACCCCACATAGAATACTCATCTCACTCTGCTGTCAGAATCAAACTATCTTAGACAAAACACCTTATCATTAGTCCCAGCATCACTGCATTTTAGTTTTTGTTTGTTTGTTTGTTTGTTTGTTTGTTTGTTTTTCATGCAGGGTCTCTCTAGCCTTGGATGATCTTGGACCCATTCTATATTCTTAGGTTGGCTTTGAATTCACAGCAATACTCCAACCTCTGCCTCCTGAGAGCTGGGATTAAAGGTGTGCACCACCATGCCCACTCCACTTTTCGCCTTTGAAAGTAAGGTTTTCACTCTAGCCAGGCTAACCTGGAGTTCACTATATGTCTAAGTATGGCCTCAAACTCACGGCAATAAAAACAATTTTAAAAGTAAACATGCACCAACTCTCAGGAGTCAGAGGTAGGAGGATTGTCTTGAGTTCAAGGCCACTCTGAGACTATAGTGAATTCCAGGTCAGTCTGAGCTAGAGTGAAACCCTACCTCAAAAAAAAAAAAAAAAAAAGGAAACATTCCAGGCGTGTGGTGCACACCTTGAATCCCAGCACTCAGGAGGCAGAGATAGGAGGATCACCATGAATTCAAGGATACCCTGAGACTATATAGTGAATTCCAGGTCAGCCTGGATTAGGAGTGAGACCTTTACCTTGAAAACAAATAAAATAAAATTTATTGAGGGCTGGAGAGATTGTTCAGTGGTTAAGGCACTTGCAAAATAAGGGCCAGGCGTGGTGGCGCATGCCTTTAATCCCAGCACTCCGGGAGGCAGAGGTAGGAGAATTGCCATGCATTTGAGGCCACCCTGAGACTACATAGTGAATCCCAGGTCAGCCTGGGCCAGAGTGAGACCCTACCTGGAAAAACCAAAGGGAGAAAAAAAAAAAAAAAGGCGTGGTGGCGCATGCCTTTAATCCCAGCACTTGGGAGGCAGGGGCAGGAGGATCTCCATGAGTCTGAGGCCACCCTGAGACCACATAGTTAATTCCAGGTCAGCCTGGACCAGAGTGAGACTCTACCAAATACTGAAAATAAATAAATAAGTAAAGGCCTCCAGCCACCGTAAATGAACTCTAGACACATGCGCCCCCACCCCCTCTTGTGCATCTGGGTCCTAGGGAATCAAACCGGGTCCTTTGGCTTTGCAGGCAAGCACCTTAACTGCTAAGCCATCTTCTCAGCCCAGAAGCAGCTTTTTATTGATAAATGCATTCAAAGTTAATGTAAAGTGTCAGAAGGAACAAAATCCACGCTATAGATTGATGGACAATTCTTAAATCTTTGGATTTAGTTGCCAGTGACTGGTAACAGACTAGTTACTAACCCTCATCAGGGATGCCATCACTTAAAGCAGTTTTAAATGTATTTTCACAAAACAAGACTATCACCATTTTTAACATTTTTTGGTCATGTCTATTTAGGAAGCAGCCTGTGAGTTTTCCTTCCATTTATCCTTCCTTTGCTTCTCCAACAGGTGGAGTGGGAACCATTATTACCTTCATTTTAGGGAATGAAGAGGCTCAGATGCAGAAGCCATCAGATTTGCTAATGTACAGATGAGGGAGGAACTGTGATAGGGCAGGAGGTGTGCCTGGCACACTCCTACCTAGACTCTATAGCATAGATTCATGAACCTCATTTTAGGAATGCAACTTTTTCTTTGAGGTGTCAGGTATCAAGCCCAGGGCCTGATACATGCTAAGCAACCTCTCAGCCACTGGGCTTCACTCTCAGCCCTGGATGCTATATTTGAACTGCCCAACATACCATATGTAGGAACTCCCAAGGGGTGACACATGGGACATTAGGGGTCCTCATATGCAGGACTGCTGCACATGTTTCATTTTCATGTAGACAACCTGTTTGTTTCCCTAATGAGGAAAACTGCTTTCATTTGCTGATATGGTTGGCCTACAGTATTATATATTTCTAAACCCCACATAGAATACTCATCTCACTCTGCTGTCAGAATCAAACTATCTTAGACAAAACACCTTATCATTAGTCCCAGCATCACTGCATTTTAGTTTTTTGTTTGTTTGTTTGTTTGTTTGTTTGTTTGTTTGTTTGTTTTTCAAGGTAGGGTCTCTCTCTAGCCCTGGATGACCTGGAATTCATTCTATATTCTTAGGTTGGCTTTGAATTCACAGCAATACTCCAACCTCTGCCTCCTGAGAGCTGGGATTAAAGGTGTGCACCACCATGCCCACCTAATTTTTTTTTTCTTTTTCGCTTTTCAAAGTAAGGTTTCACTCTAGCCAGGCTAACCTGGAGTTCACTATATGTCTAAGTATGGCCTCAAACTCACGGCAATAAAAACAATTTTAAAAGTAAACATGCACCAACTCTCAGGAGTCAGAGGTAGGAGGATTGTCTTGAGTTCAAGGCCACTCTGAGACTACATAGTGAATTCCAGGTCAGTCTGAGCTAGAGTGAAACCCTACCTCAAAAAAAAAAAAAAAAAAAAAAAAAAAGGAAACATTCCAGGCGTGGTGGTGCACACCTTGAATCCCAGCACTCAGGAGGCAGAGATAGGAGGATCACCATGAATTCAAGGATACCCTGAGACTATATAGTGAATTCCAGGTCAGCCTGGATTAGAGTGAGACCTTACCTTGAAAAAACAAATAAAATAAAATTTATTGAGGGCTGGAGAGATTGTTCAGTGGTTAAGGCACTTGCAAAATAAGGGCCAGGCGTGGTGGCGCACACCTTTAATCCCAGCACTCCGGAGGCAGAGGTAGGAGAATTGCCATGCATTTGAGGCCACCCTGAGACTACATAGTGAATCCCAGGTCAGCCTGGGCCAGAGTGAGACCCTACCTGGAAAAACCAAAGGGAGAAAAAAAAAAAAAAAAAAAGGCGTGGTGGCGCATGCCTTTAATCCCAGCACTTGGGAGGCAGGGGTAGGAGGATCTCCATGAGTCTGAGGCCACCCTGAGACCACATAGTTAATTCCAGGTCAGCCTGGACCAGAGTGAGACTCTACCTCGAAATACTGAAAATAAATAAATAAGTAAAAAATAAAATTTAAATTAAAAAAAATTGTGGGGAGTTGGAGAGATGGCTTAGCAGTTAAGGCATTTGTCTGCAAAGCCAAAGTACAGGTTTGAATTCCCCATTACCCACATAAAGCCAAATGCACAAGGTAGATCACATGTCTAGAATACATTTGTAGTGGCTCAAGGCCCTGATATGCCCATTCTCCCTCTCTATCTGCCTCTCTCTCAAATAAATAAATAAAATAATTTTTTTTTTTTTTTTGGTTTTTCGAGGTAGGGTTTCACTCTAGTCCAGGCTGACCTGGAATTAACTGTGTAGTCTCAGGGTGGCCTCAAACTCTCGGCGATCCTCCTACCTCTGCCTCCCGAGTGCTGGGATTAAAGGCGTGCGCCACCACGCCCGGCTAAATAAAATAATTTTAAAAAATATCTTTGAGGCTGGAGAGATAGTTTAGCAGTTAAGGTGCTTGCCTGTGAAACCTAGGGATCCAGGTTCAATTCCCCAGTACCCATGTAAGCCAGATGCACAAGATGGTGTATGTGTCTGGAGTTCATTTGCAGTGGCAAGAGGCCCTGGCGCACCCATTGTCTCTACTTCTTTCTCTCACAAGTAAATAAATAAAATATTTTACAAATATATTTTCATTGAGGGCTGGAGAGATGGTTCAGTGGTTAAAGCAACTGTCTGCAAAGCCCAAGGACCTGGGTTTGATTCCCCAAGTCAAGCTGTAGACACAAGGTGGCGCACATGTCCAGAGTTCATTTGCAGTGGCTAAAGGCCCTGGCGTGCCCATTCTCTCCCTCTAATAAATAGAAATATTCTTGCCGGGTGTGTGGCATATGCTTTTAATCCCAGCACTTGGGAAGCGGAGGTAGGAGGATCACCATGAATTCAAAGCTACCCTAAAACTACCTACATAATGAATTCCAGGTCAGCTTGGGCTAGTGCGAGACCCTACCTCAAAACCCCCACCGGCCCCACAACAACAACAACAACAAAAACAAAAACAAAAACCAACCTGGTTAGGAAGCCTTGAGTTCAAGTTCCAGGTCTAGTGTTGAGACTTAGAGCAAAGCAAGTTGCCAGGGTGGTTCTACAACTGAACCCACTAAGTGTCCATTCTCTGCAAGCAAAGGGAACTCTTACTCTTGGGCAAAAGTGTGCTAGAGTTATGCAGTATCATTTCAACAACGAACCAACAAACAAGAAGTACCTTTAACCATTGAGCCATCTCTCCAGCTTAAACCACACTAGTAGAACGTTCTAAGGAACACAAGGAAATTTACTCCTCTAAGTTTAGATGGACAGGAGAAAAAGGTCATAGAAAGGATTACCGAGTCGTTCAGACACAAAGAAGATTGTACTGGATGTTGTAGCACCCCAGATAGCTCTAGCTGAGAGAATCAGGAACTGCTTATTCTTTTTTTTTTTTTTTTTTTGGTTTTGCGAGGTAGGGTCCAGGCTGACCTGGAATTCACTATGTAGTCTCAGGGTGGCCTCGAACACTCGGCGATCCTCCTACCTCTGCCTCCCGAGTGCTGGGATTAAAGGCATGCGACACCACGCCCGGCGTGGAACTGCTTATTCTTATGATGGACATGGTGGCGTATTCCTATAATACTGGTACTCAGAGGGCTGAAGCAGGCTAACAAGTTGCAAGCCATCCCATGCTACATAAGATCTTGTCTCATAAAAAAAAAAAAAAAAACTTCAAGAAAAGCAAAGAGGCAGGCAAGTGACTCAATCTCATCCAGTTACCTCATGCCACAACACAGTACAGTAACCAAAGGGGGGAAATTTTTTTTTTTATTTGAGAGAGGCAGAGAGAAAAGGGGCACAACAGGGCCTTTTCAGGTGCTGAGAATGAACTCCAGATGTGTGTGCCCCCTTGTGCACATGTGCAGCATTGCACACTTGTGTCTGGCTAAACACGGGACCTGGAGATTTGAACAAGCATTCTTAGGCTCCCAGGCAGGTGCCTTAACTGCTAAGCCATCTCTCCAGCTCTTTTTTTGTTTTTTTTTTTTGTATGTGTGTATAGAAGTTGACATCAGCTATCTTCCTCAATCACTCTCCCCCTTATTTTTTGAGATAGGGTCTCTCTCTCTCTTCTGCATATATGGTGGTGGGGGAGGAGGTGGGGGACATGTGGTATATGCACATATGTGTGTAGATGCATGCTCCACATGTAGAGGCCAGAGAAGGGCATCAGATGTCTTCGTCTCTTTTTCTCTTTTTCTTTCTTTCTCTCTCTCTCTCTCTCTCTCTCTCTCTCTGGCTTTTTGGGGTAGGATCTCGCTCTATCCCAGGCTGACCTGGAATTCACTATGTAATCTCAGGGTGGCCTTGAACTCAAGGTGATGCTCCTACCTCTGCCTCGGGAGGACCTGGATTAAAGGAGTGCACCACCACACCTATTTCACTTCATTTCTTTGCAACAGGGTCTCTCACTGAACCTGGAGCTAGCCATTTTTAGGTTTGAATGACCAGTGGCCTCAACTATCCTCCTGTTTCTGCCCCCTCAGCAAAAGGTATGGCTTTTTATGTGGGCACTAGGAATCAAACTCAGGTCCTTATGGTTGCACAGCAAGTGTTCTTATCCACCAAGCCATCTCTCCAGCCCCAAGACAGGACCTCTCTCACTGAACCTAGTGTTCTGATTTGATTAGACAAGCAGGCTAGTAAATCCCAGGGATCCCATGTCCACCTCCTCAGCACCACAGGATTACAGGTGAGCAGCACCACAGCTAGCATTCACATTGGTACTGGATCCAAACTCTGGTCCTCATGCTTGCAAACCAAGTGGGTAAACACTGAGCCATCTCCCCAGCCTCAAAGACAACTTTAAAAAAATGTTTGATTTAGGGGCTGGAGTGACGGCTTAGCAGTTAAGGTGTTTGCCTACAAAGCCAAAGGACCCAGGTTCGATTTCCCAGGACCCATAAAGCCAGATGCACAAGGTGGCACAAGCATCTGGAGTTTGTTTGCAGTGACTACAGGCCCTGGCACATGTGTGCTCTCTCTCTCTCTCTCTCTCTGTCAAATAAATTAAATTAAAAGAAAGCATCCTCTTAGACAAAAAAAAATTATTTGAGAGAAAGAGGCAGATAGAGTGTATGAGTGCACCAGGGCCTCCTGCCACTGCAAACAAACTCCAGATGCATACATTACCCTGTGCACCTAGCTTTATGTAGGTATTGGGGAACAGAACCCAGGCAAGTGCCTTTAACCACTTGAGCCATCTCTCCAGGCCAAGAACATTTTTTTTTAACCAGTGACAAGACTGACTTAAGTTTAAAATAATTACAAATCAAAAGTTGCAAAGAGCTTTCTAGGGAAGTCCTAAGCACTCATTGATTTCCTCTTAACTGGCTGCCCCATCCTCAATGGGCAAGGGGGAATTGGTGGTTCTCTCCTGAGGAAGTGAGGTATATCATACACCTCTCAGGATCTCTGTTGCTTGAGTGCTTAGTATTCGCCAACAATGACTTCTGGGTGACAGGGTTGTAGCACAGCTGTTGCTAAGCTTGTGTTCATTCATTATTTATTGAGCACATACTAGTGTCAGAACTGTATTTAAAAAAGATAAAGCTGGGTGTGATGGTGCATGCCTATAATCCTAGAACTCTGGAAAACTAAGGTAGAAGGATCACAGTGAATTTGAGGCCAACCTGAGCTACAGAGTGAGATACTTCCTTAAAAAACAAAACAAAAAAATCACTTAACTCATAAAAAAGGTTACATATGTTAAAATACACTGAGCAAGATCCAAGTACTGTGGAAAGCTTAAGCAGACAAAGAAGACAGACACGTGAAAAGTGGAGAATTGAAAATACAAGTAGGGGAATCAGTGAATGACTCACAGAACAGGGAAGAGAAAGTGAACATTCTAGACAGCTAAAGACACTGAGCATTTAAGTGTGTTCAGAGATCAGCAATAAATGAGGCAGGAAGCTCAGACCCTGTAAGGACTGACAGAGCACTACTCCCACCAATCTGCATCCAGATTCCACACTGGCTGCACATTTGGTGACCACATAATCAGGGCCAGCCTGAGTCCTTTAACACTGACATAGGTGATAGAAGACAGGAACACAGTGAATTAGAAGTAGGCCTTTGGCCCTAAAGTCCTGGCTTCTAATTTCATCTTCTGTTTGACAAATCGCTCTTTCTAAAAGGAAGCAAATAAATTAACAAAATCATCTTACAGCAACTGTTGGATAGAGCTTTGCCTTCAGACAACTATGACAAGAGAACAACATGAAACTCCTTTTGCCACTAAACTGCGTTTGTTTGGGTTGGGTTTTTTTTTTTCCCCCAGACAAGTGACTATTAATTCAGACACAGCCTGAACAAACGACACAAATCTACCCAAGTCCAACCTGAAAATAAAATAAAGATGAAACTTTTGCTTTCTTTTCCCTGTCACAACTGAATTCTCAGAAATCATCTCCCAGGCATAGTAAAACAAGAGTTCTTAATCCAGCCACACAGTATGTCAAATTGGAGCCTAAACGGATGAGTCCTTAATACTCTCCCTAAGAGCACGACACAAAGCACCTCTTGAAATGTCACTGTAAAGCAGACAAATAAAACAGGTCTTTTACAAGCCTTTGAAATGTCCAACGAAGAAGACAATTTTCAGCCTATAAAGTGGCAGATTTCCAACCCCCGTTGTGAACTGTGAACAAGACCCGGGCCTCAGTTCCTGCTTCCCAAAGCCAGAGTTCTGCTCGTCGGCCGCGGGGGCGGCAGTGCGCGCGGACCCGTCTGGACCCTAGCTGGCCCCGAAAGCCCAGGCGTGGCGCCGCCGCGCGCGCACAAGGTCGAGCGGGGTCTCGCGGCGCCCGGGGCCCAGCCGAGCAGCAAGCCACCTCCGAGGGTCGCCGCCATTTCCGGTTGCGGCGTGCGGCCCTCGCCCCGCTAGCCTCACCTTCGACCAGCTCCCCGCGGCCTGTGCCCAGCGGCCACGCCTGACGTGAGGCCCAGCCGACCTGCCGCGAGCTCACCTGTCCGTTCGCCCGCCCGCCGGCTTCGCTCCCGGTTCCACGGCGCTGCTGGCCGTCGTGCTCCTCAGTCTGAGGAAGCCGGGCAGCGGCGGTGACGGCAGTGGTGGCAGAGGGTGCGGGAGCAGCACCGGTGGCGGGAACGCGCACGCTCACGCACGCACCCGCACTGGCGCGCGCACCCCCGGAAGGACGTGCGCCCCGGCGGGTCAGAGCCGGTTGCGCAAGCGCCCAGAACGCTACAGAGGTTCCGCCTACGCGGAGGCGGGAGCTTCGTGACAGCTGGTACCCGAGACTCAGGCGCGCTGGCCGAAACTCCGCCCAAACAAAGGCCGTGCTGGGACTGGCGGCGAAAGGTAGAAGTATCAGGGTGATGGGTGGAACCTGCAGCTCCCACCGCCAGGGGACGGGAGGGGCCTACCTGAGGTGGCTTTCACGCAGTTCCAGTGCCCGGGAAGGCAGGCAGGTACAGCAGAATAATGTATAGAAAAAGCGCAGACTTGTCTTGCAGTTGGATTTGCTCAGTGCTTCATGTACGCCTGAAAAAATGTACTAGTCTTGCCTGACGTGGTGGCTCACGCCTTTAATCCCAGCATTTGTAGGAGGATCACCGTGAATTCTAGACCAGCCTGGGACTACAAAGTGAGTTCCAGATCCGCCTGGGCTAGAATGAGACCCTACCTCGAAAAAACAAACAAATAAAAAAAGAATTGGAAGCCGGGCGTGGTGGCTCACACCTTTAATCCCAGTACTCGGAAGGGAGAGGTAGGAGGATTGCCATGAGTTCAAGGCCAGCCTGAGACTACATAGTGAATTTCCAGGTCAGCCAGAGCTAGAGTGAGATCCTACCTCGAAAAACAAAACAAACAAAATGGAGAGGGAATGGTGACCTTAGCGTCCACAGGCACTCTTCAGGAACTGACATTTTCTTATCTAAGGAGGTCACCCAGAAGGGACTTCTTTCCCCAATCACTGCCTTTTGTGAATCACCTGCAATGGCCTGCAGAGGAGGAGCTTTCCACTGTTTGGTACAACTTCTGTTTGGTTTACCATGTCCATTCCCTGAAGAAAGAAAAACCAGGTCCCCCTAGCCTATCACTCCCTGTAACTGAAAGTCCTACCATTTCTAGTAGTACTGAATTCCTAAGACAGGTGCTACTTTTGATCCCAGAGACACCAAAACCTTTGCAGCCAGTACTCCTGCAGCCACAGCTCTAATCTTGACTGTTGGATATTTGCCATAGTCATCCTTTAAAAATATAAAGCAGAGCTGGAGAGATGGCTTAGCAATTAAGGCACTTGCCTGCAAAGCTTAAGAATCCAGGTTCAATTCCCCAGTACCCACGTAAGTCAGATGCACAAGGTGGTGCATGCCTCTGGAGCTCATTTGCAGTGGCTAGAGGCCCTGGCGTGCCCATTATCTCTCTCCCTATCTGCCTTGTTCTCTCTCTAATTAAATAAATAAATAAATAAATAATTTACTTAAAAAATGTGGTCTGGAGACATGGTTTAGCAGTAAAGGCCCTTGCCTGTGAAACTTAAGTACCCAGGTTTGATTCCTCAGAACCCACATAAGCCAGATGCACGTGGTAGTGCATACGTCTGGAGCTCCTTTGCAGTGGCTAGAGGCCCTGGCGTGCCTATTCTCTCTCTCTCATATAAATAAATAAAGAGCTGTTCTCACAGCTGGGCATAGTGGGGCACACCTTTAATCCCAGCACTTGGGAGGCAGAGGTAGGAGGATCACCATGAGTTCGAAACCACCCTGAGACTACATAGTGAATTCCAGGTCAGCCTGGGCTAGAGTGAGACCCTACTTCAAAAAAAAAAAAAAAAAAAGTCAAGGGGGCTGGAGAGATGGTTTAGTAGTTAAGGTGCATGCCTGCAAAGCCTAAGGACCCCGGTTCCATTCTCCAGGTCCCACATAAGCCATATGCACATGGTGGCACATGAGTCTGGAGTTCATTTGCAGTGGCTATAGGCCATGGTATGCCCATTATCACTGTCTATCTCTCTCCCTCTATCTCTAATAAATAAATAAAAATAAATCATTTAAAAAATAATAATAAAGGGCTGGAGAGATGGCTTAGCGGTTAAGGCGCCTGCCTCCTAAGCCGAAGAACGCAGGTTCCAATCTCCAGGTCCCACGTTTAGCCAGATGCAAAGTGACGCAAGGGCGCAATGCCACACTTGACCACAAGGGGGCACACACATCTGGATTTCGTTCACAACGGATGAGGCTGCTGGCGCGCCATCTCTGTCTCCCTCTCCTCTCTGTCTGTCTCTCTCTAAAAATAAAAAAAAACTTTTTAAAAAAGTTTAAAAAAATTACTCTCATATTCTCTGTCTCTTTTTCACTCTCTTTCAATTAAATAAAAATGAAAATAAAATTTAAAAGGGCTGGAGGAATGGCTTAACAGTTAAGATGCTTGTCTGCAAAGCCTAAGGACCCAGGTTTGATTCCCCAGGACCCACATAAGCTGATGCAGATGGTGGCACATGTGTCTGGAGTTTGTTTGCAGTGGTTAGAGGCCCTGGCACTCTCATATTCTCTTTTCATTTTCAAACAAACAAACAAACAAACAAACAAACAAACAAACAAACAAACCACAGGGCTAGAGAGATTGTTTAGTGGTTAAGGCACTTGCCTGCAAAGCCAAAGGATTCAGGTTTGATTCCCCAGTACCTACTTAAGCCAGATGCACAAGGTGGCACCATGCATCTGGAGTTCGTGTGCAGTGGATACAGGCCCTGGCACAACCATTCTCTATCAATTTTTCTCTGTCTCTCAAATATATATATATATTGTTTGTTTGTTTGTTTTTTTAAGATAGGGTCTCACTCTAGCTCAGGCTGACCTGGAATTCACTATGTAGTCTCAGGATGGCCTCGAACTCATGGCAATCCTCCTACCTCTGCCTCCCAAGTGCTGGAATAAAATATTTTTTAAAAAGACACACATTACAAGCTGGGCGCACGCCTTTAATCCCAGCAGAAGTAGGAGGATCGCCGTGAGGTCAGGCCATCCTGAAACTACATAGTGAGTTCCAGGTCAGCCTGGGCTAGAGTAAGACCCTACTTTGAAAAACAACAGGAAGAAAGAAAAAAAAAAAAACTTGCACCATACCTCATCTTACCAGAACCAAAACAATTTAGAGGAAGCCTTTCCTCAAGAAGTGGTCCTACAGATTTCTTTTGTTTGTTTTTGTTTTTGGAGGTAGGGTCTCTCACAATAGCCCAGGCTGCTACAGATTTCTTGAG
Source organism: Orientallactaga sibirica (assembly GCA_036365145.1). Lineage (NCBI taxonomy): Eukaryota > Metazoa > Chordata > Mammalia > Rodentia > Dipodidae > Orientallactaga > Orientallactaga sibirica. The sequence goes on along the minus strand of JAEOAD010001557.1, from coordinate 2,802,559 downwards.
GAGCATACATATTTTTGTGCTTCTGTATGAAGAACCACAAGACAAGGACAATGCACAAG